>ML778782.1:890275-989786 GCA_009831015.1 Picea engelmannii
AATGTCCCAGATCAGGAGTTAGTTACCAGCGTTCAGTCTGCATATTCTACAGTGGTATTATTCCTTCCAGATTCTGCTATGACCATTTTCCACTATGTGGATGGATCTTCTTATTTGGATCCACATGATAGGTGTCAGTCTTTTGAGCATCATTTGGAGTTGGTTATTGGGTTCCAAAATCTTCTTCGGGGAGTTCACATGAGCACTTGGACATGGGACCCAGGCTTACAATGGTGGTTGGACTACTTCAGCAGGGTGGATTTCTTTTCTACATGGGACCCTGGTTCTTCAACCTTCTTCAACATTATGGTCCACAATTATCCATGGGACCCTGGTATATGGTTGTACATCAAACGTTGAGGACAACGCTTTCATAAGGGGGATGGAATGTAAGGTAGCTAGAGAGGTAGTGGGGGGGCATAGAGGGCCCATAGTGATAATAGTGGAGGTCATTCAATGTAAGGTGGACTAGGTCCACTATATTATTAAATAAGGCCCACTATGGTAGTTAGATATAATAAATGTAAGAGGACTTCTTAGAAGGTTCTACTTCTAGAAGATTTCTCCTCTAGAATGTTCTTAGGTGATGGTTGCACTATATAAAGGGGTTCAAGCAATGTAATGAGACATAAAGAGAAGTATTGTATTTGGAGCGGTAGCTCAATAGGAAGATGCCCCCTCGAAGAGGAAAGTGAACAGGAGAGGATCCCTTCCATAATAGGATCCATTGTATGGTGTTTCCCTACCTCAAGGGTTGGTAATAATATAGTGTGGTTTCTTCTATATTGCTTTGTGGATCTATTGTGTATTCAATATTTTTGGTGATTATATCTTCAAATCTTATTGGTTCTTAACAACAATTGAGCTCCTACCTGACACATCCAATCTTGAAGAATGCCTCATACACCTAGAGCATCTTGATGAGCAGTGTAGAGATGCCTCTATGGCTATCGAAGAAAATAAACGACATTTTAAGGTTCAGTATGATAGGTATGTCTGTCCTCGGCAGTATGTTGAGGGTGACTTGGTTCTCCTATATTACCAAGCCAAAGAACTGCTGGGGGTAGCAAATTTCAACCCCATATGGCATGGTCCTTATATCATGTGACGTGTCTTAGAGAAATGAGCCTATGAATTGGAGGATTATGGAGGGAATATGTTGGATGAGCCCATAAATGGGCTCTACCTTAAAAGGTATTACGCTTGAGCCCTCAAGCTTGGGCGTGACCTTTTGTATACTAGTGTATCTTAGTGTATATAAATATTTTCCTTTCTGTCATCAACTTGCTTATCAATTTTTCCCTTGGTTGGCAGACGTCAATGGAGTGTTCAGTTTACTTAGGATTCATGGACGGTTCTAGTCTTCATACGTGGAACATGACTTCCATCACTTGGGTCATTTATTCACTCGAGGGACAACCAGTGTCTTCAGGTGGCATTCGTCTAGAGCCATCAACGAATAATGTGGCTAAGTATAGATCCATCATAAAGCTATTACGCGATGCCATTTCACATGGCGTTTTTTCTTTAGAGGTTATCATGGACTCCCAGTTAGTCATATGTCAGTTAAATGGCATTTACCATGTGTGAGATTCTACTCTACTCTGATGATTCCTACGAGTACGACTTTTGGAACGATACTTTGATTTTCTTACTTATAATCACATACTTAGAAATTCTAATCATGTATCCGATGCATATGCTAATTATATTTTAGATTGGCATTTGTCACATAACTAAGCAAAGAAAACACAATCATGCATGTACACATTGTAACATATATAAGAAAAGTCGAAGACTAATTTTTTTTATATTTCATCCTTTAGAGTTCAAAAAATATGGTGGCATAGTACAAAATGGGGCTCACACCCTCAAAATACATATATGGCCAATATATAATATGACCATGGCATTTATGCCTATGGCACCAGATGCATATCATGATAGCACACTATGGCATTTGCAAGATGCTGGAAGATTCGCACCCACGCACGGGGTACACCCACCACTTGTCGTTGCATCACCTCTGGCAGATCCTCCACTTGAACCATAGGAATCATGTGTGTCAATCGAGACAAGTTCCTCTGCACATTCTATAGCACTCTCTCTACATCTCCATCATGTTCTCATCTCCTCAGCTCCTCTGTTGATGTCATGGGAATCCCTCTGTCCGTCATGGACCTACATCTACGTAACAATGCAATTGTTAATACTTGATACCATACAAAATATTTGTGTTTTTTTATTTTTATTGAAAAACACAAAAAAATGAAATATATAAAAACATTTCATAGCAATATCACCATAGGCGGAACCTGGTGGAAAAGGAATGTATGTATCCCCTCTGTAGTCGATCATGTTGTAAGGGTAGTCGTCAATAGCTATGACCTGTCAACGCCACCAGAAAAAGAACTCATCATTGTAAGGGGTTGGCACCCTACCACCTCCTAGCTGCCTCATCACATCAGTCCACCATGACATGGTTGGATCATGCTATCCATGTGGAGTAATCTCTACTCTAGGGCTTAAGCCTAGAACCCTCTCAAAGAAAAAACTACAAAGAATGGATGCAAGTCCGAAATTTCTCATTTTCCCTTGTTTGCAATTTGTCAACTAAATCTTCATGTTAACCAACAGTGAGGTACACCAGTTATAAATGGCGGGTCTTAAACACTCCACCGCATAGAACATGAGTGGCCTTGATGCCTGGTGCAATGAGGTCGACCCCAAAATCCGTGTGAGTACAAGCATGACGATCTTTAAGCTCAAGTTCTTGATTGCCCTGATTGGGAGTTGGCTCCCTACTTTATCAATGTCTGAAACAAAATGGGTGGCAATGTACTCCTCCATAGTCATACCACCCCTAGCCCCTAGGGCCTTGAGATTCACTACCTTGCCTCGACGAGACAATCCTATGATGAAGTATATATCGTCCACTTCAATCCTCAATGGTTTCCCATCGAGGTTGAAGGATTCTATCTCTGGATCCCAGTAGTTTACTAGCAACTGGAGTAACCTCACTTGAGCCTTCATTCCCTTGAGAGCCCAAAATTTATAAAGGCCACATATTTTTAAAGCTTGTTGGGCCCTTGCATCCCTTCCCACTACTGCATCTATCTCTTCATGCTCCCTCTCCCTCCATTCAATTACCATCCTGCAGAGGAGAAACCATTTTTTTGAGTTAAAACCTTTAAAAAATGTTGATCATAGACTTGTACCCGGGATGACTTGGTAACAGTCGCGTATAGGGATCCATATATGCGTTCAAGCTTCACTTTTCCCATGTATATGGTGTCTTATACGTTACCTAGTGAACTGTCACTTGCGTATGCCCTAATTTCCATGTTATGCCCTCTGATACTAAATAAATGGGGCCTAAAATTGAAATTCAAACCGTTGAAATTGAAGTAGAGGGGATGGACACTTACTTGGTCCAGACGGTTGCTAATTCCATTGATCATAGTTCTTTCAATTGACACTTTAAGATCATGTGGAAAATGGACCAAAACGCACTATGTGGGTGAAAAAACTCAAATGGTATGGTAAAATATTTTTACTATTAGTAGAAATTTGTTACCCACTTCCTATAGTTTGTGCTAATTTTTTACCTTATGGACTAATAGTGCAATGGAAATATTTGGTTTTTGGTGGTTTTGTCCAGGAGTTTTTGCGGTCTCCAACGTCATACTGCTCGTTCATGCCTTTGGAAGGTATATTCTTTCACCATCATATAGGATAGGTTGTCACTCTTTTTTGCACTCTTGCATCATCCTATGATCGTGATACATACACCCTAGGTACAAACCCATTTATTAGCGACACATAACCTTCCTACTGCTACTATAAGTGTCGTTATTAAGTGGTTGAGGCTTACCAAACATGGGTTCCCTAGTTAGAACCTTTGTGCCATTTGGTTCCCATGCATAAATTAGTCCATAGGACCAGGAGTTCCTTATAGTTCCAATATGAATTTGTGTTTGAACCCCATATTCTTACTCACAAGTATTCTAACCATTACCTATGGGACTCCCTCGAGTCTTGGCTAAGCTCTTTTCGAATCTATTAAAAACCGAAAAGATTATCGAGTGAACTTGTCTCTTTCACACTGGTTAAATGGATTTGAAAGGACATTTATTTGGTGTAAGTTTAACCCTTATTCGAACCAAGTAGACTACTTACGAAAAATGAAATACTCTAGTCACCATTGGCTAGAAGACTTCTCCTGTGTATTATTTTATATTTTTTCGGGCCTAGGGGACTAAATCTATGAAAAAGGGCATTCTTTGGAGTTAAGTTGTAATCGAATTCCATCATCCTGCTTGCAGTATTGAGCCTATTGTCAGTTCTCGCTTTCTCATTATAAGCCTCTTACCTCAACAATTTGCATCACTAGCCAAGTAGATCATTTTATATATCCTTTGCAGCTTGACACCTTGTACCCTAAGAGGAAACATTCCCCCGAGTGTCCATGACCCGCATGCACTTCCTTTCATTGAGCATAGGTGTGTTCCATTGTTTGGAGCTAGTTGCTTACTTGTAGCACTTGTTTCCTCTCTTGTATCATAGCATTTATTTTCCTATGAAAAAAAAGAGACGGGTGAGAAAAGAATATTATCCCATATCGTCAACAATCGTGTTGCCTTTGAACATAGCACAAAATTTTGAGTCCACTGTCATCCAAAGTTTGGGTTTAGCATGAACTTAGGAAGCTAAGATCATTATTTAGAGTTTACTCCTCCAACTAGTTATTCTTCCAGTCCCTATGGAAAGTTTGTTGATGCCTCCTGCATCATGAAGTTTTATCATCAAGTCTATGTTTCTTGAGTTATTCATGTCTCATGCTCTGGTTCAAAGGAAGTCTATAAGCCTGTGTCAGCGATTTCTCAGAACTCTTGACTTTGCATGTCATCCATACCCTCAATGTATCTCAGAGTCACATGAAGCTATAGTCCTACCATACACCCTAGTCCTACTTTCTTTATGGGTACGTAACCTTGAACCCAACAGTTGACATCTCCTCATTGGTCATTGACTGATGGGTTTCCCTTATGTTTGATGGAAAGAAATATATTCACACATTGGGATTCATGCAGTGTCTTAGATGTCATTAGCCTTATTAGTGATTTCCTCGCCTTTGTCAACAAATTTTCTTATTGGTTTCTATTCAGAGAATCTCTTTCATGCACTACTTACATCTGGTGCATGCGATATACACACAAGGTCATTGGTTTGTGAAAATCCTATTCATGTGAGTTCCTCCTAATCATCAAGATATTGCTTTGTATCTCGTGTGGGCTAATGAGAGATGCCCTAATTCTATCCTTTCAGTGAGTCTCCTTCCATGGAATTAATATCATCTATTCTGGAAATGAGACCTAGAGTCTTATGACTACCTAGAGACTTGTAGTCATCAGTGGCAGGTTCTCCCACCATCAACAATTGGGAATACATCAATGTCTCTTGAACAATGGATTCTTCAAGTGTTCGACCTCAACACCCTTATTCACACTTGTAGAATGTACTTAATGTCTTGATACCTACTTTCATTATCAGTAGGTTGTCTCATGTTTGTTAACAGTATACCTTAATGACATCAAACGAAGTCTCATTTTTTTCAACCTAAAGTCCTGTATTAACATAATGTAGACTTTCACCTTCGGAGGATAGTGTAGAAGACCTCCAGTTTACATTAACAACATTCATAATATGTTGTTGTCTTTCATTGGACCCGTACATATATGACTTCAGTGATCATGGGAGATCAAATTGTACTCCATTGTATACATATATCTTCAAATTGATTTTGAGATTGGATTCCACCATGCCTTTTTCGTGACTATGACAACCTATGTCATACGTCCATTTCGTATTGCCTATTCATGGCCATGAACAACTATTTGATATATTTTCACATGGATCTGCAGTGTAATTCAGGTTGGCAGCCATGTGTACAAAGTCATTATGGATTGTAATATTCTCATGGGTAACTAGCACTTCCAGTTGAGTCTCCATTACTCCACTTCTGGGAATTATAATATATTTCGACCATCGCAGATACTCCTCTGACCTCACACATTAGGGGGCATCTTTTACAACAAATTTTGCCTCACCCCATGCAACTTTCTTGGATGGAATTTACATTTCCCTATGCAAACTTGAAGTCCCCCTTTTTACCTTCCAGAGCCAAAAAAGAATATTTTTCCACATATACTCTCCCTACTCCACTACAGCCTACATACATTAGGTTTGGTGCTCAAAATTAAAAATAATGTCGGGTTTCCATGCCATGTAACGAGATCCATGATCCTTGAACTTCCATATACTGGAAACGCTCTGACTCGACCCTTCATTTCCATTTGAAGGATATAAATTGAGCCATATCCAAGCCTTGAGGGGGATTCAAAAATTCAACTTTGAGAGCAAAGATACTTTGGAGAAATTTCACTTCATATTGATTCTGCATCCCTTTGTCCTTGAAAGTTTGAACTCCTTGTTCAGCCCCCAAGATCTTCCTTCTTTGTAATGGAGAACCTCATTGACTCCTTTATATGAGATTTCCTTTGGTGGAGGATTGACGTGGTGGAGGCCCAGCTGGAGAGACTTAGTTTCTCAGTTTTGATATGTGACATTATAGAAGTTTGTCACATATATACTTCTACTGATTATTTTAATAGAAATACTCTTTTCTCGTCCAATTGATATCTTGCAAATATTTGAATTATTATTCCATGGGCGTATTTCTCATGTATGTTAATGGATTATTCTAATCTATATGATAACATTATATATTATCATTATATGCTTGTGTATCTTGGTTGTTGAGGACAAGTTGCAGGTATAGAGCTTTGAGTTGCATGCTCAATGATGGTCTTCATCAAACGTCCGGACGAGGTAGGCTCTTCGCCTTGTCTTGTTATAATTTCATTTATATAGCATATTTTGTATTAGAGTTGATTTATGCATGTCATTATGTCTGTTGTGGTTTACCGCATGCCATAGAGATATTTCCTCGTAACAATAACAAGAACAATCGTCACAGTAGCTCCTTCTCAGAGCTATCATTTGTGACCTGCCTGGAACAAGAGCCAAAACAAAGATGCAATAATAAGAAATAGGAACAACACTCTTTTAGTGTTGTGATCAATCATTCCTCCATGGTAACCTCCATGGAATTTACAAGATAACCTTCCTGAGACAAGAGCGACAAGAGAAAAAGTATTTCCAATATAATACAATCTTCATAAGATCATATCTACGTTAACAAGAATAAAAGACAATTTCATGGTAATCAACATATCATTACCAAGGTGACATGACTAGAAGAAAAATAAGAAGTATCTTATAGAGGAGATGTTAGTTCATCTTGTAAACAAGTACAATTAGAATTTATATCAATAGTAATCACATGCTACCAAGTATTAATTGTATCTAGTAGTAATAGAATCTTTCAAGGATTGTTGTTACAACTATAGTGTTAGCAACTATCAAACTTGATGTGTGAAAATTGGAAACTTTATTGATTTAATCAATCAAACATGGAACCTAGAGTCTTATCTTCAAGAATTTGTATTGTTTCTTTTCTTCCGAGTCTCCTTGACTCAAGATGACAAGTATTCTCTCCAAATTGTCCCTTGTACTAAGACAATATGCTTTCTTGACAAAAATCTGAGTTAGGGAATATAATGCAAGTAAACTTGAAAATCGCAACATTAATCAATCTAATACTTTGACTAGATTCAGCTTATAAATTTAACTTTGACCAAAGGTTAGTATGATAATCATAACTTCAATAGATAAAAATACAACTAGATGTTCATAAGATCACAATTATGTCATAACAACTAGAGGCATATCAAAACAATCAAACCTGGAGTGTGTTGTTCCTCTGAATGTGTTGGATCTTAGATCCCTTTGGATCTACGATTGTTGTTTGGACAAAAGATCCCTTCTCCTGCAAATATCATTAAGATAATGATATCGTTTAAACATATACAAGTACATACCTCCAGTAGTAGCGACACACAACGGTAGGCAGTGGCACCATCCAGCAACAACAACAAGCAATGACAAACCCAAAAATTTCAAGGTGCTCCAACTTGCAATCTGAATATAGCTGGATATGCGCAAGGGTAAGGCGCACTAAGAAAAAAAAAATTAGTCCCAATACTTCACAGAAACTTTCACTGCAACTGGTATCATAACTAGTGATGGCACTGCAACTAGTGTTGCAACTGGTATTGCAACTGGCACTGCAACTATTGTTGTGACTGGCACTGTAACTGGTGTTGCAAATGACACTGCAACTAGCACGAAGAAAATGGCACGACGCAACTGGCATGAAGGAACTGGCACTACAAACCTAGGGTTTTATAAGAAACCCTAATTTCTCAACTTTAGAAATTTGTAGATCTGATCTAGGGAAAAGATGCGCCCTACTTAGGCGACCTTCTTAGTGAGTTCAATAAGTGCTCAACGAGCTTGGCAATGGGGGAAATTAAGGATCTTCCTTCCAGCAGTTAGATTGTTACAAAGGAAATCAACTACGATACCATGTTAAAATTTTGGTATGTTCATTTAACCATAGACAATATCACGTCATTGTCACCCAACCATAGGCATGCACTATGCCACCCCTGAGCACACTAACATTTTATTAGATAGAATGATTCCTGCAAGTCCACACTAGAACCAACAGATAAACCCCGGCCACAATATTGTTGCAACAACAACACAATAACCATACAAAGATAGTGTACCTTACACCAAGAGAAGCAGAAGAGAGATACCAGAAAGACTTCTACACTATTCATACATACTTGTGCCCTCTCCAACTGCAATTGCAGCTCTCCAAACTTGCACCATAGTTGTCACTGTAGTTCTTCCTTAGAATTGTGCACTGGCTAAGTGAGTGAGTGTACAAATGAGTTAAGGAGTCACCTTATTTATACTTATTCTGCCAATGAACTTTTCCAGCAGGGCCGACCTATCTTTTCTAGAAAATATAATTTACTTTGACTTTTTGGGGCAAGGTCGACTTTTGTTTCTAGGTTTCTTATTTCTTTATTATTATTCTCCTTGGGTCGATTTCTCTTCTAAGGTTTCCACACATTTGTTTAATGGTTCTCTTACTTCCAGGATATTCTAATCTAAGTACAAAGGTTACACTTGGAGGTTAATACCTCTCGCAACTACCAAAACATCAACACTGAGAGGGATCCAATCTCGAGGTGAAAACATTTTTTAGAGTGCAAAACTTGAAGAAAGGTTTAAGATTATTGTGTGGATTGATTAATTGAGCCTACTTGTTATTTATGTGTTTTTTTATTTATATATATTTTAATATTTTTTTATTAATTTATTATTTTGTAGATTTTTTACTATTATTTTAATGCGTTATGTTACACAGACATCTTTCACATACTAAGTTGTAAAGTGTCTTTCGACGCAACCATATAAAATAACATAATATAATAAGTCCTCATAGAAAGAAACACAAATCATACATTGCAATTAAGATTTAAAGGTTATTTCATATATATGGTTTATCTTATAATTTTTAAACGTTATTTGATTTTATTTGTTATTATATATAAAATATATATTTTAAAGAAATTTATTGGAAACTTTTTATGGATCATAATATTTTAAGTAAATTAGTCAAACACACATTAAGAATATCTAATAAAATTCATAGTATCTGCAATTAATTAATTTAAGAATTTGATTTTAATATTTCTTATTTATAATTTACAACAATCAATCATTTAAATTAATCTATCAAATTATAAACTACAAAATTTTAATAAAATATAAATTTTATTTTTCTTACGTAAGTTCATTGTTTAACTCTTAAAAACACCACGCCCTCAACAAAAAATCATTACTTGTTATAATAACTTATTTTGTGTACTTTACTTGCTTTAGTAATTTAAGGTTTTAAAACTCGAAGATTTTGAAATATATCTTCACTTACTCTCTTTGAAAATTAAGCCTACGTATCTTATACCTTCATGTATCAAAGGTGAGTGTCACTTCTATGTTTTTAAAGGATTTGTTTTTTTTTTCAAAAAAAAATTCTCAAATTTATATAGGGTATAAATTTGTTTACAAAGTAAGCTGCAGCGAGTTTGAAATGTAGTCAGCGCGCTAGCAGTGGGGGACCATTACAATCAAAAGACAGTCGAGCTGTGATGGAGACATGTGCACATGTCTTTCAAAGATAGAATTACACGTGCACATGTGATTCATTATCATTTTATGGTTATTCACGTGTATTAGAAAATGTTATATTTCTTTGACATGCATCGTCCAAGACATCTTACCTACTTTGATGAAGATACGTTCCATGGGATTTTGAATGAAAAAAGTTAGATACAAAAGTCCATTAACTTAAGTCGATTGTATGTTCGGTCATGGGTACATATGTTAACTTAAACATTGATTTTGTGTGTTTGATGGATCGAACATACAATCAATATAAAGATGATAGAAAAGTTTTTGGATAAAAATGGTGTAGTTTCGTAAACTTTTTTAGCGTTATGACCAACTATGGAAACTTACATACTCAAAAACATAAAGATGGTCTAGAGAAGTAAGTGTATTTTATAGTCAAGGGTATGTAGTGCCCTTTTTTACTTTGCTTTTACTTGATTTATATGTTGTTATTATCTAAGAGCATTTTGGTTACAAGAATGACTAGGTTAGTTAATAAATACATTTATAGATGATGTGATATAAACCCTTGCTCTGACTTGGTTTGATTATTGATTCATGTGTCCATATATATATTACGGTTTATGATTTGATATCCTTGTGATGCTATGAAATATTGAAAATGAATACATGGTTACATGATGAAATCAATTATGTTGTATGATGCTACAGATGGTTTGTGAAGTGCGACAAAAAGAACCACAGGTGCATATGGACTCTAGATTGAGTCAAGATATGTGGATCCAGGATAGAGTTGAGTTGTGTATGATTGACATGTATATGACATTGCATGATTGCGTATTCATGACTATTAGATAGTTCTATTTGATATGTTTGTCTCTAGATGTGTGTAGAGACAGGGAAATATTTTCCAAATAAACTTACACATGGGAACCGAGTTGTATGATGAGATGTAATATAAGTACTATCAAGAGAGGAGGTGCAGGTTTCCTATTCATGTCTACTAGCAATCCCTTTTGTGTAATGGGTTGAAAAACATGTGTTCTATATTTTTTCCCAAAGGTTGCATGTTGTCATGAGGGTAGGTTGTGGATTCAATCACTCACGAGGATTAACTGAGGGTAATACAATAAGGTGTCAATCCTTATTCCTAAGTGACAATTATTCTCTTACCAAATGACTAATGAGTTGGGTAGGTTAAGTCCCAACCATGACATTGCCCCCCACCATTGAAAAATGATAATTGAAGGGCATGCATGAACATGGCACCCTTGGTACATACCGATAGCTAGTACTTGTAAGGCATGTAGGGGTATGACACCCTTGGTATTGGTTTACATGTATTTGCATATACAAATACTTTGGGAGAAAAGTGTTCTTTGGCATATTCATTTTATTTTAGCATGGGAAATTGAACGAATTGCATGAGAGGTTTGATTGATTATAGAGACTTATGCACATTTTTGTAAAAGATAAATAGAATTTATTTTATAATTGGAAATGGAATGCATATAGAAAACGACAAGTTAAATGAAAAAAACAAACAAACAATTTTAATAAATATAAAATAATAATTTCATGTGCAACCACTCAATGAGGAAAAAGAAAAGGGATCTAGGGAACATCTAAGAGTAAAAATAGTAGAAAAGGTTGGGGTGTGATTAATAATCTCTATTTGGAATTTTTTATCCAGATTATTTTGAGAATGAAATGAAGGAAGATATATAACAGAGAAATGCATAGAGATATTGCAAGAAACACAAAGATATTGTAATGCACAATTTCTATTAATGAGATAAATGTACAGAAGGTATAAAAATACAATGTGAATGAACTCACTATAATGGTGGGAGCTTATCTCTAAGAAGAAATGTGATGGCTACGCTCATTCGCAAGAAGATGTGTTTACAATGAGGTTCTAAAGTCCTTTTTAACATAAAAAAAAAATGAATGAGGAAACCCTAAACATCCAAAACCCAAACCTCGAGAGATGAAGCACCAAAAAGGTTTATGGGCCCCGATGGGGATAGTTGATACATCAACTTCCCTAGGCTTTTGCATACGATCTCCATTTGGGGCACATGACATCTCGTTGGAAAGGTCTAGCTGAGAAAACAACATTCTGAACTCCGCCCTCAAATGTTAAAAAACATCGTTTAGAGCCTCATAACAACCTCAGAAGTTCAGGACCCGAAAAACTATAGAAAAACTGTCAAGGTGGAAAATTGTATTTCGAGCTAGTGGAATAGGTGGGTGGTCACCGATATCCACCTGGATCACATTTTAAATAAAAAAATTACTTGTGTATGAAGTGACACATGGATGGGTGAATAATATGCAATTAGTAAGTAAAATAATTAGTATTTTGCATGAGATGGACAAATGACATGAGCCTCAAAGGTTATATAAGAAAGGAGGATTGGGATTGAGAGCTCACCTTTTTGCACCCTAATGTTGGTGGATGTTGTAATGCTCAATTGTTTCTTGGTGAGCTAATGTTGAGTTTGGTCTTAAGATTTTTGTTTGTACTTTGGAGGTGGTGACCTCATATGCTCTAGAGGAGTTACTCAATATGAATTGTTAGTTTGTGTACTATTCTTGTACAACCTATTGCAGCTCAAGCGTCACTAGGGAAGAAGAGTATCCATTTGGGAGTTGGTAGGGTGGTCAATCGGCAAGGAAATTATAAATTTGGTAAAGGAGAATTGGAGATAATACTTGGATAAAGCTTGGAACTGGAGAATCATCAAGTGAGGATCTTCTACAATGCTCTGGAAATAGGTATGTTAGTCTAAAATTTGTAGAGGTATTTGCATTTCTTTGGAAAATTGGGAATTGGTATTTGGGGTTTGAATCTCTGAAAATTGATAAGAGAATTATCACTTGTTTTAAGAATTGAATTCACTATTTAGCCTAACCATCATCATATGCTTCGGGGTCAATATAATCTATGTATAAAACCTATGTTTTATTGAGCAACCAAGGACAAATCTAGAAGCAAATTTTGTAATTATTTTTTCGTATAGAATAGAGGTGACCACAATCATGGTTGGATGCTAGTAAGTCTTATCAAACCTACAATTGTAACCTTTTGGCTGTCATTTTCCTTCAAGAAACCTGGATTCGAGCCTTCATCTATTTTTATTGGAATGAATGCTAACGTATCCTACTAACATATTAAGATATTTGTATTACTATTTTTTTTGTTGTCATTGTGTTCAAGGTTTTAAAGGAGTTTCATGCTATTAGATCCTTTATTTCTTGCTCCATAGAAACAATCATCTCTCAACAAGGTGAACTCATAGGTTTTATTCACCTATTTCTCCAAGATTTCTTTCATTTTGCATATTAAAGGGAGTAACGAACCTTAATGTTATCACACATCATATCACTTTTTTATTTTTTGTCTACACCAATAGCTCCAACCTATTGATTGAATGTATTAGGTACACCCATGTGCCAAATATCTCGCAACACCACTCATTCCTTCTGTTGGTCTACATGAGTATGCTCTATTGTAGAGTTCTTCTCCTCTACTTCTATCTTCTTCTATGTCTTATATTGTTTTTATGATAGCTTTCTTTCAACACCATACTAGTATTGGTGTGTCATTCAAGAGACACTTCTTCCCATTCTCCCTCACTTTCATAAGCCACTTTCTTGGCTTGTTTGTCTACTTAGCCTTTTCCAAGGAATTCACATGTGTAAGCAACCTTTAAATCTTGGATATAGGAGCCACCCAACACATGAATTTTAGGAAAGATTTATTTTGGACCTAGCAGGATTGCAACTTAAATTCAATCTTTCTAGTAGATCACACCACACACAAACCAAGTGGAAAAGGTTTGGTCGAGGCATTTCTACAAGGATTGGGGCAAAATGATTTCCAATGTTTGGTATGTTCCCACATTTAAAAAAAAATGTTGTCTTTGATATTGATTCGTCAATCAAGATGTCAAACTGTGATGGAAAAATGAATGATTAAATTCAACTCTGAAAATGATCATTTAAAAAGAGTGATGACAAGATATAAAGATGGTAAACTTCTTAAGATGAAATAATAAGCATTCCAATAATGAAGGAATTTGTAGAATTGGTTGAGACCGGAATTACACCCATCATATTGTTGCATGTTCATTTTAGATACTTACATGATTTGTCTCATTCAACTTCAAAAACAAGGAATGGTGAGGGGATTCCCCACATTTTAGAAAGAAAATGCAAGATGTCAAGCTTGCATTTATGCTAAACAAAAAATGTGATCATTTCCCACAACTAGGAGATTATAGCTTGTTCACAACGATATTTGTGGACCTCTTGAAACTTCACTCAAGGGATGTAAATACTTTATTTTATTTATTGATGACTTTAAGAAGATGATTTGGGTGTATTTTTTGAAGGAAAAAAGAGGCATTTGAGAAGTTTAAGTCTTTTCAAAATTTAGAAGAAATTGCAAGTAAAGAAAAAATTACAACTTTGTGAACCGATAATGGAGTCGAATTATTTTCCATTGAATTCCAAGAATATTGTCAACATAAAGGAGTTAGGATACATTTGACTAACTCCTACACTCCACAACAAAATAAAGTGACTCAAAGGACGAATCAAACATTGATGAGTATGGCTAGAGCAGTGTTGATATTTAAAATATTGAGTACTAAATATTGGGCTAAGGCAATACACAAAACGGTTTACTTGAGTAATAGATACCCCTTCATCTTTATATGAAATTATCCATTTGAAGGATAGTATGGATTCAAACCAACAATCAAGCATCTTAGAGTTTTTAATTCAGTATGTCATGCTCTTATTCCAAAAGAGAAACAATCTAAATTAGATTCAAGGAGTATGAAATGCATATTGATCGAGTATTATGAACAAAAAAACAGTGTACAGATTTGCATCAAATGGGACATTTATTGTTACTCTAAATGCACAAGAAATCAATAAACTACTTAGTTAATTGGAACAATAAGTAACTAAGGAACAAGAAAGTATGAAACACAAACAAATCAGGGGATTTCCATTGGTTTCAAATGGACATGGCACTAACAAAACAAATGGAAGATGAAGAATTACCAAATTCTTCACAAGTTGACTAAGAAGATTCAACACAAGTTAACTTAGATAATACTCCTCAAGGTGGTACATCAACTCCATCTCAATTTTCACCCAAGATTTCAGAGTGGGCAACTCCAGTTCTCAACAAAGTCAAATCTAATTGAAAACATAAAACATGGACTAGGGGTTCTATATTGGGTCAAAGGATTTTTTTCTCTTGCAACTAATGTGACTACTAAACCTTCGAATTTTGCTGAGGCAATTGACCAGAAAGAATGAAGCAATGAAAAGTGAATATGATCTAGTGTTTAAGAATAAGGCTTGGAAATTGTTAAGTGTCCTTCAAATGTAAAACCCATTGGTTGCAAATAGGTTTACGAAATAAAATATAAGACAAATGGTGAAATTAATAAATTCAAGGCTAAACTAGTAGAAAAGGGTTTTTCACAGAAAGAAAGAATGATTATGAAAAAATATTCACTCTAATAGCTAAGTGGAACACTATTAGGGTGGTGCTTCCTTTAGCCACACAAAATGGATGGAAAGTGCATCAAATGGATGTAAAAAGTGCACTTATCAATGGTGATTTATAGGAGGAAGTATATATGACTTGACCTCTACGTTTTAAAATTTTGAGACAAAAAACAAAGTTGTTACAGGAAAATGCCCCTGCGGACAAGTGGATTTCCTCTTGAACCCTAAATCTCCAAGATCAAGACATAAAGGTGATAACTTTGGTCACTGACATCCTTTTAAACCTAGCTAATTCAATCAAATAGAGAAAAGGAAGAAGATGTACCTTTTTACGATGTTTGTCCTTGCCCAGTCCAAGTTGAGCCTTGATCCCCAAGCTCTTCAACAAGTCATGCAATCCAATAACAACAAAGACAAAACAACTTCCTATTCTACCATGATTAATTCAAAACTAGATCTATCTATCAAATACAATTTCATGTAGGCATACACAACCTTGAAAGAAACAGGCCAAGCACATGTATTAATGAGAACTCGATAGAAATACTTACAGACCTTTGATGAAGTTACAATAGCCTCACCAAGCTCTCCTTGTCCAACCCCTTGCTCAAATGATCCAAAAACAAAATGATTATGCTCCACTGATTATCTCCCTTATGAGATCATAAGTTTGATGCCTTCAATGTCCTCAATACCACTTCTCATGAGATCATAAGTTTGGTATCTCTAAAACTCCATGTATCGTTCACCATGAGGAGGCCTCCTTATATAAGCTTAGAGAGGCCCAACTACCTTAGAGATTATTGGGATAGATTGAGGATCTTTCTCCATCAGTTGTGGATCCTCTCTAAGATCCATCCTTGACCTCATATTTGAATCAAACTAACTCCATAGATGAGGGGGATTTTTCCCTGATTTTCCTCAACAGCCCAAGATTTCCTCAAACAACCCAACGCTCCCCCAGAATGGGGCACATAGTGTTGCAACGCTCCCCCAAAGGAGGGCAAGGAGCGTTGGCACTCCCTGATAGTGGGTAGGGGAGTGTTGCCCAAAATGTCCTCAAAAAAACCCAGCGCTCCCCCAAAAGGGTGCATAAAGTGCTGGAACGCTCCCCCAAAGAAGGTCAAGGAGCGTTGGCAGTCCATGACAGTGGGTAGGGGAGCGTTGGCCAT
The DNA here is from genome assembly GCA_009831015.1 of Picea engelmannii. Lineage (NCBI taxonomy): Eukaryota > Viridiplantae > Streptophyta > Pinopsida > Pinales > Pinaceae > Picea > Picea engelmannii. The sequence continues at coordinate 907,156 of ML778782.1, forward strand.
CAAAATTCATTTTTAAGTGGTTTTTTTCATGGAAAAAGCTTTGTACTCTTCATCAAATGATTTCTTCTTCTTTAACCAGTCTCTAAGGGTGTCTTCAAGTGTTCCTTGTGATGTCGTTCGAGACACGACATGGGCAATATGATTGTATGTTGTTTACGACACTTGTGGCCAAAATGTGACACTTGCGACACTTGTAATGACGACAATAGGTCATCATTGAAATGAGTAATTTTGAAGTGTAACAGATTGCCCCAAAAGTGAGAAGTTAGAAGACGGAAACTGATGACTGAAGTACTTTGTAGACTTTTTCGAGCAAGGGTATGGACTTGGAGAACCTGGTAGAAGTTGCACACAACCATCAAACAAATATTATGACATGTTTCAAACCCAAGGCAGGCATACCTATGCTTGGGTGATAAATACTTGCAAGGTATGGCCGCCATAAGATACATTGTGGATCCATAATTATATTAACAAAGAGTATAGCCACCAAAGATACAATGTGGATCTATACTTCCATGACATGAACTGATCGTAGCCACAAAAAATACACAGTGGATTTATGAAACAAAAAGACATAGCCACAGACCAATACAAAGTGGATCTATGTAACAATATATGAGTCAATATTCAAGAGAAACTATGTTGCAACCTAGGTAAAGTACATATCAGAGTGATCACTCAACCCAGGGTCTTCTTACCGATCCCGATGCGGTACGAGTCTAACCATGTGAATAGATGTCTTGATGTCAAACATGGTAGAAACCGCTTGATTACCGATCAATGAGGCAAATTGTTAACAAGTGCGAGGGAAATCATCATTGATGTCAATGATTCCCAAGGTACCCTAGTACATTCCAGCGAATGTGAATACATGAGTTGAAGTCGAACATTCATGGAATCATACGATCAGAGTTTAATGATGTAAACCCACTGTTGGAAGTGAGGCCTGCCATTGAGGCATGCAGGTCCCAAGGTACTAACTGGTTTCTAAGTCTAGTTCTTGGATAATATGTTGAAGTCCATAGGAACAAACTCATCGAACCAGGGCCTTTATGTATCCCCCATCAACGACATGAAACTGACACAGAGATGTAAATTTGGTGGATCAAAAGAACATGGACTGACAGAGGTATTGAAACAGGATATTTGTGATGGTTGACTCTCGAGGTAGATACTTCCCTTGAACACTTAGGCACAATAGTAGAAACATGACATGGACCAAAACATGATGATGCAGTGGATATTGTGACTTTCGTCGGGTGACCCAAAGGAGTAAAGAAACTCAGAGGTTTGGTTCAGTGCAGAGGTTCAGCGGATTAAAACGTATGCAAAGACAAAGTGTCTTGTTCAAGGGCAACTGTAAGAGTGACTGGTGATGTTTTCAAAAACTGCTTGGCTTGCTTCCTTCAAAAATTTCCCCCATCCAAATAGACGAGTACCTCTTTTTGATTTAACGAGCTCAAGGAGGGTAACACATGCTCGATATAACTCACATTCAGTAAGTCTCTTTTCCTTTATTTAACGAACTGGAAGAAATAAGGGTTTGGTCTCGTGTGGGCCCTTCAATGTATATATTTTTTTAACGAGTCCAGAGAAGGTAAACTCGATGATTTTTCATGTTTAAAGAGTCTGAAAAGAACTTAAAGATGACTCCAAGGTTGTCCTTTTTTATAATGTTAGTCTCGCGAGGCTAAAAAAGAGAGAAATTATCACTCGAAAGACGCCCTTTCAAACCTTTTAACGAGTGGGAAATGAAGCAAGATCACTCGACAATATTTTCATGTTTAGAGAGTCTGAAAAGAGCTTAAAGACGACTCCAAGGGGTTCCTTTTTCGTATAACCTTTACGAGTCCAAAAAAGTGATAAAATTATACTCGGTTACATTCTCATGTATTTACGAGCGAGAGAAAGAACAAAGACTAAGTTCGGTATTGGTTTCATTTTTACACAAGCTTGAAACAAAATTAAAGTATTCTAGTAAATTCCCAATGTAAATTCCAAAGGTTAGGATACCCATGGATGGTTGGTACTCTGCCCCCATATTGAAAAGCTAGCAGCATAACTCTAGAATGATAATCAAAGGTTGGAGACATGCCCCCCCAAGCTTCAATTCATTCACAGACTTTGAGGTTGTCGCCAATTTCTGTACTAGATGGAGAAAAAGGATAAGGGCGGATGAAATGAAGATTCAAATACGAGACCTAACGAAAGACTCGACTTGGTATGAGAGGTGATTGTTTCATTTTTTAATGAGCTTGACACAGGAAAAGAACTATGCTCAAGGATCTGGGTTCAATCCCCAGATTTATGTTTCATTTTTTAACGAGCTTGTTACAGAGAGGAAAACTATGATCGTGGCCTATGTTTCATTTTTTAATGAGCTTGCCACAGAGAAGAGAAATTATGCTTATGACTTCTTCTTGATCATGGTTTCCAAGAGCATAATGATCTGGAAGGAAACCGTGTCAAGGGACAAAACTCGGTCATGGTTTCCAAGAGATCTGCATTGGATGGAAGAACAATGCTCTGGAAGGAACACATGTCGAGGGTCGCGACAGGGGTGAAGAGATCAAGCTCCAATAGCCCTATCGAAGAGATCACCATGTCAACTACCAAATCTAAGTCATCGAAAGTTGAAGTCATGGGAGACAACGCCACATAATTGACTTATGGCAAGGGTGAGACCGACTGCATATAAGACCTGTTTAGGGAGGTCATTGGGTTGATGGTCAAGTCAGGGCCAACGAACAAAAGTTGATCAATAGTCATCATTCTTCCATCGTGAGGGAAATATATCACACGAAAGAGATTGAACACAATAGATTTCATGGCATAGACATAATCTCGCCCAAGGAGTAAATCGAAATCCAAGGGGTCTTGGACTACCATAAAATCAATAAAGACAGTTTTCCCTCCCAAAGTTACAGGAAACTGAGTAAGGATACCTAAAGGGTGACTGGTTCTTCTCTTAAAAGTGAACAAAGTCTGGGTAACCGACACAAGTTGAGGATAACCCAAAGCTTTCCAAGCAATAGAGGACAAAATACTAACGGATGAACCTTCATCTATCAGTGCATGAAGAACGCCCCGAACACAAACCTATACTGTAATCTTGAAAGGAATGTGAGAGGGGAGACGAGGTCTAGTTAGCACACCCCAATCAAAAAGGATGGTCTCATTAATTGGAGGGGGCTTCGCAGGAGAAGGAGGAATACCCCCCAACATGGTAGATTATGTATCAACAAGAAAAACGTGGGTAGAATCGGGTTTACTCTCTAGCAGGAGAGTAGGATCGATTGATAACGACATCAAATCATCCACTTGGGTTTCATTCTCCAAGGGGAGAATGGGGTTGACAGGTGGAAACGGAATGACTGCTTGGGTTTCACTCTCTAATGGGAGAGCAGGATCAACCAAAGATGGGATCAGATCAACCACTTTGTTAACTGGTTCAACTAAGGACATGACCAGATTGACGACATGATCAATTGGACTGGCCGGTGAAGGGACTGGAGAAACCACTTTGGCACTCGTCGGAGGAGGAGTGGGATTGACCACGTTGGCACTCTTCAGATGAAGGGTGGGAATGACCAATGATGGGACTGGATCAGTCATTTAGGTTTCACTTTTCAAATGAAAAGTAGGGTTGATCGATGACGGAACTAGATCAGCTACTTTGGTTAGTGGTTCAACCGAGGATGAGACTAGATTGACCACCTGATCAACCAGACTGACCGGGGATGGAATCAAATTGACCATTCCATCAACTAACGATGGGTTGGGGGAAATATTACGATAACCAATTGGGAGTTGAAGATTTTCCAAAAGAGAAGAAGCCTCATCCATACGAGGACAAAGCTAAGAATAATGATCACCTTCGCATAACATACAAGGAAATTTGACAGTTGTCTTCTTCTTACCAACCTTAACGTCACTAGTTGACGGTTTGTCACCGGCATGTCTAACAGAGGTTGATGATGTGGAGGACCACATTTCTAAGACCTTGGGAAGACCAGGGAAATCCCTCAGAAAGTGGTCACCCTTACAAAGACTGCAAGGGAATTTGGGTTTCAGATTCTTCATTTTAATCTTGTTGAGCTCATCAACACTCCCAGTACTATTAACAATAGTTGGTTGCTTGGAACCAACATATGATGTAGTTGGAAGCTTGGTCCTATTCAGGTTCTTCTTCTTCTTCTCTTTATGTTTCTTCTTCTTCTTATCAACCTGGCTACTTGTTGTAGAGCTTTCACTAGGAGAAGAGGGAGAAAGGGAAGGAGACTTAATGGGTGAAGAAAGAAAAAAGTCGACATGAGGTTGATGTGTGGGTGGTGTACTTACATCTGAAGCATTAGGTGCAGCTGAAGCACTGGGAAGATTCGAGAGCACCAGAGTGGGGAACAACCAAACCGGTAATTCGATGGTGAGTCCCGAAAGACTCAGTGTGGCAATGTATAGAGGACCAATGTTTCCAAAAGAAGGAAAGGTGAAAGGTTCCCCGGGACAAGGGGTTCCTCCATTGGTACTCCCAGGAGTTGATGCCATTAACACTGACTCGACCTAAGGTCCACTAAGTAAAACAATCAACACACGCTATGAATCTAATAAGCGAACAATCAAACACAACTTCCCACAATGAAACCACTAGTTGGTGATGAAATCCAATGTCATGAGATCAATATAGGAAGGGGTGGGGATAGAGAAGGTGGATCAGTTATGTTGGTGACCTACTTAACGGACTTACGCCTTGGTGCAAGCTTCCACGCAGTAATTGTGGATTTACCCTCCAAGGAGCCCGAGTGAGTTTGACCAGCGTCTATTCCAGGTACAGTGAGAGTTCCCTGCACCGTCACCTCATGTAAGACCCTGAATATTATGGCTACTAAGGTCACCAACTCGCAATCATCCCCTGGGCGGGTACAGTCGACAGTCAAGTCCGAATGCATGGGAAAGATAACAAGTCTGAAATCCTTCAAGAGAATTGAGGACAAGTGGACCAGTAGAACTCCAGAGGACCCTGAACAAATTTGGAGTTCACGAAGCACTGAGACCAAATGAAGACAGTTGAACCTCAAGAAGAACCCCCAATATACGATCTAACTACTACGAACAGTTGAACCATGGAGGGATAATATTCGTAACTCTACCAAATGTGACCTCGTGCATAACCCCTGTGTGAGAGGGGGATCCCAGTAAGCTTAAACAAAAATTGGATTTTCTCTCCCTATCGCAAGATGCTAAGTTTGTTTGACAGCTTTGGAAAATTATCCTTTCAACCTATTCCAAAGCCCTACACCTTAAGCTAATGTAGGTTTACTAACAGAAAATGTAAAAATGTCTAATAAATTTTAGTTTAGCGCTTGATTTGAAGGTTGTTGTTTACTCAAGACGAAAAATGGAGTGGACTAAATGATGTTTTGACCAACTCTAAACAATGAAAAGAAATGAGAATGCAAATATTTCACTTCGATGAAAGCTATATTACGAGAAGGAGAAAACGTCTATCATTCCCAAATGCATAATGTCCCAAAAATTTTATTAAACTCATCAATGTCAAGATCTTCAAGAAATGAGTCAAAGAGACTGTACACCAATACACGATTCTTGCCCCCCTCGGCCATGAGGGGGAAAATTTTAAAGATTTTAAGACTAAAAATGCCAAAAACCATGCAATTTCACTACTTCAAATGCAAACTAGTTTGACTACCCAAAAGAAAGAATGCATCTATATTCTTTACTTGATTATAATGTATAAAGAAAGTAAATACAAATCCTTCAATGCTCCACAACTTTTAATCAGAAGAAAGATTCATATGCAGATGCAAAAGACACGAAGTGACAAAGGTTTCAAACAAAGCATGCACTCAAAGCAATGAGAAATGAAAGAAAACAAGTAGAAACTTGTTCTAACAAGAACTCAATCAAGGATTTAACAACTGGCAAACATTCAAGGAGTACAAGAATATGCAGAGAAGAATCCAAGAAAAAACATGGAGAAAGAGAAATCACTCAAATTGTCCCGACAAAAAAAACAACGAGAAAGGGAAATTTCACATTTCGGAAAAAGTTTCAAGCTCCAATCAAGATAATAAGGGGTGATAAGCACCAAATATCAACCTAAATAACTTCACAAACCAATCACAAAGTCTAGGTAAATACTTCCACAAAACAAGCTGAGAAAATCTGAGCAGAAAAGAGCAAAACTCCTCCAAAAAGGAGACCAGCGCTCCCTGTCTCAAGGGCACAAAGTGTTGAAATTATCCCTAAATCATTGTAGGGGAGTGCTAGAGCTTTGATATGGCCTATAGGGGGGTGTTGAAACACCCAGAAATTCAAAAACAGTCAAAAAAATGAAGAAAAACTCACCCAGAATACATAAAAATTGGTGAAATTGCTAGTGAAGGTAGGAGAAGGTTAATGGATGATGATCAAACAATAAAAGTTATTTGAAAGGTGGGAAAATAAAAGTAAATACAAGATGAATTGTTTTGGAAAAATACCTCAAAGATCAAATGGAACAGTGGATAGATCTTTGAACTTCCTTACAACGGCTTTCATTCAATCAGATAAATGAAAAAAACAGTAGATCGACTCCAAATCTCAAAGAAGAAGAATGAATCAAAGTAAGGAAGGAAGATGTAAAAAATCCAAACAAAACATAATCAATTCTTAGAAATCAAGATGTCGGAGGCTAAGACAAAGACACACTGAGATGGTAATAACCCTGAGCAGATGAAAGAGAAAAAACTAGACTCGGAGATCAACTCCCAAAAAGGTTTTTAGCAAAAAAATACCAGCGCTCTGGTGTCAAGGGTACCAAAGCGTTGCAGCGCTCTTTGGGAGCCTGCAAGGGAGTGTTAGTGCTCTGATAGTAGATGCAGGGGAGTGTTGGGCTCTCAGAACTCAAAAACTTTCCCAGAAATAAATAAAAAAAACTCAGGAAATTGAGCGTTGGCCTTCAAAATTCATTTTTAAGTGGTTTTTTTCATGGAAAAATCTTTGTACTCTTCATCAAATGATTTCTTCTTATTTAACCAGTCTCTGAGGGTGTCTTCAAGTGTTCCTTATGATGTCGTTCGAGACACGACAAGGGAAAGATGATTGTATGTTATCTGCGACACTTGCAACACTTGTGGCCAAAATGTGACACTTGCGACACTTGTAATGATGACAATAGGTCATCATTGAAATGAGTAATTTTGATGTGTAACAGATTGCCCCCCAAAGTGCGAAGTTAGAAGACGAAAACTGATGACTGAAGTACTTTTTAGACTTTTTCGAGCAAGGGTATGGACATGGAGAACCTAGTAGAAGCTCCACACAACCATCAAACAAATATTATGACATCTTTCAAACCCAAGGCAGGCATACCTATGCTTGGGTGATAAAGACTTGCAAGGTATGGTCGCCATAAGATACACCGTGGATCCATAATTATATTAACAAAGAGTATAGCCACCAAAGATACAATGTGGATCTATACTTTCATGACATGAACTGATCGTAGCCATGAAAAATACACAGTGGATCTACGAAATGACAAGGCATAGCCACAAACCAATACAAAGTGGATCTATGTAATAGTATATGAGTCAATATTTAAGAGAAACTCCATTGCAACCTGGGTAAAATACATATCAGAGTGATCACTCAACCCAGGGTCTTCTTATCGATCACGATGTGGTACGATTCTAACCATGTGAATAGATGTCCTAATGTCAAACATGGTAGAAACTGCTTGATTACCGGTCAATGAGGTAAACTGTTAAGAAGCACGAGGGAAATCACCATTGATGTCAATGATTCTCAAGGTACCCTAGTACATTCCAGAGAATGTGAATACATGAGTTGAATTCGAACATTGGTGGAATCATCCGATCAGAGGTTAATGATGTATATCCACTGTCGAAAGCGAGGAGGCCTGTCATTGAGGTATGCAGGTTCCAAGGTACTAACTGGTTTCTAAGTCTAATTCCTGGATAATGTGTTGAAATCAACAGGAATAGACTCATCGAAGGAGGGCGTTGATGTATCCCCCATCAACAACACAAAACTGACACAGAGATGTAAATTGGTGGATCAAAAAAACATGGACTGACACGGGTATTGAAACAAGATATTTGTGATGGTTGACTCTCAAGGCAGATACTTCCCTTGAACACTGAGGCACAACAACAGAAACATGACATGGACCAAAACATGATGATGCAGTGGATAATGTGACTTTCATCAAGTGACCCAAAGGAGTAAAGAAACTCAGAGGATTGGTTTAGTGTAGAGGTTCAGCGGATTAAAATGTATGCAAAGACAAAGTGTCATGGTCAAGGGCGACTGTAAGAGTGACTGGTGATGATTTCAAAAACTGCTTGGCTTGCTTCCTTCAAATTTTTACCCCATCCAGATAGACGAGTACCTCTTTTTTATTTAATGAGCTCGAGGAGGGTAAAACATGCTCAATATAACTCACCTTCAGTAAGTCCCTCTTCCTTTGTTTAATGAACTAGAAGAAGTAAGGGTTCGGTCCCGTGTGGGCCCTTCAATGTATATATTTTTTAAACGAGTCTAGAGAAGGTAAACTCAGTGATTTTTCATGTTTAGAGAGTCTGAAAAGAACTTAATGATGACTCCAGGGTTGTCCTTTTTCGTAATGTTAGTCTCGCGAGGCCGAAAATGAGATAAATTATCACTCGAAAGATGCCCTTTCAAACCTTTTAACGAGTTGGAAAGGAAGCAAGATCACTCGACAATCTTTTCATGTTTAGAAAGTCTAAAAAGAGATTAAATACGACTCCAAGGGGTTCCTTTTTTGTATAACCTTTACAATTCTGAAAAAGTGATAAAAGTATACTCGATTACATTCTCATGTATTTACGAGCGAGAGAAAGAATAAAGACTAAGCTCAGTATTGGTTTCATTTTTACATAAGCTTGAAACAAAATTAAAGTATGCTTGTAAATTCCCAACGTAAATTCCAAAGGTTGGGATACCCATGGATGGTTGGTACTCTGCCCCCATCTTGAAAATCTAGTGGCATAACTCTAGAATGATAATCAAAGGCTGGAGACATGCCCCCCCAAGCTTCAATTCATTCACCGACTTCGAGGTTGTCACCAATTTATGTACTAGATGGAGAAAAAGGATAAGGGTGGATGGAATGAAGGTTCAAATATGAGACCTAACGAAAAATTTGACTTGGTATGAGAGGTGATTGTTTCATTTTTTAACGAGTTTGACACATGAAAAGAACTATGCTCGAGGCTCTGGGTTCAATCCCCAGATTTTTGTTTCATTTTTTAACGAGCTTGTTACAGAGAGGAAAACTATGCTCATAGCCTATGTTTCATTTTTTAACGAGCTTTCCACAGAGAAGAGAAACTATGCTCGTGACTTGTTCTTGATCATGGTTTCCAAGAGGATAATGCTATGGAAGGAAACCATGTCAAGGGACAAAGCTCGGTCATGGCTTCCAAGAGATCTGCACTGGATGGAAGAACAATGCTCTGGAAGGAACACATGTCGAGGGTCGCGACAAGGGTGAGGAGATCAAGCTCCAATAGCCCTACCGAAGAGATCACCATGTCAACTACTAGATCTAAGTCATCGGAAGTTGAAGTCATGGGAGACAACGCCACATAATTGACCTGTGGTAGGGGTGATATCGACTGCATATAAGACCCGTTTAGGGAGGTCACTGGGTTGATGGTCAAGTCAAGGCCAACGAATGAAATTTGATCAATAGTCACCATTCTTCCATCGTGAGGGAAAGATATCACATGAAAGAGAGTGGACACAATACCTTTCATGGCATAGACATAATCTCGCCCAAGGAGTAAATCGAAATCCAAGGGGTCTTGGACTACCATAACATCAATAAAGACAGTTTTCCCTCCCAAAGTTACACGAAACTCAGGAAGGATCCCTAAAGGATGATTGGTTATTCTATTAAAAGAGAACAGAGTCTAGGTAACTGGCACAAGTTGAGGAAAACCCAAAACTTGCCAAGCAATAGAGGAAAAAATATTAATGGACGAACCTTCATCTATCAACGCATGAGGAACGTCCCAACCATAAACCTGTACTCTAATATTGAAAGGAATGTGAGAGGGAAGACGAGGTCCAGTTAGCACACCCCAATCAAAAAGGATGGTCTCATTACTTGGAGGGGGTTTCGCAGGAGAAGGAGGAATACCCCCCAGCATAGTAGATTATGTATCAACGAAGAATGTATCCAGCCTTTGATTATCATTCTGGAGTTATGCCACTATATTTTCAAGATGGGGGGCAGAGTACCAACCATCCATGGGTATCCCAACCTTTGGAATTTACGTTGGGAATTTACAATCATACTTTAATTTTGTTTCAAGCTTGTGTAAAAATGAAACCAATACCGAGCTTAGTCTTTGTTCTTTCTCTCACTCGTAAATACATGAGAATGTAACTAAGTATACTGTTATCACTTTTTTAGACTCGTAAAGGTTATACGAAAATAGAATCCCCAGTGGAGTCACCAATTTTTGTTACAAGAAAATCCCCCTGCGGACAAGTGGATTTCCTCTTGAACCCTAAATCTCCAAGATCAAGATAGAAAGGTGCTAACTTTGGTCACTGACATCCTTTTAAACCTAACTAAGTCAATCAAATAGAGAAAATGAAAAAGATGTACCTTTTTACGATGTTTGTCCTTGCCCAGTCCAAGTTGAGCCTTAATCCCCAAGTTGATCCTTGATCCCCTTGATGCCCAATCCAAATTGGTTAAGGCATTATATGAGTTAAAACAAGTTTCTGAAGCTCAATATGCTAAAATGTATGCATATATTCATAAAGTTGGTTTTATGAGTGAATTGAATGATACTTTGTATGTCCGACTTCAAGAAATAACTTATCACTTAATCATTTTGGTGATGTATGTAGATGATTTGCTTGTAATGGAGAACAATGATCATCATATTTTTCAAGTAAAACAAGAGCTTAAAACAAGTTTTGATATCACTAATTTGGAGTTACTTCACTACTATCTTGGAGTTGAAGTAATATATAAAGATAGAAGCGTATTTATTTCATAATCTAAGTATATGTCGTAATTATTAAAGAAGTTTGGTATGGAGGTTGTAAACATGCATTTATCCCCACAGAACAAAACTTGAAACTTTCAAAATTTGAAGGGGGAAACTTGTCAATCGTACCAAGTATAGACAATTGATTAGAAGTTTAATCTATTTAACAAATACTCATCCGAACTTGTCATTTGCAATCAACATCCTTTCAAAATTTATGCAAGAACCTAAAGAAAGTCGTTGGAATACAACTAAAAGGGTATTTTAATATCTCCATGGGGAAAAAGATTTTGGATTTGAATACAAAAGGAACAAAAAATTTAGACTCGTTGGACATTCAAATGGAGATTTTGTCAAGAACATTGATGACAAGGCATCTACTTCGAGATATTTGATGAATATGGGATCCCCCACATTGTCATGGAGTTCTAAGAAATAGGCAACAATTGCAAATTCAACAACAAAGGTAGAATACATTTTAGCTTGGAAAGTAGGATGTGAAATAGTATGGTTACGAAGAATTTTATGAGATCTTTGAGTTATTTAGAATGAAGATACTTCATTATTGATCGATAATCAATCAACAATACAACTAGCCAAAAATCCAGTGTTTCATTGAAAGACGGGGAATATTGCTAGAAAGTACCACTACATTAGAACTCTTGTCATAAAGGGAATCATCGAACCAAAGTATTGTCCGACAAAGGATTGATCTTCAGACAGCTTTACAAAATCATTGGAAAAATAACACTAAGTTTAGAATTGAACTTAGTGTTTTCTCAAAAGAAGTTTTGGATAAAAGATGAGACCGTTAGCAATAATGATACTAAAGTTAAAGATAGATCATAGGATTATATTATAGAGAATAAATTGTTCTTCTAGATTTATTGTAAATGGGCACCTATCATACTCATGTGATTATGTGATTGGTTGTCCATATTAGGGTTTTAGAAACTACCTATACATTTTGAAAAAATTTGAGTTATTTACACTCACTTTCACCAAAGGTGAGGTGATTTTGGACCTGTTACATCCTGGGAAGTATCCTATATATTTTTTTTCATTGGCTACACCATTGTAAACCTAGGAAGATGCAAGTTAAAGTCTTGTAGGCCATGTGGATTCTTTTGTATGTGGTGTCCTAGGCCTTTGTGGTCGTCCATGCCCGGTCCCTCTAGTCTCCACTCTCAATTCCTTTCGTCCTGGATTTGATTGGAGGCCTTGGGGTGGCTCTATTAGGACACGTGGTTTACATAAGCTATGTTCTTTGTAGGGGTGATCATACTTTGTAGGGTTAGTCTGCCCATGGTCTTGCACACCTATGTCACTTCCCACATGATCATATGTCTTTAGTTTGTATGCATCTCTTGGCCTTGGTGCATTTATCACTTTACAATTCTCAACATGGCAGTCTCACAATTTGCAACGTCTCACATTTATCGAGACAATATATGTATCCTGAGACATTAGTCATACAGAGGTTCTCTTATGAATCACATATCCCTAGTTGATGGATGTTGACTCTTTATCTCATAATTACATGCACATGTTGCTAACATGGTGTCTAATACTACTTATGAAATAGATCATGAAGGAATACCAGGTTAAAACATGTTTACACAGGGCTCACTCCATTAACCATGTTAAAACAAGGTCACCCAAAAGAAGGGGGCAACCCTTTATAATATAAACATGACAAAAAGGGACAAAAGGATAAACATTATAAGCGGAGGGGGGCAAAAAAAGAAATTTAAAGGGTATATTATAATTATCCCAAGTGATCAAGAAAAGCAAATATCATCTAAGCAGATGGGGCAACACCTTATCCTAAGTTTAGGATGAAAAGGTGAAAATCACTTTATAAAGCCCACTATTCGATTTAAGGCAAGGTAAAAATATTAAATAAAACAGGTACCTTTTTATAATACACTAGTCTTGTGCATAAAAAGGTGAGTGATGAGCCGCCCTTAAGCATTCACGTACAACATAAAGGGGGCGGGGGGGGAAATTTATATAAAGCTAGATCCTCTCTACCCAAGTGGTTGTAGAATTGTGAGATCATTCAATAAGTATTTTTATTTTATAGTGCATTTCATGGGTTGATTATTCTATGTGTTTTCTTCTTGGCTAAGTGTAAGAGTGGTTTATAGAGTAGATATTGTTTTTTCCATATTATTTGCAGGGCTATTGGATCAATCCATTGAGGGGCTAGATAGTCACGTGGAATGAGAGGTCCAGACTTTGTCTTATCTACTCATTTGATGGTGTCAAGTGGTTCAAATCCAAGTGTTGGACAAACCCTTATCGGGGGTATCATCAACAAGAAAGAGATATCATTTCACATCCATGTCGATCTAATGGTTGGAGATCATCCCACTAGCGGAGCTTTCCTAGCAAGATTTGAAAGCAATACAACTATTCTAGACTAGATTGGGGGCGGGCGATAGTCCATCAACTCCAAACCCAACTTCTAGTCCAAATTCTGCAGCTGACTTAGAAAGGGTTGTGATCGCAATCCGATGCTCTGGAAATAAGAGTAAGTCAAAGGTAAACCTCACTACTTCAACCATTTTTAATTGAAAGAAAATCTCAAAATCTTTTTTATTTTCTGTTTCAATTATATATATATATCCTAGCTTGCTCTTAAAGTTTCATCTTAACAACGAGCAGATCCTTTGGGTTTTTACCACTAGATCTATCTTCCACCCAAGGATATTTCACCGCTCTTTTGCACTATTTTGTTGTTTTATCTTACAAATCTTGAGTGGTTTTATTTTGTTGGTCTACATTATTGTTGTTAGATATTTATCATTCTAGATCAGTTAGCTTAAATAAGTAACTCCTACCTTCACCTTTATATCACATAGGCATTAATCTACTAATTTCTTGATAAAGTTATTGTATTAGGGAAGCCTCTCAAATTCCTTTAGCGTAGGAGTTGGGTTTGAACATGGAAGGAATTGTGTCACGGTGACATTGGGCACTTGTCCTACAAGGTACCACCTTAGTGCCTCGAGGGACCTTAACGAGGCTGCTAGTTTGGTCGGTAACATTTTTTGGCGTCGTTACAGGGGAGCAAGGTCATCTGGCCCGGTTCTTCAACGACATATCATCTAGGTAAGCTTTCTTGTTTTGTATCTTAGTGAGATCGATATTTTATTGACTAACTTGCAAGACCTCATCTGATGACTCCACTCGAACCCAACATAATAAAGAGGTACATTACAAGAAGTCGCTCTCCATGGTAAGAATTAAGTTATGTATTGGCGACTCCATTGTGGTATTTTAATAGATATTTTTCATCCCATATTTTCATTTTAGCCTTACTTTGAGTTTTACGAATAAAGAAAGATGGATGATCTCCCTTCATGGTTGGAAAAATGTTATGCTCTGGTTGACTTTTCAGGTATGAGGGGTTTTCCCCGCGATCATACATATGGATCAAGGGACTTGCCCCTTTTCTATGGATGTGGGGATTCAGTTGTGAAATGCATCTATGTCTTTATTGCATTCTATAAGAAAAATGACTTCTTCCATGAGGATGTTATGATAAAAAAAATTATGATGTATCTGAGAGGGTCTGCACATATGTGGTATGAAATCCTTGGCAAAGGCATGTTTACGTCTTTTGCAGATTTCTTGGAGGCATTTTTTGCAAGTTGGGATTATGATCCAACAGGTTGGATGCCCCTAGTCCACGAAATATTGGAATTATATTTTGCATAGACTTATCGAGGACGGTCTTGTTATGAAAGATATTGAGATCAACAATAATAACAAAGATTGTGGTGTTTGTGCGAAAGAGAAAATGGATGCACTTAGTTTCTCGTCAAACTATTTAAAAAAAAAGTATTTTGAGCATCATATACAAAAGCTTGAAGATGATCTCTATGAAGAGGCTCATCATTCTCCTCCCTCCCATGAGCCAATATCACATGATTACTCAGGTTTAGAAAATGGCAATGGTTTATGGGAGGCCTATTTGAAAAGCCTCGAAGAAATGGATGAAGCAAGTGGTGAAGAAGAATCTTCTCATATTTCCATTGAGAATCAAGATACAATTGAAGATCAAAGGGATTAGGAAAGCATTGTTAACAATGATATTCAAGTACCCACCCTTCCACCTCCAGATGAAAGTGCATATCCGACAACCTACATTCATTTCCGATCAACTGATTTTCATGACACATCTTGTAGTGATTCGAAAGAGGTCAACTTGGTGGGCAGTTCTTCACCAGATAGGGAACATGATTGCGCAAATCTTCAAAGTATTTATGCATTCCTTCAGGTCGACAGATGCAAATGGGAGACAAGCCACTATCATTTTGACGATGATCCAATCTATGATACAAAGAATGATGAGCATGAGGTTGCAGAGTTGTGGCCATATGAGCGACCAAATTTCTCCATGATACATGAGAAACTACATTTACAGATGCGGAAAGGGCACTTCCACACTCACACTACAACATAAATTATTCAGTCATGAATATCCTTAATCGGTATCTCTCAAGTGTATAAAGATCCATTTGACAATGAGAGTTTGAAGGGAACAATGGTAAGTAAGTTGCAGCATGTTCAATTTCAAACTTTTTTCATGAGCTTTCAACCTCAAACACCAAAGAAGCCAACCATAACTCACGAGTTAATATTTTCTTATAGTTTTCATGGTTTTTCTCACCATTTGTCTTTGAATGTGACTAGATACAACTAGGAAGGTAAGAACATGTTTATAAAGGGGTCACCCCCTTTAACCATGTTAACACAAGGTCACTCAAAAGAAGGGGACAACCCTTTATACTTTAACCATGGCAAAAAAGGGACAAAAGGAAAAACATTATAAGAGGAGAGGGGAATTCTTTTTAAAAAGGTATATTATAATATCCCAAGTGATACAAGGAAAAGCAAATATCATCATAAGTAGATGGGGCACCCCCTTATCCTAAGTTTATGATGAAAAGGTGAAAATCACTTTACAACCCCCACTATTCGATTCAAGGCAAGGTAAAAATATTAAATAAAAGGATCACCTTTTCATAATACGCTAGTCTTGAACATGTATTAAACCATGGTAAAAAGGTGAGTGATGGGGTCGCCCCTTAAGCATTCAGGTACATAAGAAAGGAGACGGATAAGGGTGGAGGAGTTGTATATGTCAAATATTAGAAGGGTGTGCATGGTGATTACATAAGTTATGAGAGAGGCCACCCCCTTTCTAAAACCAAAGGAACTTTATAAAATTTAAAAAAGAATGGCCTTGAGTTTATAAAGTTGCCCCTTTAATTATGAAGATACCCCTCTATTGAGATTATGTACCTTAGGAAGTGTTCCCATGTGTTTGCGAGCTCATAAACACATGTGGGAAGTACTATGTATTTTGTTTCTTGTACTTTATGTTTAATTTCACTTTGATTTAGGAGATTTAAGTTAAAAGTGAAATTAGGTCATTTTAGCCTAAGTGACTATTAATTCACTTTGTGAGTGAATTAAGAGACATAAAGTGAACTTAGGGAACTTAACCCAAAGTGAGTTTGAGAGTGAGATTATTATGGAATGATCTCAACCATTGATTGGACATGAGATTGAATGATCTCAATCATCCAAACTTTAGGTTTCGTTATGGAGGTTCAAGAGGGGCGCAAATGCCAAGGAGGAACTCATTCACTCATTTGTTCACTTGGAGAGTTTGAGAGAGAGCATGAGCATGAGCATGAGGTTTCAAGCTATGGTTGAGGAAAGCTCGGGTGCTTCTATCCATGGAGGCAGGCAACAAGATTAGGTCCTCTATTATTTAGTAGAGAGGTTCTTGCTTGGAGGAGGGCGCACTTGGTGAGGAGGGCGCATCATCAACAGGGAGGAATTTCAGAGCTTAGATTGCAGTGAGGTTTGTTTTAGAGGGAAGCTTTAGCTCAGTATCAGAGTACTGTGGGAGGGTTTCTCCATCAGAGCTTCTAGTTGGCAGAGAGCTCCAGTTCAGTGGTCTTCACAACATTTTTGGGGGAGGCACCTTCCTAGGGTGCACTTGCTTCAGTTGGGCTTGTATTGTAGCTTGGATCAAGCTTCTATTGTATCAGGTTCTTATGTTTATTGTACTTGATGTATTCCACCTTCTATTCTCCCTATATATACACTTATATTCCAAACTGGTTTTCCCCGAGGAGGTTTATCTAGGGTCATGTTGACCAAAAATACCTGTGTTCATTTTCATGTATGTTAGAGTTTAGAACTACAATATTTTCAGCAGTAAAGATCTCTAGGTGTGTTACATATATTTTGGTATGCATGTGCTAACTTATTGGTGATAAAAAGTACATGCTAGAGCACCTAAATGGCCTATGTAATCGTAACAAAACACTGAACATTTATTGAACAGTTTGATGTCCTAAAACAACAACAAACCATTGTTAGACAATTGAAACTTAGAGCCAACTTGAGGTCGAAGACAAACCCAGTTGGCAGCTTGATAGGACCTGGAAAATCTTCATGGTATCAGAGCTTGGTGGCTGATTTTAGCAGAGTTTTGGACAGTATATTGAGGGATTGTTTTAGACACCTTTTGGGCAGATTTTGTGGAAAACCATTAACAAAGTTTAGTGGCTGCTTGTTGGCAGATTTTTGTAGAGGGTTGTAGAGCAGTTTGTGGACATTTTTTTCAGTCTCTTTTCACACCTACGTTGTAGGAGTGAGGCTAATTTTTCATGACCTCTTTTCACATCTATATTGCTAGGAGTGAGGTCGGTGTCCATTTGCCTCTTTTCACCTGGGATGACAAGAGTGAGGCAACATTCCTGTGCAGTTGGAGCATCAGTGTGAGTGTAGTCGAAAATGATGTCATCATCTCAGATGCATGTGGAGGATAGGCTCACTAGAGAAAGCAACTGGTTGCATTGGAAGGCCATGATTGTCTTTGTCTTGGAGGACCTAGAACTATGAGATATAGTTTAGGCAGTTGTTCATGTTCATCCTGCTACTTCTCCCATCTTGTTAGCAGAATTCAGGAAGAGGAACAACAAGGCAAAGAGGACGATATGTGATGCAGTGTGGGGTCATATCATTCCCCATTTGACTGGGAAATCTTATGCATTTGAGATGTGGGCATCTCTATGTAAGCTTTATGAGAGCTCTAATGAGAATAGAAAGATGGTTCTTCATGATCGACTCAAGGGCATTCGCATGCTCAAGAGTGAGTCGGTGACTTCTTTCCTTGGTTGATACACCCATATCAGAGACAAGCTTTGACGCAGACGCCACCTCTGCCTCGACAGAGTCTCTGCGTGACCTCTCGGTCTTAAGGATCGTTCTAATTTCTCCTTCAAGCCGAAGTGGCTCTTTCGATTCCCTGCTGGAATCTCGGTCAAAATCGATCCACGGGTCCTTTTGGAGCCCCCCCTGCGCAACCAGCACTAGGCACGAGCTCCTATGTCCCCAAGCGACCATAGCACTATGACCAAGGGCCGAATCCAAGGTCTCTTGACGAAATCTCGCGATCTCGCGAGTTCGTGAGTCAAAACTCTGACTCTTCCTTTCCAATCTTGCGATACCCGAAACGGCGATACAGGCACACTCCTTCTCTTATCATTGCCCTCAACGTGTGACCACCGGCTGGGCTTAACTCTAGAACTTTTCGCTTCTCGCCGCTTCGTGAGTCTCGATGTCGAACTCCCGGCTCTTGTCTCGCGAACCTCCAAGACCCGAGAAGTCAATGGAGTGTTGACTCCTTCCACAATGTGACGTGTGTCCGCCTGTCTATCCTTTGGGCCCACAACGTGGTTCTGCCACGTGTCTCTCGTGCTTGCTTTCGGCACTTCACGATTTCTCTCCCCAAGCGATACTTCCTTCGTATCCCCGACACCCGAGTGTCAAGATCCCAATACCAACTTCTTGGGACTTTCACCTCTGCTCTAATGTATGAGGGTTTAACTGCCTCGCAACTCTCGACAGATCTAATGGTTGTCGAGTAATTGGACCAAGATCCGACGGTCCAAATCCTTTCTGCTCCGTCCACTCCTCTGCTGCTTCCTGGACGTGGAAAAACCAACGGTCCAGATCTTATCGGCTGATCTAACGGCAGTTGTGCTCCTCCCGAGCTTTGGCGAATTCTTCCCAGACTTGGAAGAATTCCAATTTCTCAAAGGCCCAACCTTTGCCTTCTTTCTTCTTTATGAACTCTTCAACTCGAGTTCTCGCCTGCGCATGTAAAAGAGTGGTTCCTCTTGAGCTTTAGAAAACTCTGAACTCTTCCCGAGAGTTCTCTGGCCTCTGCACTCCTTGCAGCTACGGCTTCGTGCACTTAAAGCACTACTCCTCCTGAGCTTTCACTCCCCAAATCCTTGAAGGATTCTGACTCCTGCGTCTCTACAGAGTCTCTGCACGCAAAGTGCTATTCCTCCTGAGCTTCTCTTCTCACCCGGACTTCTAAGGAAACAGTTCCTTCTCCTTTCTCCTGCAGATGGAGAATTACGAGGCCCTCCTAGCACTCGGTCTGCTCAAGCAACCTATTGCTGAGTATTTCCGGGTATCCAATAACCCTGCGAATATGCTCAATGCCCACTTGGCAGAGCCTCTTACGGAACTCCTCAGAGCTTCCGCCTTCTTCTGAAGTCAACAGAATCCCTCTGTGTGCTCTGGCACTTATTCCATGCCCACCTGGCAGAGTATATTCTTACAGAACGCCCAACAGTTTTGTCCCCTTCTATACACCTTATGCACCTGCTCAATGCCCACCTGGTAGAGCTCTCAGAATCCTTAGTGATTCTGGTTCTCCTTGAATTCACAGCAGAATTCTTCTCAATGCATCACTATGCACGTGCTCAATGCCCACTTGGAAAAGCTCTCAGAATCCTTAGTGATTCTGATTTCAGTCTGAACTCACACCAGAGTTCTCCTTCTGTCCACTCCTTGCACTGGCTCGATTCCCTCCTGGCAAAGCTTCACATAACTCCTCAGAGATTCTGTCTACAACTGTGTTTTCTCATACACTGCCTTGCCTCCAAGGTATTCAGCAACCTTGAGGTCTTCCTCCCGAGTTGTTGATTTCAGTTTCCGTGCCCACCTGGCACGTCTTTGTCTGAATCTGCAAAGTTCAGAAGTGCATCTATGCACTGGTATTCAGAGACCGCAGTACTATGTCACGCCCTCCTGGCATGAAACCACAAAGAACCTCTCAAGCCTAAAACTCGAACAACTTCCTGCAAATGCCTAGCATACATCTACAACATAAATTGAACACACACAGACATTTATTCAACACAAGAAATATGCAGGAAAAATTGTTGTTTATATTAAAATGGCAAATGCCTGTTTGTACAAGGTGTTCCTGAGCACGGCCTGTAACAAGGTCTCGACTCTTCTCTTTTCTTCTCTATGATAACTCTCCTCCTTCTCTATGCACACTCTCCCCCCTACAAAATGAGACCCATTCAATCTTTTACCTTGAGGGGCTCCTCGAGCTCTTCCCTCCAATCTACCTACCCTATTCAATTACATTTAATGGGTTGTCTAGTCCGCAATCTAGATCTAGATCTTAGCCTTACAAAACATTAAAGGCCTTCTTATCTATAGCATGCACAAAGGCACGGCTTCATGGCTCAACAGCCTAAACATTTAATTACATTCATTCGAATAAAAAATGAGGGTTGCGCCTCTCTTCAGCAACTGAATGCATGTGCTTGACGTGGCTGGCTGGTTGGCTGGCTGACGTGAGATGATGCTCCTGCATCATACTCCTCAGCTGCAAAATTCATGAACTCCTGCTCATGAGATTCCCCTCTCAGCTGGGGAAATCCTCCTGGATCCGAAACAAATGTCTGGAGTTGTCTCTTCGTCCATTCCCTTACTATTGTTGTTGCTTCTGCGTTGATGCTGCTGCTTCATTTCCTCTGCTCAGCACCTCCCTGCTGGCAGTTTCTGTTGACTCTAACATCAACTCTCTAATCTCTTCTATCACTTCGTCCAGCTGCTCCAGTGGTTGGCTCTGCTTATGCAGTCTCCTCAGCTGCAAAAATTTTCTATGATTGGGCAGATCACTGTGATCTCCCATGCTTTCTTCTTCATCTTCTTCTGTGGCACTAAGTGTCCATTCTGCTACGGACTTCAGCTCCGCAGTCTCCCTCTGACTGACCTGTTGTTCAGTCACCTTCTCTGACAGATCAATTTCGGTCAGTTCTCCTGCTGGCTCTGGATTGTTCAGCCAATCCTCCAACATCTTCAGCTCCATCTCCCATGGAGTGATTAATCTCCATGCCTGTTGTTCGGCTTCTTCTACTGCCAGCTTCCTGGCTGAAAGCATTGAGACACTCCTCAGAATGCTCATTCTCCTCTCCTGCTTGGGCAACCTCGGATATTTGCTCCAACTCCTCTTTGACAGTCTCAGCTAGCTATCCTTCTATTGTTGTTGCACCTGCAACACAAATTTCTGCCTCCTCTCGGGCAAATGGTAGGAATATCTGAATTCTCCCAATCATTAGAAGGTCCCTCAGATCCTCCTCTTCTGTTAGCTGCACCTGCTGATCCAAATTCATCTATGAATTTATGAGACCCTCAGATAGTCTCATCTTCTCATCCCTGCCCACCTGGCAATATGGGATTTCTCTGTTGCCCTCCTGGCAGTCTATGGAATCAACTGATCCCATCTCTGTTCCCCTGCCCACCTGGAAATCTGCAAACCTTCCACTTCCCTCCTGGCAGTCTATGAGATCCCACAGCAATCTCGATCCATTGCCCACCTGGCAATGTGAAATTCCTTGGTTGTCCTTCTGACAGTTCGTGAGATCTTCAACTGATCTCAACTCCTTGCCCACCTGGCAATTTGGAATTTCCTCTCTGCCCTCCTGGCAGTTCTTGAGATCTTCGGTCGATCCCATTTCACTGAGATCTCTCCCAATCTCTGGTTCACATATCTGAATTTCATTTTCTTCTCGGCCATTGAGGCTTTCCGCATACCTCAACCATCCTTTTATCAACCTACGATGTCTTATGACCATCAGTTGCTAGACTGGCCATTTTTCTTTTTCCTTCCTCATGGGCCATTCATACACCCACCTTCGCTTGGCTTTCTGTTGCATCCGCAATGCAAGCTTTTCTATGTCCACCCTTATATCAGCGAGCTCTTTATCTATTTCTGCAAGATTTTCTGCTTTGCTCTTCCTCCCAGCATACCTATGGCCTTCAGTAGCCATGTTGTTGTCTCTGTCTGCCCTCCTGGAAAATCTGTTGCTCACTCCTGCAAACCTCGAGTGTTTCAGCCTCTTCCTACAGTCATGTTGATTGTCTTCTCGATTGATGCCTGCCCGCGAACAATCACCATAGAGTCTTCAACAACCCTGTCTTCCTTCCTTTGCCTTCTCCCTCTGCTCTGATACCAAACTGACGCAAACGCCACCTCTGCCTCGACAGAGTCTCTGTGCGACCTCTCGATCTTAAGGATCGTTCTAATTTCTCCTTCGAGTCGAAGTGGCTCTTTTGATTCCCTGCTGGAATCTCAGTCAAAATCGATCCACAGGTCCTTTTGGAGCTCCCCCTGTGCAACCAGCACTAGGCACGAGCTCCTATCTCCCCAAGCGACCACAGTGCTATGACCAAGGGCCGAATCCAAGGTCTCTTGACGAAATCTCGCGATCTCGCGAGTTCGTGAGTCGAAACTCTGACTCTTCCTTTCCAATATTGCGATACCCGAAACGGCGATACGGGCACGCTCCTTCTCTTATCAGCGCCCTCAGCGCGTGACCACCGGCTGGGCTTAACTCTAGCACTTTTCACTTCTCGTCGCTTCGTGAGTCTCAATGTCGAACTCCCGACTCTTGTCTCGCGAACCTCCGAGACCCAAGAAGTCAACGGAGTGTTGACTCCTTCCACAATGTGACGTGTGTCCGCCTATCTATCCTTCGGGCCCACAGCATGGTTCTGCCACGTGTCTCTCGTGCCTGCTTTCAGCACTTTGCGATTTCACTCCCCAAGCAATACTTCTTTCGTATCCCCAACACCCGAGTGTTGAGATCCCGATACCAACTTCTTGGGACTTTCACCTCTGCTCTGTTGTATGAGGGTTTAACTCCCTTGCAACTCTCGACAGATCTAACGAATGTCGGGTAATTGGACCAAGATCCGACGGTCTAGATCCTTTCTGCTCCGTCCACTCCTTTGCTGCTTCCTAGACGTGGAAAAACCAATGGTCCAGATCTTCTCGGTTGATCTAACGACAGTTGTGCTCCTCCCGAGCTTTGGTGCGTTCTTCCCAGACTTGGAAGAATTCCAATTTCTCAAAGGCCCAACCTTTGCCTTCTTTCTTCTCTACGAACTCTTCGACTCGAGTTCTCTCATGTGCGTGTAAAAGCGCAGTTCCTCCTGAGCTTTAGAAAACTCTGAACTCTTCCCGACAGTTCTCTGGCATCTGCACTCCTTGCAGCTACGACTTTGTGCGCTTAAAGCACTACTCCTCCTGAGCTTTCACTCCCCAAATCCTTGAAGGATTCTGACTCCTGCGTCTCTACAGAGTCTCTGCATGCAAAGTGTTATTCCTCCTAAGCTTCGCTTCTCACCCAGACTTCTAAGGAAACAATTCCTTATCCTTTCTCCTGCAGATGGAGAATTACGAGGCCCTCCTAGCACTCAGTCTGCTCAAGCAACCTATTGTTGAGTATTTCTAGGTATCCAATAACCCTGTGAATATGCTCAATGCCCACTTGGCAGAGCTTCTGCCTTCTTCTGAAGTCAACATAATCCCTCTGTGTGCTCTGGCACTTACTCCATGCCCACCTGGCAAAGTATCTTCTTACAGAACGCCCAACAATTATGTCCCCTTCTGTACACCTTATGCACCTGCTCAATGCCCACCTGGCAGAGCTCTCAGAATCCTTAGTGATTCTGGTTCTCCTTGAATTCATAGCAGAATTCTTCTCAATGCATCACTATGCATGTGCTCAATGCCCACTTGGCAGAGCTCTCAGAATCCTTAGTGATTCTAATTTCAGTTTGAACTCACACCAGAGTTCTCCTTCTGTGCACTCCTTGCACTGGCTCGATGCCGTCCTGGCAGAGCTTCACAGAAGTCCTTAGAGATTCTGTGTACAACTGTGTTTTCTCATACACCGCCTTGCCTCCAAGGTATTCAACAACCTTGAGGTCTTCCTCCCGAGTTGTTGATTTCAGTTTTCGTGCCCACCTGGCATGTCTTTGTCTGAATCCACAGAGTTCAGAAGTGCATCTATGCACTGGTATTCAGAGACCGCAGTACTCTGTCACACCCTCCTGGCATGAAACCAAAAAGAACCTCTCAAGCCTGAAACTCGAACAACTTCCTACAAATGCCTAGCATACATCTACAGCATAAATTGAACACACACAGACATTTATTCAACACAAGAAATATGCAGGAAAAACTGTTGTTTATATTAAAATGGCAAATGCATGTTTGTACAAGGTGTTCCTAAGCACGGCCTGTAACAAGGTCTCGGCTCTTCTCTTTTCTTCTCTATGCTAACTCTCCTCCTTCTCTATGCACACTCTCCCCCCTACAAAATGAGACCCATTCGATCTTTCACCTTGAGGGGCTCCTTGAGCTCTTCCCTCTAATCTACCTACCCTATTCAATTACATTTAATGGGTTGTCTAGTCCACAATCTGGATCTAGATCTCAGCCTTACAAAACATTAAAGGCCTTCTTATCTATAGCCTGCACAAAGGCACGGCTTCACAGGTCAACATCCTACATATTTAATTACATTCATTCCAATCAAAAACGAAGGTTGTGCCTCTCTTCAGCAATTGAATGCATGTGCTTGACGTGGCTGGCTGACATGAGATGATGCTCTTGCATCAAGCTTGGAGTCGTTGGAGAGGTGGTGGACCCAGATTATATGGTCAGGACAACCTTAAACAACTTTACCAAACCATGGGGTCCATTTGTTCGTGGCATTGTTGCCAGGGAGGTCATGCCCACATGGGAGAGGATGTGGGATGACTTCGTTCAGGAGGAGACTAGACTTGTAGCAGAGGCTTCTGGACAGCAGCAGCAACAGGCAGTGCAGGGTGATAAGGATCTTTCTCTTTGGACAAAGGGAAAGAAGAAGGCCAGCCGGGGAGGTCAACGGGGTCCCAAGTTTGGGGCCCCACCACAGGGAGGAGAGAGCAGTAGTGGTCAGAAGAGAGATATGAGCACAGTGAAGTGATTTATTTATAAAAAGTTGGGGCACTATGTTGGACAGTGTCCCAATAGGAAGAAGAAGAGGGGTGGTACCGCAGCTACAACAAAGGAGGCAGAGTTTCAGACTTTGTTTGAGAGAGAGAGTGTGCTCTCCTCATATGTTGCACTTCAGTTGAGACGACACCCAATATCTGGTATATTGACAGTGGGGCTTCGAGCCATATGACTAGAGTGAGAGAGCATTTGATCGATCTCATAGACACAGAGGTCAGAATGGAGATCGCTCTCGGAGATGACTCCTTGGTCAGAGTTGTTGGGATTAGAATTCTTATCTTTCAGAGAGATGACATGCCACCTATATCATTCGGGGACGTTCTCTATGTCCCTAGGATGAAGAAGAATTTAATTTCATTTTCTACTTTCTAGGATAGAGGTCTTGAGGTGTCCTTCAGAGGGACTGAGGTCTTCATACACCCTAAGGGTCCTCGCTTACCTCAGGACGGGTGATTGGAGTGAGAGATGGGAAAATGTTCAAATTGTATTTTCAGCTTCTCCATGCATTGGCAGTGATCAACGACAACAACAAACAAACATGTGAGCTATGGCATCGTAGGATGGTCCATCTACATCATGGATCTCTCGAAAGATTAAGAAAGGTTGTGATCGGAGTGCCACAGATCAGTATAGAACATCAGGATGTTTGCAGAGGGTGTGTGCTTGGTAAGTTTACCAAGGCCTCGTTCCCCAGCAGTGACACCAGGTCAGCTGGGATACTGGATTTAGTACACACAGATGTGTGTGGGCCCATGTCTCGGAATTCCTTCAGTGGTTGTGAGTACTATCTCACATTCATTGATGACTACTCAAGTAAGACCTAGATCTATTTCTTAAAGACCAAGAGTGAGGTCTTCAAGAGGTTCCAAGAGTTCAAAGCTCTTGTGGAAAACCAATCTGGAAAGAGGATCAAGGTCTTGCGGCCAGATAATGGAGGAGAGTATTCCTCCACTTAGTTCATAAAATTTTGTGCCCAACATGGGATCAGAAGACAGATGATCGTACCATACAACCCCCAACAAAATGGGGTTGCCAAGATGAAGAACTAGGCTATCACCGATGTAGCAAGATCCATGTTGCACGATCAAAGTTTACCTCTTTGCCTATGGGCAAAGGCGAGTGCTACTGCAGTTTACCTGCACAACAAGGGCCCCCACAGGATATTGGGGAAGATGACTCATGAGGAGGCCTTCACTGGTAGGAGGCCCGATGTCGAGCACATCAGGATCTTTGGGTGCTTGACCTATTCTCATGTCCCCTCAAAGAAGAGGACAAAGCTAGACCCCACAACCCAGCAAGGGATTCTAGTTGGATACTCAGAGGTGTCCAAAGCCTATCGTATCTACATTCCATCACTTAAGAGAGTGGTGGTGAGCAAAGATGTCAAATTTGAGGAGGATAGTTCTTTTCAGATATCTCTTGAGTCGAGAGTCGGTGTGGAGGATCATGCAAAGGCACTGATTGATGTCTCAGAGGGAGCACAGCCTTAGGTTTCTAGTACGCCAGTATCAGGGGTGATAGGGCCACCATGCACAGCTTTAGGGTCATAGTTACAGGGTGTTCAGTCAGAGGGGGCAGAGGCTTCAGGATCTTAGAGTGTTGAGACTAGACTTGAGGCAGATACTCTTGGGCAAAGAGACCTTACTTCTCCATTGACCACTTCAGGGAAGAGGAGACCTATATGGTTTCAAGAGACCCTGAAGGAGGCGAGGGAGAACGTAGGGTAGCCTAAGAGCTAGATCAGAGAGAGTAGACCTCCAGTAAGACTTGGATCATATTTGGCTTTAGTGATGAGTATCAGAGATATTGAGCCATAGACATTTGCGCACGCAGTGGACCAGCAGGTCTGGAGAGAGGCCATGCTAGAGGAGTATGACTCCAATGTGCCCAATGATGTTTGGAAGGTGGTTTCGAGGCCAGTGGGGAAGTCAGTTGTGACTTCCAGGTGGTTGTACAAAACCAAGTATGCTACAGATGGCAGCATAGAGAAACACAAGGCATGTTTTGTGGCGTGAGGCTTCTCTCAGATAGAGGGAGTCGATTATGATGAGACATTCGCACCAGTTGCGAGATACACCTCGATCAGGAGTATTATTTCCATAGCGGCAAAGATGGGTTGGAGCATACATCAGATGGATGTGAAGACCACATTTCTGAATGGCTTTATAGATGAGGAGGTGTACATTGAGTAGCCACAGGGGTTCGAGGTGAGTGAGAGGGAGACTCATGTGTGCCTTTTGAGAAAGACACTTTATGGTCTGAAGCAAGCTCCCCGAGCTTGGTATTCACGTATCGACACATACTTGCTTTAGATGGGCTTCGAGAAGAGAGATGTTGATCCTAACCTCTATTACATCATTAGAGGTGAGGACATGCTCATTCTCATTCTATATGTGGATGACTTGTTCATCACAGGAGCCGAGGATCTCATAGTTGAGTGTAAGTTGGGACTTGCATCAGTGTTTGAGATGAGTGACATTGGGTTGATGCATTATTTTCTGGGTATGGAGGTATGGCAGGAGGAGGGACACATATTTCTTGGGTAGGGGAAGTATGTTGTAGATATTCTGAGCAGGTTTCATATAAAGGACTACAGACCTATGTCGACACACATGGTTACCAACTAGAATAATCTTAGTGCTTCAGATTCCCATTTGGTAGATGCTACAGTTTATAGGAAGTTGATCGATTCACTTATGTACCTGGTCAATACTAGACCAGATATATGTTTTGTCGTGAACACTCTCATCCGACATATGGTAGAGCCGAGGAGTGGTCACTGGATTGGGGAAAAACATGTGTTGAAGTACATTGTTGGGACAGTTGATTTTGGCCTAGACTACATCAGAGGTGATGGGGTCAGTTTGGTTGGCTACACCGACTCAAACTGGGTAGGATGTGCTACTAACAGGAAAAACACCTTAGGTTGTTTCTTTGGTTTGGGGTCAGGACTTGTTTCCTGGTTCAGCTAGAACCAGAAGTCAATTGCTTTGAGTTATGCCAAGGCAAAGTACATGGCAGCCAGTTAGGCTAGTTGTGAGTCCATTTGGCTTCGTAAGATGCTGGTAAGATTATTTGGTCAGGAGATGCCACCGACCATCATACACTGCGATAATCAAAGTTGTATCAAACTCTCTGAGAATCCAATTTTCCATGACCGGTCGAAGCACATTGATATTAGACATCACTTCATCGGAGATTAGGTTCAAAGAGGTGCAGTGAAGTTACAGTATATATCGACTGACGAGCAGATTGCAGACATCCTCACCAAGGCCCTGCCAAGGGGAAAACATGTCTACTTCAGAGACAAGATGGGCTTGGTGAGAAACACTTTCCTCGGTAAGAGGGAGTGTTGAGATTATGTACCTTGGGAAGTGTTCCCCATGTGTTTGTGAGATCCTAAACACATGTGAGAAGTACTATGTACTTTGTGCCTTGTGCTTTATGTCTAATTTCACTTCGAATTAGGAGATTTAAGTCAAAAGTGAAATTTGGTCATTTTAGCCTAAGTGACTATTAATTCACTTTGTGGGTGAATTAGGAGACATAAAGTGAACTTAGGGAACTTAACCCAACGTGGGTTTGAGAGTGAGATTATTATGGGATTATCTCAACCATTGATTGGACATGAGATTGGATGATCTCAACCGTCCAAACTTTAGGTTTCCTTATGGAGGTTCAAGAGGGGCTCAAAGGCCAAGGAGGAGCTCATTCACTCATTTGTTCACTTGGAGAGTTTGAGAGAGAGCACGAGCATGAGGTTTCAGGCTATGGTTGAGGAAAGCTTGGGTGCTTCTATCCATGGAGGCAGCCAACAAGCTTAGGTCCTATATTATTTAGTGGAGAGGTTCTTGCTTGGAGGAGGGCACACTTGGTGAGGAGGGCACATCATCAACAAGGAGGACTTTCAGAGCTCAGATTGTAGTGAGGTTTGTTTCAAAGGGAAGCTTCGGCTCAATATCAGAGTAATGTGGGAGAGTTTGTCCATCAGAGCTTCTGGTTGGCAGAGAGCTCCAGTTCAATGGTCTTGACAACATTTTGGGGGGGCACACCTTCCTAGGGCACACTTGCTTCAGTTGGGCTTGTATTGTTGCTTGCATCAAGCTGCTATTGTATCAGGTTCTTCTATTTATTGTACTTGATGTATTCCACCTTCTATTCTCCCTATATATACACTTATATTCCAAACTGGTTTTCCCCATGGGGGTTTTATCCAGGGTCATGTTGACCAAAAATACCTGTGTTCATTTTCATGTATGTTAGAGTTTAGAACTACAATATTTTCAGCAGTAAATATCTCTATGTGTTTTACATATATTTTGGTATGCATGTGCTAACTTCTTGGTGACAAAAACTACATGCTAGAGCACCTAAATGGCCTATGTAATCGTAACAAATCAATGAAGAAGCTTTTGAACAATTTGTCGTCCTAAAACAACAACAAACCATTGTTAGACAGTTGAAACTTAGAGCCAACTTGAGGTCAAAGACGAACCTAGTTGGTAGCTTGATAGGACCTGGAAAATATTCACCATTGATCGCATACACAAAGGCAACTGCCACTTAAGCTAATTGATTTGATAAAAGAGCCGCCATTTATGAGTCGTCATCTCTCACTCAAACAAAGGATCCACTTAATCGTCGAGTAAAGGGTCGATAGTATGAGTCAAAGATGAGAGGTCGTGGGTCAAAATCTAGGAGTTAGTCGTTGGATGGGTTTGGCCCCCCAACTAATTGGCTTGGCCCAGTCCAATCAATTGATGCCAAGTTTATTAAATTGGACCCCGATTTATTTCAATCAATTTTTTCCTAGCTGCCAACTTTAAATTTGATTGTTGGGTCAAATAGCCAACCATTTGCATACTCTCCAAGTCAATTTGGCCCCAATTTAATTAAGTCAACCCTCTTCTATCTAATCCTTTGGCATTAAAGAAGTTGTTTGCTACCAAAATGAGCAAAAGGAAACGACGATAATGGAACATTTCACAATTTAATTAATTAAATCATCCATCGATTAATTAAAGTGGCCCTTCAATTATTCGTGGACACCTTCTCAAAGTAAAAAATGAAACGTCGGATCAAGTGAAGTAGACGTTTGAGGAGTCAAGTTAGTTGTTGGCATCATTTTGAAGACAAATCGAGCCTCATCTAGTGAGTTTTCAACGAGCCTCGTTTCGTGAGTTGTTGTCAAACTATTGTTATTTTTGGGAAAGAGAAATCTAGTCGTTACAGGGGAATTTATCTAAGGCTAGATTCCCCTCTACCCAAGTGGTTATCAAATTGTGAGATAATTTATGCCATCCAATAAGAACTTTTATTTTCTAGTGTGTTTCATGGGTTGATTATTCTATGTTTTTTCTTCTTGGCTAAGTGTAAGAGTGTTTCATAGAGTAGATATTGTTTTTTCCGTATTATTTGTAAGGTTATTGGATCAATCCATCAAGGGACTACATAGTCATGTGGAAGGAGAGGTCTAGACTTCATCTCATCTACTCCCTTGGTAGTGTCAAATGATTCAATTCCAAGTATTGGACAAACCTTTATCAGGGGTATCTTCAACAAGGAGGAGATCTCATTTCACACCCATGTTGATCTAATGGTTGGAGACCATCCCACTAGCGAAGCTTTCCTGGAAAAATTCGAAAGCAATACAACTATTTTAGACTAAATTGAGGGTGATAATCCATCAACTCCAAACCCAACTTCTAGTCCAAATTTTGTAGCCGACTTAGAAAGGGTTGTGATCGCAATCCGACGCTCGGGAGGTAAGAGTAAGGTCAAGGTAAGTGTCACTACTTCAACCATTTTTTATTTAATGAAAATCTCAAAATCTCTTTTATTTTCTGTTTAAATAAAATATAAAAAACAAAAAATAATATTTATCCTAGCTTGTTCTTAAAGTTTCATCTCAACAACTAGCGGATCCTTGGGGGTTTACCACTAGATCTATCTTCCATCCAAAGATATTTCACCACTCTTTTGCACTATTTTGTTTCTTTATCTTACGAATATTGAGTGGTTTTATTTTGTTGGTCTGCATTATTGATGTTAGTTATTTATCGTTCCAAATCAGTTAGCTTAAATAATTAACTCATAACTTCACCTCTATATCACATAGGCACTAGTCTACTAATTTTTAGGTGAAGTTATTGTGTTAGGGAAGCCTCTCAAATTCCTTTAGCATAGGAGTTGGGCTTGAACTGGAAAGGAGTTGTGCCATGGTGACATTGGACACTTGTCCTACATGGTACCACCTTGGCACCTCGAGGGACTTTGACGAGGCTACTAGTTTGGTTAGTAACAAACCCTTATCTCTCACATATATTTTGATGTAATTTCCACCAAATGTGAGGTGATTTTGGCCCTTAACCCTCACATATATTTTGATGTAATTTATTTTTTCTTATTAATACAATTGTGTCTGATAACACTTCATTATCATTTATATGGTCCTTTGTACATAACAATGTCCTTTCTCAATTTGAGTATCAACACAAGCACAATCATTCTTATTTTGCATTGTGTATCACCTCTATCATCGTTGACCATATGCACATCTATGTAAATAGTTTACAATTTGAATAAGAGCTTCACAATTGTTCTTGTTTTGTGAATGGTGTTGTGATTGTTCATTATTTTTCTACCGTTTAAGCCATGTATACATAATATTATTATTTCTTGATTAATTATCTCACTAGCATTTGCAACTTGTAAATTCAAGTGGATCGCACTTTGGACATCCATTGACAAATTATTAACACTTACATAATGTCAAAATTATTGGTTATAAAATTTTAGAGGCCCTGAACAAGAAATTAGTTTTTCAACTTAGGTGGCACAAGAAACATGATGATGTTGCCCTTTCTTTCTTTGGTTCCCAAATAGCTTAATTTGCTTGGGAATTATGCAATGCATTCTTATCATATTGTTCTTTCTACATCATGGAGATCAAAATTTGATCATTATATTGAAACACTATTTTTGTGTCAACGCTCTCATCCCACCCAATAGTACAAATACATTCTCCATACCACTTCATGTTGGAAATGTATGTACATTTTCCCACCTCCACCTATCGATTTCATATATTATGATTAAAAAAACATCCATTGGAAACTAAAGTGAATAGTTGTTAGAGCCCATACTAAGTATATCGTGGGTGTGAACATACCACTTTGTTAGTCAATCTTAATTTAGAGGATATGTAATGTAGACATGTGTGCATTAATACCTCTGGTTTTATAATGATAACACAAACACATAAAGGAAACCAAAATTGCATTCATAATGAGAAAGCAAAAGCTTTCTTATAAAGGGTTAGAATCTAGTTGAGTCAATCCACTTTATGAATGTGGAATAGACCATGAAACGCACTAAAGGAAAATAAAGCATAAAACATAAAATAACATAAAGTCAAAGTGACTTTATTAATGTATGTCTAATATTTAATTGACCATTATAACCGGATATTTATTTTAACACCTTCCATTAATGGTCAATCTATTAACTACACCAAGTTTATCCCAAAATTACATATTTTTCAAGACCCAAAGACTTGGTGAAAATGCTTATAGTTCGGTCATCTGTGGGAGAGTAATGCAACTCAATAGATCCATCCTCTATAACTTGTTTGATGAAGTGGGAATGTATCTCAACATGCTTGGTACATTCATGGAAGACTGGATTCTTGGCTAGTTTGAGCACCCCTTGATCGTCACATAACAAGGGTGTTAGCTCTTTCCACTACATCTTCATTTTTAAATGCATCCTCCTACACCAAACTACCTCATACACTCCTTTTGTTGCTCCTTGATATTCTACTTTTGTTGATGAAAGGGATACTACATGGTGCTTCTTGCTATTCCATGTGACTGCACCCATGCCAAAGATGAATACCTATCCAAAGGTTGATTTTCTATCATCTAGTGATCTACCTAATCTGAAACTGTATACCCACATAGTCTAGGGTCTTTTCTTTTGTTGTATAGAATACCAAAGTCAAGTGTTCCCAAATATCTCAACACTCTTTGTTGTAGTCCAATGCTCTACCTTCAATGTTGTCATGAATTTGGAAATGAATCTCACATCACAACTCAAATCAGACCTAAGGGTTGTAAGATATATCAAGCTCCCCACTAATTGCCAATAGACTGACTCATTAAATGCCTTAGACTTGGTCTTGGTTGAAAGTTACAACCCTTTCTCCATAGGTATAGATGAGATTTTGCAATCTATCATTCTAAACCTATTAAGCAAACTCTTAGCATGTTTTTTTTGTGAGAAAAAAAGGTGCTATGTATTTGTCAAACTTCTACAACTAGACAACAATGTAAGAGGCCTAGATTAGTCGTGTCAAAATCTTTACTCATATTAGATTTGATCTATTCAATAGCATGTACAGATGGAATTTGAAGGACTCCACTGGAGCCCTTGTTCATCCAAGTACTTGCCAATCTTAATGTACCATGCTCGAGGTGCATACTGCAGGCCATATAGAGCCTTCTTCAATCTGCAAACAAGATGCTCCTTCCCTGGAACCTGAAACCCCTATGGTTAATACATGTAGACCTCTTCCTCCAAATCTCCATTGAGAAAGGCACTCTTCACATCCATTTAATGGACCTTCCAACTAAATTGTGCTACCATGGCTAGAACTAATTGAATGGTGCTCATCTTTGTTGTAGGAGAAAAGGTCTCTTTATAGTCAATGCCCTCTCACTAAGAGAACCCTTTTGCAACCAACCATTCCTTATACTTAAGTGTGCCATATGTCTTGTACTTTACCGTGTATACCCATTTGCAGTCGATGGGCTTCTTCCCCAGTGGAATAGGTGTGAGATCCCAAGTCTAATTTTTCATTAGACTTTCATGTTCAACTACAATGGCCTTCTCCCATTTGGGTCTCCCTTTTGCCTTCTCAAACACTTGTGGTTCATATACTTCCTGAACATTGGCCATCCAAGCAAAGTTAACCATGTTTGGTTGTTGTTTTCTCTTATCTCTCAGTGATCGCCCCTTGATCATTTCACTTACCCGAACATCTCCAATGGTTCTATGCCAACACTTTGGTCTCTTCTTGTGATCTTCCCCATCAAAGTTCTCACCATGATATGGGATACATGTACTTGTATCAATATCATAAAAATCAAATCCCAAAAACTCATCATACTCATAATGTTCCCCCCTTATAGGTGGAACTGCCTGAAACTTGATAATTGAGTCATTAACCAAAGCACACTATCGTTTTGTGACTTTTATCTCTGAAGAAGTCTATAAAGGTCCAACTTCCTCATCAACTATGACTTCTCTAGTGAATCTCAATCGATTGGTGTCAACATCAATCAATCTATAGACTTTATGAGTGATCATTGGGTCCTTACCCTTAGAGTCTAACTTGGTTCTCTTCTCATCTAGAATCCAAGCATAAGCAGTAGAACCAAAGACCTTAAAATGATTGACTCTGGGCTTCCTCCCAGACCATGCTTCCTCTGAGGTCTTCTTCTTCACCACCATCGTTAGAGGTCTATTCAATAAGTAGACTGCTATAAATACTACCTCAACACAAAACTTGTTGGGAACACACTTGCTCTCCATCATACACAACTGAGCCATCTCTGTGATAATACAATTTTGCCTCTCTACCACTTCATTCTACTATGGAGTATAGGGTGTAGTGAACTATCTTTTGATTCCATGTTTAGCACAAAATTTATTGAATTGTTTTGAATAGAATTCACCACCATTGTTAAACTTAAGAGTGGTAATGTGACATCCCGACTCTTTTTCTACTAATGCTTTAAAATTTTGAAATTCATTAAAGACTTCACATTTCAATTTTAGAAGTACACCCACATTTTCCTACTAAATTCATCAACAAACAGAAGGAAATACTTGACACCAATGACTAATTTCATGCTCATTGGTCCACAAACATTTACATGAACCAGATGCAGAACTCTTTGTGCTTTCCAATCTTTCCCTTCATCAAATGTCGTCTGGTGTTGCTTCCCTACCTGGAAAGTTATGGATACACCCTGAATTTATTATTGGATATCAAGGAGTCCATCTACCAAATTCTCTTGAGCTAACTGAGACAGGTATGTTAAATTAAGATGCCCATATTGTTGATGCCAAAGTGAACTGGCGTCTGATGCACTCATGAGTGCCAATGCATGCTCTCTGACCTTTCCAATGTCAACCAATCTGAATAATCCATAATCCTCCACCAAAAGCAACATTTTTCTTGGTCTCTTTGTCAATTAAGCAACATTTGTGATTGTTAAAATTGACATCTAGTTGGGGGCAATGTTTCATAATCTGACTAACTAATAGTAGATTAAGATACATGCCTGACATATAGTATATACTAATAATAAACAACATTTTTCCCTCCAAAGGAAATTTGCACATTCCCTTCGCCAACTATTGTGTACTCTTCCCAATCATCGAAGATCACTAAATCCTTGGAGGAACAAGCAGTGTGCTCCGTGAACCAATCGTATTTGTTGGTGAAGTGTTGTGATGCACATGAATCAATGTACCAAACGGATGACCAGAGCTAATATGTTGGCCGCTTGGACATTAATGCACAGAAGGTTGATTCCTTCTCTTCTGTATGCTCTACAACATGAACCTTCAGCCAAGGCCCTCCTTGGTTGGTTTTCTGATCAACCAACCTCTTTCTCCAGTGTTTTTTCTTATGCCCCACCTTGCCATAGTGGTGACATGTGATGTTCTTCTAACTTCTTATTACATCTGCATCACTACCTTAACCTTTCTTCTTTGCCCATTTGCCTTTTCCCTTGATATTGGCTACAAAGCATGTTTTGAACCCTCTATCCGACTACTACTACTAAATTGTTTCTTCCATTTGTCTTGTTGTAAGAGTGTATTGCATGGCTCATCAAACTTCAAGTCAATGTTTGTAGTGGTCATGTTCAAGGTCTCAATAAAGTGCTCATAAGCATGTGGTAAGATTTCCAACGTGATTACCACCATGTCTTCTTCTTCCATCTTTCAACTAATGGAAAACAATTGTTTGTTGGTATATTTGTTCTTGAGTAAGTGCTCATATAATGATGCACTCTCATCCATTGTGATCGAAAACAACATATTCTTCAAGAAGAATGCTCGCCCTTGTCAAAGTCTCATGCAATTCTTTCAAATGCTTCCAAATCTCTGTTGAAGTCTTCCTTGTCTAGGCCTCAAGAAGCATTTCATCTGTCATGGACAACTTAAGCAACTTTATTGCTTATATGTCTTGCTCATCAAACTTGTCGTGGTCTTTACCCATAATTTGTCATGGGATGGTTGTAAGTTATGGGTCATTACAACCATCCCATCAAACTTTGACTTGTGCATATGGTCTAAGTACAAGTATCATATATATTATATCTTTGGGAAGAGAGAGGTATCACATGCAAGAATATGTCTTCAATTATCTTTTCCATGCATTATAGAAGATTCTTCCATGATTGGAATTATTTATCCATTCATGGGCATGGAGAGGAGACAAACTCCCATGTCATATGAATGTTTCTCCTTGGTTTTCATGGTCATTATGAATTTTATGACAATTTCTTATGTGTTGGTAGATGGTAAGAGCCCATAGGAGTTGGGGAAACTCGTTGCTACAAATATGGAATAAAATGGAATGGTGGAGACGAATATCGTGTCTTGAATGTCCATAGTAGTTGAGACAAATACATTTAGGCCTACAACCCTATTATTGTTGCTCATTCACTATTAGAGGCCAAGTATTTTCTATCTCGACTTATCATTAGAAGTAGATGGAAAATTGGATTCTTTTTGCACACACTAAAGAGCACTGGAAGGATAGAACACTTCGAGGGACCATTAAGCAAAGGAGTGGGTCTTCCATTGTTGGTATGATTGTTGCAAGAGGGCCTAGAGAGATCTGTAGTGAGCAAATTGGCTTGTCAAGTAAGCAATAGGTTGGCTTGAGTGATTTTAGAGCCTTGTAGGAAGTCTCTTTGCCCTATAGGTATCATGGTATAGCTTGGGGGTGTAAATCATAGGTAATTCCTATGGTTGAGTGTAAAATTGCTCCTCGACAACCAGTTTGATGGACATGGCTTCATTTGTAAATAAGTATTCATGCATGTTTTCTTGTAGAATGCTTTTATGTTTTGCTCATGCATTAAGTTTAATGGGTAATATAAGAATGTAATTGTGCAATGATATTTCCATTGATGTTTTATGTTTGAATACAAATTATGTGTTTTGTTGTTGATCGAAGTTAAAATTCAACCTCACAGAATCTTCATAAGGAAAAACAAATTTGTGGGTAGTGTCAGATCGCAAAGACAAGGCATCTAGGGATGCCACAATCTAATGATAGAGCCATTTGGAGTTGCTCTACAGTATGCCATCGCCTCAATAGTGGTAAAGAGGGGGTTGGGTACGCTACATTGTAATGGTACAAGATCCCATTATTTAGGGATCAAGCATAACTAACTCATCAATGATACTAACCACCTCAAAGATGAAATACATTAGCCACCTCAATATTGAGGATCACTATTCTTCTAACAACCTCATTAATGAGAACAAAATAGGGATAAATACAATGTCACAAATGTCTAAATTAAATGTCCATTAAGTCAAGATTAACTAACGAAGTGGATTGTTCACACCTACATCCTCCTTAACCTCAACTTAAGGGATAAAAACAAACTAATATAGACTTGAGTATTTGAAAAATTGAATATTATCCCAATATATACAATCAACAAGCAGAACAAAGTAATTATATCTTTTATAAGTCCCCATTTGCAAATATGAATTAGTAATGAAATAGTACACAAAGTTGTCATAAAATTGCAAAATATTGAATCATACACAATGAGAATGGAAATATTCAATCATAGTTGAATACAAGATAGGCACTCAGCTTTGTGAATATTTAATATATGGCAACAAATGCAATCACCTATGGACTAATTCCATAGGCATTGGCATGCATCCTTGGAATGTAGCAAGCAACAAGGTGAGAGAGAACCCAACAGATTTTTATCTATCTGTGGAGCTTTTCATTATTGAATGCATGGATGTTGAGTGTTTGTCCCCCTCTTGAGGCATTCGATAAGCAAAGTGCTAAGTGGTCATTGGAAACATGAGAGAGAACTCATTGAGCTTGCATCTCTATCTATTAAATCTTTGTATTGTTAAATTCATGGATATCAGGTCTTTGTCCCCTATCAAAACATTCCTGAGTCATTTGATAAACATTATCCCATTGCAATGACAAAAATAATTGCATGAATATTTAATAATCTATTAGGATGTCGAGTCTTTGCCCCTTTATACAAGTATTTGAGAAGCAAAGTGCTAAGTGGGGATTAGAAAGGTGAGAAAAAACTCAATAGATTTGCTTCTCTATCTATTAGATCTTTGTATGTTAAATTTATGGATATGAAGTCTTTATCTCTTATCAAGACCTTCTTGGGCCATTTAATAAACATTAACTCATTGTAACAGAAAAAATAATTACATAAATATATAATATTTTTTTATCACCTAAAATAATAAACATGTTATACAATCAAAGTCTAATATGTTTTAATTGTGTAACATAATCATTCAAAAACCTTTTTATATAATATAATGCTGATATTTATGTACAATTCTTTAAAAAGCAATGTTTTAATTATCTTTGTAATATAATCATTGAAACACTATTTTTTATATAATATAATACTCATATTTTTATGTGCACTTCTTTAAAGTGTATTAAACTTTTAAAAGACTAGAATTTAAAATTTCACATTAATTTTCTTTGAAATTTTGTATTTATTCTTCAACTATTATATATATATATATATATATATATATATATATATATTTTAATCATACACAGATTTCTCATTTTTCTGATTTTATTTTTAAAAAATCAAAATTATAAAACATGAAACCTTCCAATGTTATTGGAATCTATAATTATGAAAAGAGAAATCTCATGAGAGAAATATCTTTACTTATTCTTCAACCACTATTTCTATATATTTTCCAGTGATACACAGATTTTTTTTTTTTAACTTTGTTCTGAACAAAAAAAAATCAAAGCTACAAGACATAAACCTTCCAATGTCATTGGAAACTATAATTATGAAAAAGAAAATATCATGAAAAAATTATCTTTACAAGGCCATAATTGAATCTACTTACATTACATATTATATAATAGGTATCATCAAGACTAACGTCTTAAATTTTTGCAACATTGTACAAAGTCAAGGATTTTCTTATGTTCATTTCAAGACCTGCATTTTATATCATATATTATGATTTTTTGGGCAGATACATGTAATTTATGGCTTGTTAGATTATTTATATTATGTTTTTTATTAGTTAATTTATTTGACCATACATTTCATTCCAAAACACTTTTCCAATAGTTTCGGTGGAAACTATAAATGTAACAAAACCTGAGCATGTGGTCTAACCGGAAAGAAGTTCATCGTGAAGATCTCTGAAGTCCCATCCTCATACACTCCAAACGTGAAGATCTCTGAAGTCCCATTCTCGTACACTCCAAACATAAGGGGGCAGTAGTCAAAAAGGTTGATTGCCATTAAAATTTCGTGCATGGACACTATTTTTCTCTACTAATAGTTTGTTCTCTTGTATAGAAATAATCGGAATCAAACTATTCTTTGCAATAAAATAAAAAATATTACAGTGATCAAAATTTGAAAATTTTAATGCTTCGATTATTTCCAAAGTTAACAATTTACTTATGCAAACAAGAGATTGGACCTATCCCATTATCAAAAATGACAGTATATCCTAGCATTCCAGGTTATCACTTCAACGATGTCACCATTAATGAGCCTACTTGATGAATCTTCACACGAAGTTATTACTTAAAAATTACGAAATTAGAAGCCCGTATCTGTCTCAACTAAAACTTGGAAAGTATTGATAAACATTCCTAGAGAGAAAAAAAACCCTTAACCCAGACAGGAGAACCCAGAGAGTAACTGTATAAAGAAGAATATAGTATATACTTAATGAATCTTATTGGTAACCCTGTAGAAATTTTCATAAAACACCAAGTTATAAACTTCTTTATTATTTTATGCATATCAATATGTATGGTATCCATATAGGTATAGTCAGTTATAATATATACTCGGTGAAAGAATAAATTCAGTATACGTTCGCACAAGCTTATATTAGTATGATTATCCACTTTATTAAGTCCATCGAATTCAAAAAGCCTTCTCTGAAAACATTGTTATTCTATGGTTACGTATCTGGTACAAGTATCCTTAAGAAAACTTGCCCAATTTTTATATCTCACAAAATTCACAGCTTGACTTCATATAGCACTGCCCTGCAACTCAAAAATTTATCATCTTTGGATATCAAAAAGGCTATTGAAACAAGAAGGGAACAGATAAATTCTTTTTGTCGTATCTTAAGACTAGCAGACCAAATGCACGAACACTAGGACTGGGAAGGCTTATGGTTTGTATTAGGGCTGAGTTATTTGGAGGTGTGAGTTTGCTGGCCTTCAATCCGAGGGCTTTGGTGTTGATTTTTAAACATGTTTACCTTTTCTTTGGCATCTACAATTGTTACTCTAAAAAGTTTTAGTGGGAATGGATCTCTGACTGTAGGTTTTCTGGTCATTATATGCATTGAACAAGCTCTGACGTCTTCCTGCGCCAATCCTCATGAAAAGAACTGTTGTCATAATGCAGTTTCCAAGACTCATCCCAAGCACGTTTGCTTGTTGACTGTTAAGCACCACACCACATTTAACAATGGCTAGATTTCATCTTATCACCTTGCCACGTATTTTCCCATTTCCAGTAAAGATAGGGCATACGGTATCACCTGGCAAAGGTTGAACATTCTGTTATGAAAACATAGGTTGTAGATACCCAGTTGTCTTGCCCTCAGGCAAGCATTATGTGCTATATTATGGCAAGCAATGGCTAGTTGTAAGGAGAATCTCTGCAGTGGACCAGAGTATATTTAATAGTGATAGCAGATCCCCATTCACTGTCTTCTAATGTTCTAATAATTCACTCCCTGTTGTCCTCTACAACTGTATTGTGGCCTACAAGGCAGATACTAAACTTCCTTCATTAGTGACCTTGCGGCCTCTTGTCTGCTGAATTCTCTGAATGCTTACAATCCTTGCAGCATTGGTTGGGCATTTCGTGCCTGAATTAGTTTTAATTTCAATCCAGTTCCCTTAGGGGTGTACAATATCTTATTCAAGTGCAAAGCCGTGTTGGCATATATAACAATTCTATGATATGCTGGAGAAGTTGTGAGTCAAAATGAAAAAAGAAAACAAGTCTTGAAGGAAAACTAAGACATGTACATAATTATAAATTTAACTATCTACGAAGATGCATACCAATACAAAAAGGGAAAGATGACAATGTAATGTAAGAAGATAGAATTGAAAGCTCATCTTTCCAGAATTCCTTTCACATACACCATTCCCTTCTCCATAAGCTTGAGCTCTTTGCGGAGCTCATCAATTTGTCCATCATCACCTTGCACAACAACATCTGCAGAAGACTCATCTTCAGCTATTACCATCTTAACCTTGATCTGCTCCTTCCGAGAAGCTCGTCTCCAATAGTACACTCCTCTGAAAATGAAAGAGCAATATGGAACACACAATGATTTATTAGAAATTCTCGCCATAACTTTCAACTACATCCACAATCCTCTCAGAAGAAGTTTCAATATGATGGTTCACTTACGCAAGAGGACTTAAAGCTGTTATCCAGTACCATTTATCTCCTACATCAGGGAAGGTAATTGTAAGAACAAGAGCAACACTTGCAAGACTGATGCAGGTGCAAAAGGTTAAAAAGGCTGCTTGTCCTCGACTTGGAACCATCACACCCTCAAACCTGATAAGTACAAGGGAAGTATATGTTTAAGATGGAAAGGCAATTTAAAATAACTCAAAGATGTAAATATTGAAACTTCAGAACAATTATGAAAAAAGGGAGATTGAGAATAAGTTACAAGTACAACTGCTCAATGTTCCAATTATAAAAGGCTATTTGAAAAACAAACATAAACAGACACAGGAAGATCAGCACAAGGAAAACGTCATGATCCCATTATCTTAATATTAGGATTAATTAAAACACAACTGTGTCCACAATTGACATGAATTGGCTTATGTAATTATCTATGGTATGATAGCATTGTTTGTGATATTTTTATAAACACACTTTTGTTTTGGGATAAAGATATGGGTTAGCTAATATTAGATGACAAATCATAATCCTACCCAAGGAACATGTGGCATTATCAGATTGAAACAAGGCAGTCCAAATATCTGTAGATACATGAGGCTGTAAATATTGTCTCATGCTCTACTAGAGATAGAATAAAGAGGAAACACAACACCATGGAAACTCTTTCTCGATTTGGTAGCAAGGTCTCATAATCAATGAATGTCGGACTTAAATGTCCCTTACTTTCCAAACTATACCTAACAACTTGATTAAGTTCATTAGCTAAGTGGGATAGACAAAGATATCTTATTTCAATTTGCAATCTTGGATTTGAACTTGTGCAACTCATGAGTAAGATGTCTGCAGGCTAGGACACTTCTGTTCATGGCTAAATCTTTCTTTACTCTATGGATGAATAGTCCATTGATTGGCAGCTGGCTAGCACGCTTTCAGCTGAATGATATATTCTGCTTTTCATGGTGAGTCCTTCAAGTTGAAGGGAAGGTTTATTGCTAACAGCATTCAGCATTGCTAATTATGTATCCCGACCCTCGGCATGCAATAGATCAGAAATAATGTTTATGCAAAAAGAAAAATCAAGTTCAGCCATAATACGAAATGATCACAATATAAGGAAAACAGGAAAAAAGGTAAACCCCAACAGAATGATAAATGAGTCACGGGCAGCCACAATAAAATAAATGACAAGTGCTGCTCAAGATTTTTGAATCTTTTGATTTCAAATACCTTAGGGAAGTTGACATTCTGCTAGCAATATTCAGGGGTCGCAAAAAAAAATCCTGATATCAAGACCTTTCCATATGTTAGAGTTAGCATTTAAAAATGGTTATATAATAAATTTATGATGTACTTTAGATTAGTAATTATGACTTATGTCACATCTCATAAATAGAGTAATGTTATATTAGGTTAGACACTTAACTAATGGACATTGTCTCCTTTATATGTATTGACATTTACACCATATGGTAGACTAAGTAAGTACATCATTCTCTCTTTTAATATATTATCGTTTGCATTCTTCGTCCACATTCTTGTGTGTAAAACTTACATGGTATCTGAGCCACAGAAAAAAGAAGCCTGAGGTTGAGAACAAGCAGGTGAAGGGCCTGGGGACTTCTGGAGATCAGGGACTGACAGAGGGACTGCTCACACACAAGAAGAGGTTAGACAAATAATTATAGCAGGCCAAATCCAATTTGAAGATGAGTTTCAATCCGACTTAAAGAGAGGTAATATGTTTTAATGATCAATGGTTCTTAACTTCTTCTGTTAGAATTTTTTTTTTAAATCATGAAAATAAGAATAATATCTAATGTGGAGTGAGAGGTGCTTCAGGTTGATAATTTTGAGCCACCGAGTTAATACTATATACTATTGAGGAATCCCTCGTCAGTTGTGTGTTGCCATAAAGGGTTCTACCTACCCGTGTGTGTATAGATAACAGTGTGAGAAGAGAAGAGGACAAATCGAGAAGACAATCCGCGTGAGAAAGGCGTGGTGTGTTCCATCATTTTATGAATTGTTTAGCCACTCCGGAAGAAATTAAGGCAACCATTGGTTGAATAAAGGTGCCCGAAAAGAAAAGTGTTGTAAGAGTCTCACGATCGAATAGCCGCCGAAGAAAGTAGGAGCAGTGGAGAATAGTTGGAGTCACCACCTTTGTAAATTAAGTGAAGAGCCCAGGGTCCATGAAGGAGTCCGAGGGAGAGTTTACACATGTGGTCTGATAGAGACGATGTCTGTAATGCCCGTGACAACCTGTGATTGAAGAGCTCATGTCTATATACCGTCCTGGGGATGAAAAGAAAGAAAGAAAGTATTTTTAACGTCCACAAGGCTAAAAATAGCCTATGGGATAGATTGCTTTTCCATCTAGCTTTTGTATTCGGCCCTTTTCCTGTGAAGTTTTACAATAACCGCTCCCAGCTTCTCAACAAACTCTTTGCTGAATAGATTATCCCAAGAACTAGCTGCCAGAATACCTGCATAATTTTCCCTGCTGTCTTTGAGGG
Organism: Picea engelmannii; assembly: GCA_009831015.1. Taxonomy (NCBI): domain Eukaryota; kingdom Viridiplantae; phylum Streptophyta; class Pinopsida; order Pinales; family Pinaceae; genus Picea; species Picea engelmannii. Next base: position 951,683 of record ML778782.1, read on the forward strand.
CCTCACATTCTAAAATGAAATGTTTTTCTGTTTCCACTTTTCCGGAAACAGAAGTGCAAACTAAAAAGGAACTGAGCCGCCAGCCACCAGCGGTTGCCTTGTGTTCTGTAAAGGGGTTTATCAATGCCAAAAATGAGTGTTGTCGTTGAGCCGCTGTTGAAGTCATGAGGATTTGTCACAGCCGTGAGAGTTGCTGCCTGATGTTTGTCGGAGTCGTGAGAACCAACACCTGGAAAAGTCCGTCGCTGCTTGAGGAATTAAAAAAGGGAACGAAGCCACCAAATCAGAAAGAGCAACCGCCATTTTATTTGGAAATTCTAAGCCAAGTTAGTCGGGTGAAAAGTCAACCTGTCTATTAGAACCTATGGGGGTCGAGGTAGTTTTGTTGAGCCGAGACAACCTTAGTTGATGTGTGGTAATAGGATCGATTACCTGTCGAAAATACCATTAAGTGCACAAAAATATAGAGGTGGGCCGACATATGATTAGGACTGATACATCCTTGCACTAGTCGACCTATAGAAGAGGGTACAAAGGCAAAGTCAATCTATACTAGAGAGCCTTGGGCATTGTATTGTTTAAGAAAAGTGTTAGTTTGGGCATCTGAGGGTGAAGATAAGTTATGGTGCAAACATGAAATAGAACAAAGCGACAGAGATAGATTGAACATGCACAATCTGTTAATCGAATTTCGATGAATAACCCTGTAGCAGAACATGTTATTCCAAGACAACCAAAAACAATATTCTTAGAGTAGAGATATTTTCAAAACGATGGGAACAGTAAATTTGTACAAATCTTTTTCTGATAAACATTTATTTTCAGAGCTGAAGTTTGTGATTTCCTGAGTAGAGTTTATTATATGGTCATAGAAAGATTTTATTCAGAACAATAATCTTTTTAAGAAATTTGATGCAATTGAGATTGGTGATCAATTGATAAGATTGGCAAGTAATTATGTGTGGCAATAGGAGTCAAAGTTTGTTGACATTATTACTGCAGTGATTTATGAATTTAAGTGTGATAGACAGTGGTAGAGTAAATTCATGCAGAATGGTAGATGGCAAAGAGTTCGATGTCAATGTACTTTGGCATCAAAGATATGGGCATTTGTGTTTTTAACATATTTCCCTTCTAAGTAGGTTCGAGCTATGGGCATGTATGCTGTTACTTTGAATTGTACTTTTGAGGCATCTACGTATTTGAAGGCATTTCATACCATTGAAGCTTTTAGGAGAGTGCCATGCATTACATGAAGACACTTGGCATCCTTTTGTTATCCCAAGGGAAGGTGGAACACGTCTTGAGGAGCACTCCATTGACTTGGTCCTTTATTGTTGTTTTAATATACATCATTGGAAGATGAGCTTCTTGAAGGGCACACCAAGGGAGAAGGTTACACTTGTCCTTGCATGTTTTTGGAGAGTACCCATCTAGCACATTGTTATATGAGGTCCTCATTGTAGGGGCACAAATCCATGAGATCCACTTTGTAAAGAGTTTGTTAGCAACACCCACCATCCCGAGTAGACATCTCTTGACAGAGTGCCCAAATTGTCACCTGATTAATGCCAGTAGGTGCAGAGTGGCTACTGCATTTCATAATTGGGATCATAGTAGAAAATCCAATCAATATTGAGGGAGTTACAGTGATTTCAAATTTGTTGCAAACCCTAGCCGCATTTGAAGCGCCCAACTTAAAGGAGGTTTTGAAGGAATTCCCTAGCTCTAATGAAGATACATGGCATGCCTTTGTCATTCCAAGAAGGAGTATTTCCAATGTTACCGAATTCAACCATTGTAGCCCCGTACCCAGATCTAATTCTTCAAGGAATAAAGGAATCAATGGATCGAATTGGATTCAAGGAGATTCGGCATATTTTTTTAAGGATCCGTTTCCAATTTTATGATACAGATCCTTCTATTTAGAAGTCAAATCCTAAAATAGGATTTGTTTTTAAAATTAATGAAAACAGTTCCCATTGGAGGAACTGATTCCTAACGGTCAGGAATCGATTCCTCCAATGGGAACCGTTTCTTCTCTCCACGTTGAAACTCGGGTAAAAACCAAAAAAAAATGGGAAAGGATGTGGGAATCATTTGAGAATCCATGATGTTATAGTAGACACGAAATCTTAGCTATAGTGAGACTCAAGAGACCATAGTACATATATGAATTGGTTGTAAATGGAGATGGAAGTTGTTATCATGGACAATTGGATTGGAATGTTTGATTTAGAAAAACTGGTTTCTACTATTTAATCATATTAGCACTGGGAGAAAAACTCTTGTCCAGATGCTTTGACTCCATTGGCTCCCGTCTAATTAACTTAATTAACTCAACAACAAGGAACTTGTTGACAATAGAATGGTTGCAACAAAGTCACAACAATACAAATGCTCTTTGGAACAGCCAAGAGTCATAAGGGTGCAACTAATTGGGACATTATTTACTTTCAGTTTGAGGCACTAACAGATCACAAGCTTCTAGGCTATAAACATCCAAGCCATCGAAGATCTTTAGACCTAATAACCAACACTATAAGACAAGCATGGAGCTTTCCAGTAGTGGTGATTTGGGGAAAGGTCCATAATGAGATGGCCTTGGAGTTTTGGGACATGTTTTTTTCCTTTAGTAAAAGCCTTGAATCTGTTTAAATTTATAAAGTGTAGCAAGAATGGTGGAACTAGGTAACCTTTAACTTGTAAATCTTAGTTAGGCTAATGAGCCTATTTTGTATTGATTTTAATTCAATGGTCAAGTTTAACATCAGCAGATCAATCAACCCCACCACAAAATATATTTGCTAAACAAATAAACCTTGGTAGAAAGTATTAACACATAAAGGAACTTAAGGGCAACCTTAGGCATTGATTAAACCATTTCCATCAAGAAAATACCCAATTTATAGATAACAAAGCTTGGGCATTGGATAACAAATATTTTACCATATTATAGAATTCATCAATTTTACCATATTTCAAAATTTCAGTTTATTTCGTTGAATGACCACATCAAAATCCTAGACTTAACATCACATCCCCATGATTAGATCTCTCAACCCATCTTTGACCCTAATAATCCTTCAGTTATTTCAAATTTCCATTTGATTTAGTTGAATAACCATGTCAAAATCGTAGTGGAAAATCACATCTCCTAAATTAGATCTAACAAGCACCCTTGCCCCTCATAATCCTTTATTTAAGGATAGATCATCTTAAAACATATTTGATTTATTAAAATTGTAGCTTGGAAGGTGTCTCAGCATAGGCCTAAGTGTCATAGGCATGCTGATGGACATTAATTAATACCCAGATCAACATTTTAATTGTATCCTAAGTTTTGACTTAGGAAAAGCAGAAACGTTATGTAAATAATTTGTATTGGATTTTAACTCAAATTTCTAAAGTCATTGACTTTGGAAATTAAATTTTCACTTAAGTGAACTTTCTAATTTCTTCTAGAAAGTTCATGAAGGGGGAAAAGAGAGTGAAGTGAAAAGATAAAAAGGAGGTTGAGGCAAGGGTGAGGAAACACTCATTGCGCAAACAAGAGAAGAGGGTGATTGGTTGAGGAAGAGAGTGATTTTGCAGCTGAGAGAGAGGGTGACTTAGCTGGGTAAAAGAGGGTCGTACAACAAGCCGTACAACAACTATAGAAGGGGCCAAACTAGGGGTCGTACAATAGCAAAGAGTAGGTTGAGTGAGGGTCGTACATGGTCGAGCAGAGGGACATCGTACAGGCCGGATATTTTTGGGCCATATAGGGTTTACCAAGGTCGTACTGAGGCCAAGTTGGTTGGGTCGTACAAGCTTAAAAGAGCAGGGTCGTACAACGAGCTTTGTTGGGCCGTACTATCAAGGAGAAAGTTGATTTTTACTGTAAGAATTTTGTATGTAATTATTTGCCACTGTAGAATTCCTCTGAAGCCATAATAAAGCACCTCTTAGCTGGTTTTCCCCACACTGGGGTTTCCAGGGTAAAATTATGGTGTTTATGTTTTATGTGCTTGGTTTCATGTTACTTCTGCTGTGCAAAATTAGTGATTAAACTCAATTGTATTTTCTATTGCATACTTCACATTTTTGTTTCAGGTTAAGGATAAATTTCTAGGTATAAAACTATTGGCAAATTAAATCTGCATCCTGGGTTTTAGAAATTAACATGGTATCAGAGCTCAGCCTCTGAATATAGAGAAACCAAGTCAATTTTAAGTTGAACTAGAAGTAAAAACCAGCAAGAGGTCGAACTACCAAGGAAGGCGTGTGAGCTAGGGCAATAGTCAAGATGGCTAATGCAGGCTTAAGGTTCGAGGACAGATTGGAGGGCGCCTCCAACTTCAATCCATGGAGAGAGCAAATAGCTCTGGTGCTAAAGGAGCAGGGACTATGGGAGTTCGTTGAGGGTGTTAAATTTACTGTTGTTATTAGGTTCTTTTCAATTTACTAGAGCATTAAATGCATTTCCAAAGCAACAACATAAGGAGAATCACTGAAAGAAACACAATCACAAGGTACATAGCGTTTTATCCTGGGAAACCCTCATGGGGGAGAAAACCCAGCAAAAACTTCCTCAATAATAGATTGCCAATACAATGTCAAGACTAAGACCAAACCACAAAGAATAACCTAGGATTGAGCACGCGCCTCTCTTCTCCTTCTTGCAACTGCAGCTTCCCTCAAAAGATGCGCACTAGAAGTGTGAGTGAGTGAGTGAACAAATGAGGCGCCATCCTCACGTATAAATACTAGTCAAGAGGTATTAGGGCTATGTCTCTTCACTTAGTATGGCCGACATCTTCCAAGAGTCGTTAAAACCACTTTATAAACCCTAGGGGATGACTTTACAAATACCACCATATAAATATGGTTTGACCAATCCACAAAAGTGGATTTGGTCTTATACAATACCCGACATGATCAATCCACAAAAGGGGATTTGATGTATAAGATAATAACTCAAATATAATTAGAATATTCTTCGAAGTTACAATATTTCAACACTCCCCCTTAATGAGAAGGGTATTCTACTGACATAACCCAATACAACATCATCATGATAGAGAGAGGGCAGCAACATCATCAGCATCTGGAACACTGACTGGCATATCTACAAATCATCAAAAGTTTTTCTCATCATCAATATCATCATTGTTCACAGCATGGAGCTAGAATAGCATCATCATCATCATCGCTCACAGCATGGAATTGGAGTAGCATCATCATCATCGCTCACAGCATAAGGCTAATACAACAACATCATCAACAGCATGAGGTTGAAACAACAACATCATTAGCACGAGGTTGAGACAATAACATCATCAGCATGAGGCTGAGACAACAACATCATCTGCACGAGGCTGAGACAACAACATCATCATCATATGGCAACAAAATGAGGCAGGTGCAACAACAACATTTTGTGGTACTCTGACAGACCGTCATTACCGAACCTTCGGGATCTACCCAAGAATCATAAGATTCCCTAGCGGACCGCTCCACCACTGAGCTACTAAGGAACAACGGAGGGTTAGATCCCATATGCGTTCAAGATTCTTGTTCTTTGGACCAACCCATGACCAGTGCATTAACGTGAGAATTCCTGGTATTAAATGAGTATCTATTCGACTAGCAAATAGCTTTATGCTTAAAACAGGCAACTTAGTGGATCATACCTTTGATGGATTTTCCATGGCTAGAGCTAGCAGCAATGGTGAAGTTTTGGATCGTATATAAAAATCTTAACGAAGCTACCACGTGGTACTCTGACAAATTGTCCTTACCGGACCTTCGGGATCTGCCCAGGAATCAAAAGATTCCCTAGGATATAAAATCCTAATAGAGATACCACTACTGACCACAGCTGGAATATACATGCACAGGTACTCTGATAGACCGTCCTTACTGGACCTTCGGAATCTGTCCAGGGATGATCAATCCCCTAGGATATAAAATCCTAACAGAGCTACCCGTTGTTGGTCAAGATATCGTAGTATCATCAGCATCACTCCCCCTTTCGAGGGAGGTCCTTTCGGACAACACCAAGCTTGTCTCGGAAGTACTCAAACTTTACACGAGACAAAGGCTCAATCAACACATCTACAACCTGCTCATCTGTGCCAACATATTGGAGCTTTACAACTCCTCTCTGCACCATATCACGAATGTAGTGATACGGGATCTCTATGTGCTTCGACTTATCATGGAACACTAGGTTCTCTGTCGTCTTTATGCAACTCTGGATATCACATAGAATCACGGTGGCTTCCATCTCCAGATCGAATAGACTTGTCAACAACTTCCGAAGCCATATGGCTTCACAACTAGTGGAGCATGTTGCAATGTATTCTACTTCTACCGTGCTGAGAGCAATATTGGATTGCTTCCTGCTTTGCCATGAAGTCATGGCTAACCCTATACTGAAACAACATTATGAAGTGCTCTTTCTATCAGAAACACTTCCAGCCCAATCTAAATCAGTATAACCATACAGTCTGAAGTCATGATCTCTAGTATAATAGAGACCATAATCCAACGTACCCTTAAGGTATCTCATCACATGCTTTGCAGCTACAAGGTGAAAACATCTAGGCTCTACCAGATACTGACTCAAGGTGTTCACAGCAAAGCATATATCTGGTTTGGTATTCGTCAAATACATCAATGAACCAATAATCTGTCTATATAGAGTAGCATCAACCAACTCTGACGAAGTATCAACCAGGAGCTTCAACTTTGTTTCCATGGGTGTGTTCATGGATTTACATTCCAACATGTCAAATCTCTTTAGTATTTCAACTGCATACTTCCCTTGGTTAAGGAAGATCTTCTCTAGGCTCTATCAAACTTCAAGACCTAAGAAATAATGCATCAGGCCTAGGTCTTTCATCTCAAACTCTACAGCGAGCTTCTTCTTACAATTTATGATGAGATTTTCTTCTCATGTTAAGAATAAGTCATCCACATACAGTAGCAATATAAATGGCTCATCATTCATAACCTTGAAGTAAAGGTTAGAATCAACTTTACTCTTGGTAAAGCTCAAGGTCGTCAGGAAACTATCAATTCTACCATACCAAGCTCTAAGAGCTTGCTTCAACCCATACAGTGCTTTCTTCAACCTGTAGACATGAGTCTTTCTATCTTCAACTTCAAACCAAATTTTCACATCGATTCTACCAACCTGGTACACTTGCTCAACTGCAACTTAATCTGCACAATCATGTGCTAGCTCTATGTGCTTTTTGCAAAGCACTATCTGTCTCACTGTCTGAGAGTATGTCCTCTACTCTCTCTACAACTGTTCCTTCTGGAACCGGGACTCTGCACCTGCAGCTGCGATTTTCAAAGTTGAGAATGACTTGCTTTATTCTCACTGTAGTTGTTGAACTCTGAGAGTAGCTCCTCTATTCTATCATGGCAACAACTTCATCTGAGAGTGGCTCAATAATTGATACTGAAGGTAGTTTTTCCTCTTTCATGGAGGTAACTCAATCTCAAATACAGGGATTGCTCCCCCTGAATCTCATACTATATCGGAATCATGGTTGTTTTGGTTGTCTTCATGAATACTAGAACTATTTCTTAGATTACTGGAGTAAGTGTCTCGTCATAGTCTTCTCCCTCTTGCTGGGAGAATCCTCTGGACACAAATCAAGCTTTGTACATCTTTATACTGTTGTTTGCAACATGCTTGATCTGTTAGATCAATCTTGGAAGTCAACACTAACTTCCTTTCTAGTCTCAAGGAAAAATCCATATACCAGTCCTTCTGTCTGGCTTTCTTCTCTGTTACTGAAACAAAGGAATCTTCTCAGGAGATCTCATGTCTCCTAGAGGTCTTTGAAGCTACGATCTAGTCTTCTCAACTCATGGCATCTGTCTGCCAATCCTGGAAGATGTCTCTTTTTCCCATCTACTCCTTTCTGAGATCAGCTTACTTTGAGACTTGATTTCTTCTCAGTCTACAAAAACTTCATAGTCTCTGCAGGATATACTTGGTGTTGAATACCAAGTCTTAATATGAAAAGTTGAGTCAAACTTCAGAGGAAATTATGCTTCTTGTCAAGCTGGCTTCATTATCCTTTGACCAAGTCTACTGTGAGTTTTGTTCTAATGTTCGGTCATCTTTGGAGCCTTCTGCTCCTTACAATCAATCTCCATATGAGATACTTTGTATCTCAAAATTAGTTTCTTCTTCATCTTCTCCTTCTTCTAGTACACAAGCTACATCCTTCATTCTCATCGGAGTTCCTATCATGTGCTTAAGAGCCAAGTATCTACAGGACATAATCTTCAATTTCTTCTTTAGTTAACTACTTGGGTGGCTCATCATCTTCAGTTGTATATGCATGATGTCTTTTGTTATTTCTCTCCTTGAATTCTTCCCTTCTGGCGGGACAATTCTTAGCAATGTGTCCCATCTTATCACAATGATAACATTGATAAGAGGAGAAATAATTTTCTTTTCTTTGACCCTTATGATATTTCTGGAATCTCCTTGGAGGGTGAGATTCTTTATGGAAGTGGGTGAATCTCTTTGGGGAGTGAGATTCTTTATGAAGGTGGGTCTCCTTTTGGAAATGGGACCTTTTTTGTCCTCCTTTAGTATGAGCAGCTAGGGATTGATCTTCATCCCTTAATAGTACGGCTTCTCGGTTGGCTACTCTTGCTTCTTCTTAAACACATTCTTCCCATAGACTGTCAAATTGGAGTTTCTCTTTTCTTGCACAAATAGTTTGGATGAAGGCATCCCAAGGTCTTGTGAGACCATTAAGAGTTGTCATGATGAGTTCATCTTCATCCAAGTTGTCTCCAATTGCTTCTAATTGTTCCTTGAAATGAGTAACCCTAGAGAAATAGTCTTGGACTGTTTCTCCTTTATGCATCTTTGTATTATTGAGTTGGGTTCTCAAGTTCATCTTCCAGTTGATGTTCTTTCCTTCATACATTCTGGTTAGGGCATCAAACATTTCTTTTGGAGTATTCTTAGAGGACACTTGAGGGATCAAGTAATCTTTAATGGAGTCTGCAATGATCCTTTTGGCCCTAACCATATCCTTCTTGTACTTCGCTTTGGTTGCATCTTCTTTGGGTTCTGGTACATTTTCTCTTATGAATTTTGCAAGGTCATTCTCTTCAAGAATGAGTCCAATTTTGTACTTCCAAGCACGGAAGTTTTTCACACCTTCTAACTTGTCAACAAGCTTGGTTCTTGTAGACACCTTGACCTAGAGCTAGGAAAATGACCAAAAAATGAAAGTGCTCAGAAAATGAATATGAACTTACTAGGAGATGCGTTGGGCTGAGGCAAGTAGGCTGGAGTTGTCTGTTTTCAAAAATTCCAATTTTTACCCCTTGAAACTTGACCTACGCAAAGCTGGACTGGTACTTCTGGTACCAGACAAAACTAGGGTTTGACTTTCTGGAGGCTCTGGGCACTAAAAAGGTGCGCTCAAGCTGCCAAAGGATGCGCTAGTGTAGGGCGCACTTCCCTAGAAGGTTTTTAGTCAAAAATCCTTCTCCAATAAAAGCCCTAATTTTCTTGTACGACAACAATGAGGTTTTTAGATACCCAGTTGTTATCGGACTAATCGGTAAGTGCGGACACAAACAAATCTCCCTAGTTTTACCCTGAAACTAGAACAAAACAAGACAGAATATAAAACTTTCCCTAAGTTTTAATTATCAAGCATACTAACTAACAAGAGATAAATGACATACCTTTTAAACGTCGTTTGTCCTCGCTAGTGTCATCCTCGCTCCATTCCAAGGCTTATGGGATGTTGAACCTGTAAAAAGACACAAGCCAACGAAGTGAAAGCAACAACGTATACTCAACAAAACCTATGTATGTGATCAAGGAGTCATACAATAAAACAAGACCAATTTTATGGGAAAGAAATATATCACTGTATTAAAGATATTAAAAGGAGAATACAACCAATGCCTTGATGTTGTAAGGTCCCTTCCAACAGTGCCTTGCTTCCCACACACTTCTACTCCACAGATTCTGAGATCAACAATCTATCTTGACAAAGCAAAGCTCAAAGCCAACATACAAGCTCCAAAAACTCCAAACTACAAAACTCAAGAACTTTCCAACTAAGCACTAGCCAACTCAATCCAACTTTCCCCATGAGAACTCCTCTCCTTTTATAGGCTAAAAAGGATAGGGTGAGGAGGTTAGGATGATCCCAAGAGATCAGGGACGCGACTTAGATCCAAACCGATCGAAGGCCACCTCACCCTTGAAGCTTCTGTTCTAGAACTTTCGAGAAATTTCTCTTTTTCCTTCGTACGAAAATCGTCGCACCCTTAACACTGAGCAAACTGTGATGACGTCGCAGGCCACTGTGGTGCAACCTGCGACGATCCTAGATCGTCGCACCCTTAACACTAAGCAAGGTGCGACGATCCCTTTTTATAAGGTTTTTGACAAAGGAAAAGATAATTTTCATCTTTCTGGGAAAATGTGTCTTCATTGTTCTTCAGGGATTCAGGCCATTGATCCTTCTAAAGACAAAGGATAGGTGTACATCATTAACGATCATAGGGGTGACGACAATAATGTGTAACACCAGTGAAAGGTGCTCTATTCAATCAAGCTTTGATTCCATGTTAAATTTATTATTGTTATTAGGTTCTTTCCAATTTACTAGAGCATTCAATGCATTTCCAAAACAACAGCATAAGGAGAATCACTGAAATAAACACAATCACAAGGTATGCAGCATTTTATCCTGGGAAACCCTCATGGGGGAGAAAACCCAGCAAAAACTTCCTCAATAATAGATTGCCAATACAATGTCAAGACTAAGACCAAACCACAAAGAATAACCTAGGACTGAGCATCCACTTCCTCCTTCTTGCAACTGCAGCTTCCCTCAAAAGATGCGCACTAGAAGTGTGGGTGAGTGAGTGAACAAATGAGGCGCCATCCTCACTTATAAATACTAGTCAGGAGGTGTTAGGGTTATGTCTCTTCACTTAGTAGGGTCGACTTCTTCCAAGAGTGGTTAAAACCATTGTATAAACCCTAGGAGCCGACTTTACAAATACCACCATATAAATATGGTTTGACCAATCCACAAAAGGGGATTTGGTCTTATACAAGACCCGACATGATCAATCCACAAAAGGGGATTTGATCTATAAGATAATAACTAAAATATAATTAGAATATTCTTCGAAGTTACAATATTTCAACAGAGGGAACTCCAGTACCACCAGCAAACCTAGCACAACTTGTTGCTCATCTCATAAGGGATGTGAAGGCAAGGAGGATTATCATTGATGGGGTGAACGACCACATTATTCCTCACCTTTTAGGAAAGAAGACAGCCAAGGAGATGTGAATCTCTAAACCAAACTGTACCAATCAGACAACCAAAGCAAGAAGATGATGCTCAGAGAGAAACTCAGGAGCACCAAGATGGCCAAGAGAGAGATTGTAGCGGCCTACCTCCCCAAGTTCACTCAGATAAGAGATGAGCTAGAAGCAGTTGGGGAAGCAGTGAATGAGACTGTGTTGGTGAGGACAACCTTGAATGACTTCACCAAACTGTGGGACGTATTTGTCCAAGGAGTTGTAGCACGAGAGAAACTCCCTGATTGGTAGAGGCTATGGGACGACTTCACCCAAGAAGAGTTGTGATTTGGTACCTCACAGGCTAGCCAACCTATGATTGAGGATGAGGAGAACCTTACTCTAGTAGGGAAGGGCAAGTTCATAGGGAATAAGGGCCCCAATGGGGGTCAAACCTTAAAGGGAGAGAAGCGAAAGGATCTCAACAAATTTAAATGCTTTGCTTGTCACAAACTAGGACACTTTGTCATCCAATGCCCAAACAAGAAGAAGGGCAACAAGAAGTCACAGATGGCAACTTCAGCTTTAGCAGAAGTTGATGAGTTTGCAACCAGATTTGAGAGTGAGTTTTCACTCATAGCATGTCTTTTCAGTTCAGCCAACACTGGAGTCTAGTACATAGACAGTGGTGCCCCTAGTCACACGAATGGAGTGCGGGATTACTTCTCCAGCTTGAAGGAGGAGGAGATGGACCTTGTTATTGAGATGGGAAATAATGCCAAGTATCGGGCAACAGGCCATGGGGCAGTGACATTTCATAGGGAGTCTGGGAAGCCACTGATGGTGAGAAACATGTTGTATGTTCCAGGGATGACAAAGAACCTGATATCGGTATCAGCCTTGGAGGACAAGGGCTATGTGGTCTCATTTCAAAACGGGAATGTATACATACGGCCCAAGGACTCCAAGACTGCCAAAGTGATTGGAGTCAGGAAAGAGAAGTTGTATAAGCTTCAGTTTGAGCCAGCCCAAGCATTGGTGAGCAACACATGTGACATGGCAGAGTTGTGGCATAGGAGGATGGCGCATTTACATCATGGAGCACTCAAGGTGCTCAAGAAAGATAGTGACAAGCCTTCCATATTTCAACACAGAGCATCATGAGGTATGCAAGGGATGTGCTATGGGGAAGTACACCATGACAGCTTTCCCAAACAGTGACAACATGACAGGAGGCATTCTTGAATTGATACACTTAGACGTAAGTGGGCTCATGTCATCAGTATCATTGAGTGGGTACGAGTATTATGTCACCTTCATCGATGACCATTCCAGGAAGACTTGGATCTATTTCATGAAGACCAAGGACGAGGTCTTCAGTCGGTTCCAAGAGTTCAAAGCTCTTGTGGAGAACCAGACGAGCAAAAAGATCAAAACACTAAGATCTGACAATGGAAGCGAGTACACCTCGAAGGCCTTCAAGGATTTTTGTGCAGGTGTTGGGATAAAGAAGGATTTGATTGTTTCATACAACCCACAGTAGAAGGGGGTGGCGGAAAGGAAGAACAGGGCCATTGTTGGGGTCGCGAAGGCTATGTTGTATGATCAAGATCTGCCTAGATTCTTATGGGTAGAGGTATGCAACACTACAGTCTACATACAGAACAGGAGTCCTCACAAGGTGTTGGCAAGGAAGACTCCAGAGGAGGTATTCACAGGGAAGAAGTCAAAGATTGGACACTTAAGGTTATTTGGATGCTTAGTCTATTGTCACGTCCTTCTGAGAAGAGGACGAAGCTCGAGGCCACTACAGAGAAGGGGATCTCCGTTGGGTACAGTGAGAATTCCAAGGCTTACAAAATTTACATTCCATCTTTGAGGAAGACTGTGGTCAGGAGGGATGTGAAGTTTGAGGAGAGAGCCTTGAGGAAGGCTCATGGGACTGCTCCAGCAGCAGCAAGGGATCAAGAGCTTGAGACTTAGAAGGAAAAGGAGACACAGGTTACAGGAGTCGGTACAGGCATGGATGCTCGGACTTCATAGCAGGATGAGGAGCAGGAAGCTCCACCAGTACAGGATACTCCTTCTTTTACCAAGAGGAGGAAGACCAGATGGGTTGAGCAGACCTTGAGAGAGGCACGAGAGTACGTGGGTGCTCCTAGGACTTCTGTTAGGGAGAGTAGAGAACCACAGAGATTTTCCAGCTACATGGCTCTGATGAGCAAGTTGTTAGAGCTCGAGCCTTCTAGCTTTCAAGAGGCATCACAGCAGCAGGTGTGGAGAGATGCCATGGTGGAAGAGTATGCTTCCATCATGAAGAATGATGTATGGGAGGTTGTGCCCCAACCAGTGGGGAAATCAATGATTGGCTCAAAATGGATCTGCAAGATCAAGCACATTGCGAATGGCAGTGTGGAAAAGTTCAAAGACCGGTTTGTGGCTAAGGGGTTCTCTTAGAAGGAGGGAGTCAATTATGATGAGACATTTGCTCCAGTAGCGAGGTACACTTCGATTAGAGCCGTGATCTCAATTGCAACAGAGATGGGGTGGAAGATCCACCAGATGGATGTAAAGAAGACCTTCCTTAATGGAATCATTGAGAAGGAGGTGTATATTGAGCAGTCAGAGAGTTTTGAGGTGTAGGAGAGGGATTCCCACATTTGCAAGTTGAAGAGAGCCTTGTATGGGCTCAAGCAGGCTCCTAGGGTGTGGTACTCATGGATAGACAACTACTTACAAGGGATGGGATTCACCAAGAGTGAGGTAGACTCTAACGTTTACTACATCATAGTTGGACGTGAGCCACTCATTCTTGTTTTGTATGTGAATGACTTGTTTCTCATAGGTTCAAAGAGGCTCATAGTAGAGTGAAGAGGGACCTTGCTTTGTAGTATGAGATGAAGGATTTAGGGTTGATGCACTACTTTCTGGGGTTAGAGGTGTGGCAGAGAGATGGTCAGACTTTCCTTGGACAGGGGAAGTATGCAATGGAGATTCTGAAGAGATTCTATATGCAGGACTACAGAGCTATGCCTACGCCCATGGTGACCAACTGGAAGAAGATTGATGCTTCCAGATCAAAGGCAATGGACCCTACTTTATACAGACAATTGATTGGCTCTCTGATGTATCTGGTCAACACTAGACAGGATATATGCTTTGCACTTAACACACTTAGTCAATTCATGGTTGAGTCGAGGAGAGTACACTAGGTGGCAGTGAAGCATGTTCTGAGATATTTGCATGGCACGGTTGAGTATGGGTTGAATTACATCCAGGGAGATGGAGTGAAGTTGGTGGGCTTTACAGATGCAGATTGGGCAGGCAACACAGTTGATAGGAAAAGCACTTCAGGGTGTTGTTTCAGCTTGGGATCGAAAGTTCTTTCCTGGTTCAGCAGGAAGCAGAAGTCAGTTGTGTTGAGCTCTGTTGTGGCAAAGTATATGGCAGCCAGCCTAGCAGTGTGTGAGGTCATTTGGCTTCGTCAGCTACTCATGGAGTTGTTTGGGCAGGAGTTGGAGAGTACGGTCATCCACTGTGATAATCAAAGCTACATCAAGCTCTCTGAGAACCCAGTGTTCCATGACAGATCCAAACACATTGAGACCAAATTTCACTTTATCGGGGACTGTGTGCAGAAAGGGGCAGTGAAGCTACAATATGTGCCTATAGGTGAACAAGTGGCAGACACTCTCACAAAGGCTTTGATGAAAGGCAAGTTTGTCTTCTTCAGGGACAAGTTGGGGGTGGTGCAGAACACCTTCCTTGCTAAGAGTGAGTATTAAAATTGTAGTTTGAAAGGTGTCTCAGCATAGGCCTAAGTGTCCTAGGCATGTTGATGGACATTAATTAATACCCAGAACAGCATTTTAATTATATCCTAAGTTTTGACTTAGGAAAAGCATAAAATTTATGTAAATAATTTTTATTGACTTTGGAAATTAAATTTTCACTTAAGTGAACTTTCTAATTTCTTCTAGAAAGTTCATTAAGGGGGGAAAAGATAGTGAAGTGAAAAGATAAAAAGGAGGCTGAAGCAAGGGTGAGGACACACTCATTGAGAAAACAAGAGAAGAGGGCGCTTGGCTGAGGAAGAGGGCGATTTTGCAACCAAGAGAGAGGACAACTTAGCAGGGAAAAAGAGGGCCATACAGCAGGCCGTACAGCAGCTACAGGAGGGGTCATACAGCAACAAAGAGCAGCCAGAGTGAGGGCCATACAGGTCCGGGCAGAGGTAGACCGTACAGGCCGAATATTTCTGGGTCGTACCAGGGTCGTACTGAGGCCGAGTTGGCTGGGCCGTACAGGCCGAAAAGAGCAGGGTTGTACAACAATCTTGGCTGGGCCGTAATGTCAAAGAGAAAGCTGATTTTTGCTGTAAGAATTTTCTGTGTAATTATTTGTTGCTGTAGAGTTCATCTGAAGCCATAATAAAGCCCCTCTTAGCTGGTTTTCCCCAGACTGTGGTTCCCAGGGTAAATTTCTGGTGTTTGTGTTTTATGTGCTTGGTTTCATGTTACTTCTGCTATGCAAAATTAGTGATTAAACTCAGCTATATTTTCTGTTGCATAGTTCAGATTTTTCTTTCTGGTTAAGGATAAATTTCTGGGTATAAAATTATTGGCAAATTAAATCTGCATGCTGGGTTTTAGAAATTAACATGCTTGAGATCTAAACTGTAGTTTTTGCCAAAGGCTTTTGTGAAAGATTAAACAAATTTATAAAATGTTAATTGACAGCTCTCTGTCTTTACAATTTTCTAAAATGTCTTTGGTTGCTTGCTTGATTGTGCAAATGATAGCCTATTGGGAACAAAGACCAAATTATATATGCACTGAGAGCAATACTTATTGAAATCACCACTATTTTCAGAAATTCAGCTGATCTTAGCAATTTTAGGCACATGACCACATTTGATAATATCATTCAATAAATGGAATCATTTTAGAATTCATGATGTTATGAATCAATTCAATTTGAGATTTCATTTCTTCATTTTTTAATTTTCATTATAAAATTAAAATTTTAAATATTAAATATATATTTATAAAAAATTAGGGTTAGGGTTCTAAATCCCCAATTCCTAATTATGGGATGAGTGCGACACCCACACCAGATTCTTCACCTGATTCCGATCGCACCCATGGTTCTTGTAACATTGAGTATTTGCCTACCTTGAAGAATGCCCTCTTTGACTTGGAATATATTATTATTTTACGAGGGTAAAGAAGTGGTCATCTATATGGAAAGTATCTTCAAGAGTTTTTCATGCTAAATAGGACAAATGGCATTTCTAGACCCTTCCCATAATCTTTTATTAATATTTCTTGGATAGAAGAAGGATCTAAGGCTCTCTAGACTTTTCTAATAATATTTTATCATAAAATTAGTTGAGGAAAAATGGCTATAAAAGGATGGACTCTCCTCATTTGCAAATCAGAAGTTCAAGTGGAGAGAGACCCCCCTAGAAGGCCAAAGACATTGTCATTTTCAGGTACAAGGGAAGAAGAGCTGTTGGTGAAGGAATGTTCATTTTGTTGGGCTGTTGATCACATTTATGCTAGGGCTGCCACATCATTTTCTGCTGGTATATTTCTGTTGTTTCGGGGCTGTTCCACTTTTTTCTTTGGGTTGTTTTGGGGTATTAAAGAAGGGTTTATGAGAGGCATTCACCCCTATAAACCTTTGATGTAACCAGAATTGTTAATGAAGACAAACGTTGTTGTTCAATGTTTACTCATATGTTGATGACTGTTTGTTGCTCTCTTTACTTTGATGGCTATATCATATGCTGGTTGATTTTGAATTGGAGATAAATTGGTATTGCTAAGAGATTTTCATTAGTTCTATGCATTAATGTGGTTCAATGGTAATGTTTATAACTTTTTGAATTTTACGTTGCATTCCGAGCTTCTTCAATTTAGGTTTTGACTCCATTTGCCTAAAGAACAAGGCACTCAGTCTTGCTTGTCTTCTCATCCTTTTATTCTAAAGAAGATCATAAAACACAAAAATCACTCATCTGATTTCAGATCTGTGCTAATAGACAGATTAGTGATTTGATCTAGGGAAAACCCTTGTGTCGAAGGAGAGCCAGCCTAAGGTGAGAGAAGTGGCCACTAAGGTGATAATGGGTGGCACTTCTAAGTTGCCCTAGGGTTTGTACTTGGACGATTTGGGCTCATCTTTTGTGCAGATCCAAGAGGTAACACGTGGTATATGGGCAAATATATTCAGCCAACATTGACTCATCCAACTGAGGAGTCAGTTCTTGATCAAGCGGTTGGAGGTGCTTTACACAGAATCAACCATGCCAGTTATATGTCATGTAGTCGACATTTTTGTTCAATTAGTGACAACTTCAAAATCCGCTTTTTGGAGTAAATTTCAAAGTCACGATGATGACATGTTCGACACTTTTGGTCCAAAGAAGTTTGTATTCTAGGACAAACAATAGTTTCCTATATGACCATTAAGGAAGGGTGTTAAGAGTTAGCATTTAATAATGATCACATAATAAAGTTGTAATGTACTTTAGGTTAGTAATTAAGTGACTTATGTCATTTATCATAAATAGAGTAGTGTTAGATTAGGTTAGACACTAACTAATAAAGTGGCTGTACAGGATTTTGGTACGAGACGGTGTTTCCCTTATAAGTTATATGTATTGATAGTTACATCATATGGTAGATAAACCAAGAATTTCATTATCTCTTTTAATACATCATCATTTGCGTTCTTTGTCCACATTCTTGTGTAAAACTCACACCAGACAAATTTTGTAATATAATGAGTAAGGCAGTTGAAACCAAAATTCATATTTGAAAAATGTTTTGTGATGTATTTTTTCAAGTCTTCATAAGTGAAAAGGTGATCAATGGAATTTGAAATTCTGACATGGCCAAATTATAACTGATCAGAGAATAAATCATTAAATATCCAATTACAATCTAATAAAATTATTTTGCTTGTTACAATCTTGCTTGTCCATTATTTTGCTTGGACACCATGTTAGGGTATATTAAGGACATTGTTCAACCTAGAGATGTGAACTTGTATAATCATATTTGTATATAAGTGGAAAAATGGTGGGAAATGCTAAATATTCCACTACATACCTTAGCATATGTGCTTGCACCAAAATACTATCATGTACCATGGATTTCAGCACCAACACCTCTTGGTGTGGTGAAGAGAAAACCACACCAAGATCCATAGGTTCAGGCTGGTTATATGCAAGCATTAGACAAATTGGTCCCTGATGAGGAGTGTGATACCATACGGAGACAACTGAGCCACTACATCAATGGCAATGGTGCCTTTTGGACCAACCATGCAATTAGAGATCAAGGGAATCCGACTTCTCTCGAGTGGTGGAACATGCATGGCGGTGATGCCCCACAACTACAATATTTGATAACACGGGTGCTTTCACAGGTGGTGAACAGTTCTTGCACAAAGAGGTGTTGGAGCACCTACAGTTTCATCCATGGTATCAAAAGAACCAAGTTAAATGTAAACTGGTCAAAGAGCTTGGTTTCGTGCATTACAACTTGCGATTGTTGTCCCATTACTATGAGTAGTCAAAGATGGATAAAACATATAAGACTTGGTACAACAATCCAAAGGAAGATAATTTGGAGGATCGAATATTGGTTTTGGAGCAATTAAAGAATGTTCTTATTGATGGTGATGATCGTGTTGAGATGCCACCCCCATCCACTGCCATGGTCCCCCTGACTAAGACTCCAGCTACAACAATAGGGGCTTTTCATGTTTAGTTCCACTTCCATCTACTTCTACACAGTGCTTCGGCTCCACTACCACCACATGGAGGCTCACACGGCAATTGTGGTGGTGCAAAGAGGAAAGAAATTAGATAGAAATTAGAATAATTGTTTCTCCTTTCCACTACTTTATATGTCAGACTCAGTCTTTAGAAACTAGCTCAGTTTAATGTTTTGGACCTTTCGGTCTCCATACTCTAGTCAAAGTATCATTTTAGAACTTATACGAATGGCCTATTTTGTAAACATAGCTATTTGGTCATGTTGACAGCTAGTGGATAACCTATTTCATTCCATAAGTTAATGGTCTACTCCCTATTATATGGCTTAAAATTGTGTATGTTTATTTGTAATTACTAGATGGTTGATGCTCAAATGATTAATCATTAATGTACTATGGATGGCATTTCTAACTTCATAATAATGTAGTATTCATCTACAAGTAGCACAAATATGCATGTTTTCATATATTCTACAACTCATTGGACATTCTACATGTTTTTTAATAAAAATGCATTAGAATATATATAAACCACTCCCAGGATGCTCCGCTCCCAAGGTTTCTTGGGAGATGTTGCTCCCAACGCTCCCACTCCTGCTCCGCTCCCATGCTCTAGCAACCTTGATCCTTTTTCCAAAGATGTAAATTCCAGTTTCAGGGTTTTCAGTTATGTTTCAGAGATCAGAGTTTCATGGCACAACACATTCAGGGTTATGTGGCAGATTACAATTAGCTCTAGGTTAGCAGGACCTCCATCATGCAGGAACTGGTCAGTGTGTAAGGATAAGTTCGAAGAAGAAGATTTACAATCAGATAAGCCTAGTGCATGGAGGATTAACACAGACTTTACCTAAGGGACAAGCAATCTTCATACATGCTGGATCAACTCTGTTCTTGGGTTTATAACAGAATTTTATAAAACAGATTCGGAATTTTGAAGCCAACAAATGTAAACCTTGATAGAAAAGAAGGCAAATTAGTTGCTATGCAAAGTCAGGTCCTTTTCAGTGCTACATTCAACCCTTGACAAGTCAAATTGGTCTCCTGTTATCTCTCAAATCTGCTCCGTGCAAACCCAAGAAATAACTATGAGTAATTAGCCTAAGGTCACTAGTCATTGCTCCTTCATTTGGACTAGTCATTCTCCAGTCATAGGGGGGCATCCCTAGTGTTCATGCACTGTCAACACTTAGAAAATCTACATGGTTAGTATGAGTGATCAGCACACAAAGTAGTTGACCTTGATGTGCGAGCAAGCAACCAAGGACACAAGAAAGTTTAAAATTAAATAATGTGAGAGAGATTCCACTTCACAATAGCTAAACTATGAAAGATGAAAAGAAGATGGACATGTGCCTTGAGTGAATAAAATCAAAGAAAAGGCACTTAGGCTACCCACACCACTACAACAAAGCAAGACTATTCAACCACCGAATTCGAAGAGCTGTAAAGAAACTACATAGTCAAACCCTATCACTGTATTAGTCAAAAGATTGTTTGCATTATGGAGACAAAATACAAGACTGGCTGCATAGTAAGCACTGTACAGAGTGTAGGCAGCAATGAAAGAAAGAAAGGATGAAAGAGAAGGAATTTCGCCGCTACTCATTGGAATAACTTCCTCCCTCTGTACCACACAGTCCTCTCTTATAGAACCTTACAATTCTAAATCTGCTCACCCTATGCATGCATTGGTTAACTCCTGTTATGTGGCTTTTTAGTGGGTTGAACCACTCTAAATCTGCTCCAAACAACCAGAAATAAATGGAGGAACGGCTGGCATCCAACAAAATGGAGATAACTCTACTGATTACTGCCACAAAATAGCAATCTGTTTCCCTAAATCAATTTACCAATAGCTCCTTAACTCCCCATTTACTTGTTGCTTTAAGTGACAGTGCACTTGCTGGCTGAATATAGGCTTCCATGGCGCCTCCTTATCTGTTGGGAACTGACTACTAAGTGAAAAAATCTGCCAACAAACTCACCTTGTACTCTACCACTCTTCTGACAGCCACACATATAGCTCAACCTTGTTAAAATAATAGGTGTGCTCATTTCACCATAGACAATATCACTATATTGTCACCCAACCATAGGCACAAAGGCCACCCCCGAGCACCTTAACCTTGACAGACAGAATAATTCCGAAAGCGATCACTAGAACCAATAGCCAACCAAGGTAGCGTACCTCTCTCCAAAGCTAACATACCAAGTAGAAAGTCCAAACCATAACCAAAGACCAAGTCTCTACTGCAACAGCTGCAGCTCTTCTCCAGTCATGCGCACCACTAGTCCTTATGCAGTTGTGAGAGTGAGTGAGTACAAATGAGCTCAAGCGCCCTCTATTTATAGTGCACTAAGTCACCTAACTGGGCTGACTTCTTTTGGAGGCTAATAATTTAAAATAAATTATTCTCTTGAGCCGACTTGTCTTCTAGGGTTATTAACCAACTATTGAGGGTTTGTCTTGCTTCCTGGAATATTCTAGTCTCATCAAAGGTTACATGTAGAGGTTAATACCTCCCATAGCTACTGTAACATCAACACTCCCTCCTAGCTAGGGAGGTATTAAAAGCAATGGTCTTGAGCACAAACAGACCATTCAACCGATAGCAACACCAATAGCCACACAGGCTATCTCATGATCACATAGATCAAATCACGAGCACCAACATCACTATCCAACACTAGTGATAGTCTCCATGGCAATCAAAATGCCATCCAATAGAACACAATTGTTCTATCCAAGTAGTATACAACTATTATCCAGTGGTATACAACCACTCCTAGTAGCCCACAGCTACTAACCAGTGACATACAGTCACTACCAGTGGATCACATCCACCACGGTAGCATACAGCTACTGTCTAGAGACATACAGTCTCCACAGCAATCAAATCATATCATCTAATATCATCATGCATCAACAATGTCATCAGTTGCATCACCTCTAAGTCGTACTAGCATGATGCGCATGCACCATATCTAAGTTGTACTGGCGTGATCCGAAGTATCATCTACATCATCTCTAAGTCATACTAGCATGAACATAACTAGCATGATGCCTGTTATCCCCACTTTTCAGGGATAACTAGGAGATCATGTCTCGAGGCTCACAGGTCCTAGACATGGAGTACCGAGAGCAGGATTGACCTGAGCATGGCCCTGGAGGGCCCACCTTTTCTTCTTCTGTCACCTTTATCTTGTCAGCAACAGTAGCATCCATCACCATCGACTTGGTCCTGTATCAGAAATGGTTCTTGCTCCATGAGGTAATCGATCCAGGTATCATGGTATGTGTCACTTTTGATCATTAAAACTTTTGAATATATGCATCTGATTCCTTTTATTTCTAACAACTACTTGGATCTTACACTTGCCCACTTGACCATGTTTGGGGGGATTGACAGGGTGCCCTAGCAAGCCTATGTATGTAAGTTTTGGTTTGCCACTGGGGGGATTTCTAAAAATCCATCGTCCGCTCCCATCATAGCACCACTTTTTCATCTTGCTCCCCGCTCACTTATCCCATTTCCCTTGTTCGGGCATTAGGTTGACCTATTTTCAGGACTGCACCTTACCTCGTGGGAAGAAGGGGCTAAAGGCCCAGAAGGTAAAAGTAAGTTGGTAAAAGATAAAAGCCTAAGAATAAAACCTCGAGATGCTTCACCCAGGGATCCCCGAGAAAGCAATAAAAGTCTTCTCAGCAAGAAACAAGAGGGACCCAGAAAAATAATAAAACAAGACCTAGTCAGAGGATAGGGGGTCTCATCACAAGCCAGCCTATTAGGTCCATGGGTACCTAGCAGTATGACATTACCACCAGCTGGTTACCATGCCAGGGCAGTGACTCTTGGTTGCATAGCCAAGGGAAAGGGGGTCTCATCACGAGCCAGCCTTCTCATCTCTACGAAAATACTTGTGGGTAACGCTGTCAGCTCTAGTCACCATGCCAAGGCAATGTCCCCTGATTAGCTCTTGAACAAAAAAAGCAAATAAAAGAATAAAAAGAATAGAAAGAGTAAAGGCAAGAATGGGCTTGGAAAAAATGCATCCATGACAGGGACAGCTCGCCTTCTACAAAGGCACCCATAGGGAACATCTTTGCATCCTTGGCCATCATTGCGCCCACATGCTTGGACATCCCCTGACCACATCACCCACTTACATGGCTTGGATGAAGTCTCTTCCAGGAACATTCCTTTTCTAGTGGACACTAGCCTAATAGGACCCCTTGTCCTTTCCTCCAAACTTGTATTGCAGGCTTGTGTAACGTCTTTGAGCTGTTAACTGATGTATTAGGGATTTTATGCATGTGTTTGATAATATTAATGATGAAATGTGATTGACATTGCTATGATCCCTATGACTGATGAGCCCATGGAGGGCGTAGCCTTTGATGTGCAGGACCATACCCGACGGACAGGTACCATTTGGACCGATACACATGGGGAGATGATCAGTTCGAACCTCCATGGGGCTGAAGAGCCCACTAGATGGATGTTGAGACCCCATCAGGGGGCAAAGATAGGGCAGAGGTTGATCAGAGACTTTGCATCGGAGAAGAAGAGGACCTTCCACCAGAGGCACCCCGACACAGCTGGACCTAGGGGGATTGACCCATTTTCAGTGGGGCGTTGGCTCTAGATGGCCTAAGACGTCACCAGGAGGCTTATGACGTCATCATGAGCGTGTTGGCAGATGGACAGGGCAGTTGGCACGTGTGGCAGCTTGGAGGAGCCCAAGGAGGGCTAACATCTTGCTTCTGGAGGCTGCACTTGCCCTAATAGGGGCTAACGTCACCCTAGAAAGGGGTGTCGTCTTACCTTTTTTCTTGATTAGGGTTTTGGTCTAGCATTTAATGTAAAAACAATATAATTTTGATATTATGGCCTTGTCGGCCTTTTTATGACCTAAAAAGTAAATTAGGTCATTGATACAGTATTGAGGATTTCGATCCTCATTTTAGGATCACAACTTACTCACTCATTAGTGAGGAAGGAAATTGGCGCCCTATATTGGGTTATTGGATAATTTGGTGATGCGCACTTGTTGAAGGAAGGCTATTTTGGCATATTTTGGTTTCTCTCTTGAAGGAAGGTGTTACAACTAGGGTTTGCACATTTATTTCTTGGTGAACTGTAAGTATTTTTCTGCAAAACTTCTTGAATGAATGGTTGTAGTTTAATTTCTTGCATGTATTTATGATTATTGCTGAACAAAAAACCCTAGGTGACAAGCACACAAGTAGGTCCTTGTCTCATGTCCCCTAATAGAGAGATTTTCAGCCATTGATAGAAAAAAGAGAGCCTATCCGTAGCTACACCCTCTTCTTCTCTTCATTTATTGTTAGTCGTACTATTTTTGAAGCCAAGAAGAGTGAGACGTCCCTAGCCTAGGTTTACTACACTAGGGTCATACTTTCTAGGGTTTGTTGAAAGGCCTTGCTGTAGCAACACCTCACTCTTCAAACCCTCTTGTTTTGGTTATATTTTGTTATTATTGAGCTAGCCGTTTGGCGGGAAGGAGGAGAGAGCACGAGGCTTTTCTTTAGCAACACTAGAGTGAGCCTCTCTCCCCTAGGGTTCTGATTTTGAGGCCTTGCTTTAGCAGCACCTCAAAAATTTTCCCTCTAGTCCTTGAAATCTTGCCTCCTTCAACCTGTGCGTCCTTCACTTATGACTCCATTAAACCCTAAAGCATTGATCTAGAAGTCCTCCAACGTTGAAGTGAAATTGGTCAAACAACTCTCAAACCCTTTGAAATCTTAAACCCTAACTACACTAACCCTAGCTCTAGCTAACCCTACTAACCCTAGTTGTTGACGTCATCATTGGTTATTACATCTTTATTGCAGCAACGTTTTGTCTTTTGAGCAATTGAATGGTGATTTAGGCATAAGTTAATTGAAGTGTTGGTTTATTACATTGAATGCCACATCATTTTAATAATTATTGATGAAGTGATATGATTTTTTTATTGCTATTGATAAACATTGACTCCGTCAATATTTATATTCAAATTGCTTATAAGTTCATCAGATAGTTCTTGATTGATATGAAGTACTAACCCATTGAAATAGCTTGCATGTATCAGTTTGTTGTTGTCTTGTTCCAGGCAGGTACACTTCTTTGGGTTTTACTTTATTATTGGTTGTTTGGTCGGGAACATCTGATTGGTGGTGATCTGTGAAGGGGGGAAGCTTATCTGTATCCTATCAACCTTTGCCTCTTCAAAACCCCAGGTCACCGGGGACGTCTACCCTGGGCCTAACCTCCCTAAAGAGAAAGAACCTCCCCATCATGGTGACATTGGGTGGGATAGGTTCCTGTTACACCACTTTGGCCTTCCATCTCATAGCCTTTTATCCCAACTACAAACTGTGCGATAACAATGCCAATGCATCATCTCTAAGTTGTATGTCCACCTCTAAGTTGTACTTGCATGATGTAGATCAGTGCCTCACTGTGTCACCTCTAAGTTGTATGATCATCTCTAAGTCGTACTAGCATGACATATCTAGCATGATGCCAATGCATCATATCTAAGTTGTATGCCACATCTAAGTTGTACTCGCATGATCATATCTAGCATGACACGAGACCTCCTGCATCATCTCTAAGTTGTATGATCATCTCTAAGCAGTACTAGCATGACATATCTAGCATGATGCCAATGCATCATATCTAAGTTGTACTCGCATTATCATATCTAGCATGATGTGGCTCACCAGCATCATCTCTAAGTTGTACTAGCATGAACATAACTAGCATGATGCAAGCATCATCTCTAAGTTGTATGTCCACCTCTAAGTTGTACTAACACAATGCTCCTCGGGCCACTGTATCATCTCTAAGTTGTATGACCATATCTAAGTTGCACTAGCATGATACAGATCTGCAACTCACTGACATTCCATGATGCCACATATCATTGCTCCCTCCCAACCGAGGAAGTCATCTCATCCCTTTCAACCAAGGGAGCAATCTCCACGAGCCCGAGCTTGTCCCTCAAGTATGAAAACTGTATCTTGGACAAAGGCTTCGTCAAAATATCTGCAGTCTGCTCATCAGTGGAGATATACTAGAGAACCACTTCTCCCCTCTGGACTTTATCACGGTGAAAATAATACTTGATCTCGATGTGCTTCGACCTGTCATGGAACACTTGGTTCTCTGAGAGCTTCACACAGCTCTAGTTATCACAATATATCATGGTTGAATCCAGCACCTGATCAAATAGTCCAGAAACCAGCTTACAGAGCCACACTGCTTTCGTACAACATCACAAGCTGTAATATACTATGTTTCTGCAGTGTTGAGTGCAACAGACTTTTGTTTTCTGCTAGCCCATGAAATCATAGGAGAACCCAAACTGAAACACAATCCAAAAGTACTCTTTCTATCTTCTGCACTCCCTGCCCAATCTGAATCGGTAAATCCATGCAGCTTTACTTCACTGTTTGAGGAATATCTCAAACCATACATTATCGTCCCACGAAGGTATCTCAAGATATGCTTTGCAACCACCCAATGCTCTTGTCTAGGTTCCACCTGGAACTGGCTCAACATGTTCACAACAAAGCATATGTTCGGCCTAGTATTTACCAAATACATCAAGGAGCCAATCAACTGTCGATACAGGGACAAGTCTATTGGATCAGAATCATTGTCTCTCAACTTCCTCAAATCCGTTACCATGGGAGTTGCCATGGATTTGCAATCCATCATCCCAAACTTCTGAAGGATCTTTACAATGTACTTCCCTTGTCCTAGGAAGACCTCACCACGCTTCTGCCACACTTCTAGTCCCAAGTAGTAGTGCATGAGACCAAGATCCTTCATATCAAATTTAGTGGATAGCTATTTCTTACACTAAATAATGAGAGGCTCTACACCTGTTAGGAACAAGTCATCAACATATAACAGTAGAATCATAGGTGCATTATTCACAACCTTGTAATAGAGGTTTGGATCGACATGACTCTTGGAAAATCCAAGTCTTTGTCAAGTACCTATCAATACGTGCATACCAAGCTCTTGGAGCTTGCTTGAGTCCATACAAGGCCTTCTTCAATCTGCATACATGGGTTTCTTTTGGGTGTACCTCAAAACCTTGAGGTTGCTCTATATATACTTCTTCCTCGATCACTCCATTGAGAAAGGTGGTCTTTACATCCATCTGATGTAAACTCCAACCCATGGAAGCTGCTAGAGATATTATGGCTCTAATAGATGTGTATTTGGCAACCAGAGCAAACGTCTCATCATAATCTTCTCCCTCCTGTTGGGAGAACCCTCTAGCCACAAATCTTTCCTTGTGCTTCTCAATACTTCCATCTACAGCATGCTTTATCTTATAAACCCACTTTAAAGTGACTACAGACTTCTCTTTAGGTCTCAGCACAACTTCCCGTACATCATTTTTCATGATGGATTGGTATTCTTCCATCATGGCCTCCTTCCATTCTTTCTTCTTAATTGCTTCCTCAAAGGTGGAAGGTTCTGCATTTACCAAAATTGTCATGAGTGTCGCATAACTAGTGAACATTTTGGGTTTCTTGCTTTGTCTGAAAGTACCAGCGAGAACCTTAAGCTTTTCTGCTTCCTATAAAGTAGTTTCAAGTGTTAAGGTTTAAGCTATTATTAGGTTTCTTTTCAATTCACTAGATAACCATAGCATAGATAGGATCACTGAGAAATACACAATCACAAGAGACACAACATTTATCCTAGGAAACCCTCATGGGGGAGAAAACCCAGCGAAAACTTCCTTAATATAGATAGCCAATACAATGCCAAGAGAATAAACCAAACAATACAGAAAGTCCTCTCCCAAGAATGCGCCTCTCTCTCTCTTCCTTCTTCTCCAACTACAACTCCAAACTTGCGCTCTGATGAACAAGTGAGTGAGTGAACAAATGAGGCGCTAGCCTCTCTTATTTATACAATCTAGCAGGTGTGAACTGAGGTGTCTTTTCACTAGCAAGGCCGACTTCTCATTCTTGGTGGTTATAACCACTTTAATATATTCTGGGGGGCGACTTCTTATTCTGTCCATTATAATTAGGGTTTGATTAACCCGCAAAAGGGGCTTTGGTCATTTACAATAACCGACATGATCAATCCACAAAAGGGGATTGATCTAATGAATAATACATCAAATGATAAATAGAAAACTCTTTGCAGTTACAATATTTCAACACTGTCCCTTAACAAGAAGGGTATTCTACAACAGCATCGGACGAGAGAGAGGACAACATCATCAACAGCATCTTGGAACACTGACTAGCATATCTATAAATCATCAGAAGTTTTTCTCATCATCAATATCATCATTCACAGCAGGGAGCTGGAATGGCATCATCATCTGCATCAACATGGATTAGTATAAAACTAATACATCATCATCACAGCACGAGGCTGGTCACATCATCACAGCACGAGGCTGGCACATCATCACAGCAATTAAGCTGGCACATCATCATAGCAATTAAGTTGGCATCACAATACAAGGCTGGCAACACAACACTACTCCCCCTTTCAAGGGAGGTCCTTTCGGACTATACCAAGCTTATCTCGAAAGTGCTCAAACTTTACACAAGATAGAGGCTTGGTCAACACATCAGCAACCTGTTCATCCGTGCTAACATATTGGAGCTTTATGGCTCCTCTCTACACCATGTCACGGATGTAGTGATATCGGATCTCTATGTGTTTTGACTTGTCATGAAATACAGGATTCTCTATCATCTTTATGCAACTCTGGTTATCACATAGGATCATGGTTGCTTTCATCTCTAGGTTGAATAGACCTGTCAACAAATTTCGAAGCCATATGGCTTCACAACTGGCAGAACATGCAACAATGTATTCTGCTTCCATTGTGCTGAGAGCAATGCTTGATTGCTTCCTACTCTACCATGAGATCATGGTTGACCCCAGACTGAAACAACATTCTGAAGTGCTCTTCCTCTTAGAGACACTTCCAACCCAATCTGAGTCAGTATACCCACTCAATCTGAAGTCATGATCTCCGTCATAACTGAGACCATAATCTAATGTACCCTTAAGGTACCTCATCACATGTTTTGCAGCAACTAGGTGAACATGTCTGGGTTCTACCAGAAATTGACTCAAAGTGTTCACAGCAAAACAGATATCTGGTCTGGTGTTCGTTAGATACATCAGCAATCCAATGATCAGTCTATAGACTCTATACAGCGTAGCATCAATCAATTTTGATGAAGTGTCAACCAGGAGCTTCAACTTTGTTTCCATGGGTGTATTCATGGACTTGCACTCCAACATATCAAATCTCTTCAGGATTTCAACTGCATACTTCCCTTGGTTAAGGAAGATCCTCTCTGGACTCTGCCATACCTCAAGACCTAAGAAATAGTGCATTAGGCCAAGGTCTTTCATCTCAAATTCTGCAGTGAGCTTCTTCTTACATTCAGTGATGAGCTTTTCTTCTCCAGTTAACAATAAGTCATCCACATACAACAGCAATATAACTGGCTCATCATTCATAACCTTGAAGTAGAGGTTAGAATTAGCTTTACTCTTGGTAAAGCCCAAGCTCATCAAAAAACTGTCTATCCTTCCATACCAAGCTCTAGGAGCTTGCTTCAATCCGTACAGAGCTTTCTTCAATTTGCAGACATGAGTCTTCATGTCTTCAACTTCAAATCCTTGAGGTTGTTCTATATACACTTCTTCTTCAATGACACCATTTAAGAAAGTTGTCTTCACGTCCATCTGTTGTAGCTTCCACTTCATCTTAGCTGAAAGGGCTCTGATGGTTCTGATCGAAGTGTATCTGGCTATAGGAGCAAATGTCTCTTCATAGTCAATGCCTTCCTTTTGAGAAAATCCATGAGCGACAAACCTTGCTTTATACTTCTCAATACTTCCATCAGGAGCATGTTTTATTTTGAAAATCCATTTGGAAGATACCACATCCTTTCTCTTCGGTCTAGGAACTATTTCCCATACATCATTCTTTATGATGGATTGGTATTCTTCTGTCATGGCATCTGACCATTCTTTCTTCTGAATGGCTTCTTCAGAGCAGGTAGGCTCCTTCTCTAAGAGATCACACATCAAAGCCATATAACTGGAGAATGGCTTAGGTCTCTTCACTTGTCTCATGGTTCCTTCAGGGACACCATACTTCTCTCCATCTTGAATAAGTTCCCTTGCCCAAGCTAATTTCTCTTGTGGGAGATCATCATCTGGGGAGGTTCTTGAAATTCTCCTATGTCATGATCTTCTAGAATTTCTTCATCAGGGGAAGCTATGACTTCCCTCACTGGTTCTGCAACTCTGGGAGCTACAAGTTCCTCTTCATATACTTTTTCAAGCTGACATCTTCTTGATTTCTTGAGTGTTGCATCTTCATCAACGATCACATCCCTGTTGATCTCAATATGATGGTGACCTGGTATATAAACTCTGAAGGCCTTGGAGACCTCACAGTATCCAACAAATATTCCCTTCTTTCCTGAAGGGTCCAGCTTGGTTCTCTTCTCTTTTGGAATATGTACAAATAATGGCCAGCCAAATATCTTGAGATGGCTTACTTCTGGCTTCTTTTCGGAGATCATCTCTTCAGGGGTCTTGAACCCAATTGCACTATGGGACAATTTGTTTTGTACATATACTGTTGTTTTTTATGCTTCTACCCATAAGTACATTGGAAGATCTTGATCATGGATCATGGTCTTCACTGCTTCCATTATAGTTCTGTTCTTCCTTTCTGCTACACCATTTTGTTGAGGATTGTAGGGAGTGGTGAGCTCCCTCTTGATCCCGACATCTTTGCAAAAGTTTACAAATTCTTTTGAGGTGTATTCTCCTCCATTATCTGACCTGAGTATCTTGATCTTTCTTTCAGAAAGATTCTCTATCAAAGCTTTGAATTCCTTGAATTTACTGAACACTTCATCTTTTGATTTCAAAAAGTAAACACGGGTTTTACGAGAATAGTCATCAATAAAAGATACATAGTATACATACCCACTGATGGAGGATTATGGCATTGGGCCACACACATCTGAGTAAATGAGTTCTAATACTCCTTCTGCTTTACTTTCTCTCTTCGGAAAAGGGTTCTTGATGTTCTTCCCTTGCGCACATCCATTGCACACACCTTCATGGTCAACCTTGAGTTCTAGTAGACCTGTGACTGCCTTGCTTACATACGGTAATGCTTTGTAGTTGATGTGGGCTAATCTTCTAAGCCAAAGTCAACATGGATTCTCAATGGCGTGGGTCGTGGTTGCTTCTGAGTGACCCTTTAGTTTATACAAGCCACCTTCTTCTTTTCCAATAACGACTGCTTCTTTCATGGTTTTTCCTTTAGACCACATAAGAACTTCTCCATCTATAAAGGCAACTCTTAACCCTTTCTTTTCTAAAGTTGATATGGAGAGTAGGTTCTTTGTCAAACCTGGTACATAGAGTACATCCTTCATCTTCATTGGAGTCCCTGAATTTAGCTTGTAGTTTGATTCTCCTACTCCCTTGATAGGGTATTGATAATCGTCTCCAAGTGTAACTTTCTGAGAAAAATTATTTTCTGAAAGGCAAGAGAGAATGTCTCTTTGACCTGTCATGTGCTTGGAAGCACCACTATCAATGAGCCAAGTGTCCTCTCCAGGTGATACTGTTCCTAAGAGGGCCGAGATCAAGACATAGTCTTCAATTCGTTCTTTTATCATCTTTGTGGGTGGCTCTTCATCTTCAACTGCATGGGCATGATGCCTCTTGTTTTTCTTCTTGTATTCTTCTCGTCTGGCTAGAAAATGTCTCACAATTTGTCCCATCTTGTCACAATGGTAGCATTGGTAAGATGAGAAATCTCTTTCTTTTCTTTGTCCTTTCTTCTAGAATCTCTTTGGTTGAGATTCTTTATGTATGAATTTGTTTTGGGATTGAGACTCTTTATGAGTTTCTTTCTGGAAGTAAGACTTCTTTCTTCCTCCTTTAGTGTGAGTAGCTAGGGCTTGATCTTCATCTCTTGATAATAGAGCTTTTCGGTTAGCTACTCTTGATTCTTCTTGAATACATTCTTCCCAAAGACTATCAAATTTTAGTTTCTCTGTTATGGCACAAATAGTTTGGATGAATGCATCCCAAGGTCTTGTGAGACCATTAAGGGTCGTCATTATGAGTTCGTCTTCGTCTATAGTATCTCCAATTGCTTCTAGTTGTTCTTTGAATTGAGATATTCTGGAGAAATATTCCTGGATCGATTCTCCTTTATGCATCCTTGTATTCTTGAGTTGAGTTCTTAGATTCATCTTCCAATTTATGTTCTTTCCTTCATATAACCTAGTTAGGGCCTCAAACATTTCTTTTGGAGTCTTCTTTGAAGACACTTGAGGAATCAAGTGATCTTTGATAGAATCGGCAATGATTCTTTTAGCCCTAATTGTGTCCTTTTGGTGCTTTGCTTTATCTGCAGCATCGGCGGGCTCTGGTACATCTTCTTTAACGAATCTTGCTAAGTCATTCTCTTCAAGAATGAGTCCAATCCTATACTTCCAGGCACGGAAGTTTTCCACACCTTCTAGCTTGTCAACAAGCTTAGTGCTTGCAGACATCTTTTACCTGGAGCTTAGGAAAATGACCGAAAAATGAAAGTGCTCAAAATTGAATTCTGAACTTACCAGGAGGTGTGCTTGGTTGAGGCAAGTAGCCCGGTGTGGTTAGATTTCAGAAAATCCAACTTTTACCCCTTCAAACTTGATCAGCGGATTTATGGACTAGTGCTTCTGGTTTTCTGGTACTTTTGGTACTCTGGTACTTCTGGTTTTCTGGTACCTGCTGAAAACTAGGGTTTCGCTTTCTGGCAGATCTAGCCACTGAAAAGGTGCGCTGATGATGCCAAAGTGTTCCTTGAGGAAGGGCGCACTTTTCTAGATGGCTTTGGGGTTGAAATTCTTCTTCAATAAAAAACCCTAATTTGCATGTACGACAACAATGACGTTTTTCTTTTTCTTGTGAAAGATGCTCTCTTCAGCTTAGCTCTGATACCATGTTAAGGTTTAAGCTATTATTAGGTTTCTTTTCAATTCACTAGATAACCATAGCATAGATAGGATCACTAAGAAATACACAATCACAAGAGACACATCATTTATCCTGGGAAACCCTCATGGGGGAGAAAACCCAACAAAAACTTCCTTAATATAGATAGCCAATACAATGCCAAGAGAATAAACCAAACAATACAGAAAGTCCTCTCCCCAGAATGCGCATCTCTCTCTTCCTTCTTCTCCAACTACAGCTCCAAACTTGCGCTCTGATGAACAAGTGAGTGAGTGAACAAATGAGGCATTGGCCTCTCTTATTTATACAATCTGGCAGGTGTGAACTGAGGTGTCTTTTCACTGGCAGGGCCGACTTCTCATTCTGGGTGGTTATAACCACTTTAATATATTTTGGGGACCGACTTCTTATTTTGCCCATTACAATTAGGGTTTGACCAATCCGCAAAAGGGGATTTGGTCATTTACAATACCCGACATCATCAATCCACAAAAGGGGATTGATCTAATGAATAGTACATCAAATAATAAATAGAATACTCTTTGCAGTTACAATATTTCAACATCAAGCCATGTTGGTCTTTTTATTGTCTTAGGTATAATAGTTGGTTCCATAGATTCATGTGTTGGTTCTTGTTCTTCATTAGGTTGTTTTGGAGAATGTGTACTTTCTTCTTTGGTATCTTCATGTTCCTCTTCTTCGTTGGATTCTATAGATTCTTCTATAGACTTCTTAAATGCAATCCTTTCATCACAAGTTACGCCTCTATTTATTTCAATCTTTTGTTGACCTGGAACATAGATTCTATACGCTTTTGATGATTCACTATAACCAACGAATATTCCTCTCTTTCCTAAGGGTTCCAACTTCTTTCTCTTATCCTTGGGAACATGAATGTATACAGGACATCCAAAGATTCTCAAGTGTTCAATGCTTGGCTTCTTTCCTGAGAAGGCTTCTTCAATATTCTATGTGGACTTCTATTTTGAACATAAACAGTTGTCATAGCTGCTTCTCCCCATAGGAACATAGATAAGTTATGATCATTCACCATTGCCTTGATTGATTCTTCAATGGTTTTGTTCTTTCTTTCAACCACACCATTCTGTTGAGGATTGTGAGGGACAATGAGCTCCCTCCTAATCCCAGCTTCTTTACAAAAGGCAACGAGTTGTTTGGAGGTGTGTTCTCCTCCATTATCAGATCTTATTGTCTTGATCTTCTTATCTATTAGGTTCTCTACTTCAGCCTTGAATTCTTGGAATTTGCTAAATACTTCATCCTTAGTCTTTAACAAATACAACCATGTCTTTCTTGAAAAGTCATCTATGAACGTTTCATAGTAAAGAGATCCTCCTAGAGACTTCATTGGCATAGGTCCACATACATCTGAATGTATTAGGTCTAAGATCCCTTTGGATCTATTCTCACTACTTGGGAAAGGTTTCTTAATGTTCTTCCCAAGTGCACATCCTTTGCTCACACCTTCATGTACTGACTGTAATTCTGGTATGCCTACAACCATTTGTTTCAGTGATGCCAAGGCTTGAAGGTGAGCATACCTTCTATGCCATAACTCACTAGGGTCGATTTCGTCATGTACTAGGGCTTGAGTATTCTGACCTAGGAGTTTATATGGCCTTCCTTCACGGGTTCCAATAACTCTAGCGTTTTCTATCTTGGAGTCTTTAGACCATACAAGAATTTTTCCATCCACAAAATCCATTCTATCTCCTTTCTCTTCCAAACAGAAAATAGATACTAGATCCTTTTTCAAACCAGGAACATATAAAACACTACTAAGATGGATAGAGTTACCTAATTCCATTTTGATAGTAGCTTGTCCAATTCCCTTGATTGCATATGAGTTATTGTTTCCAAGCTCCACTTTATGAGGTGTCTCCTCCTTCATGCTTGAAAAATTCTTACGGTCACCTGTCATATGCCTTGAAGCTCCACTATCGATCAGCCACATGTCATCTTCAATGGTTCCAGTAGGAGTTGAATAATAGAAGAAATTTGCTTCATCATGCTTTGTCTTCTTTGAGGGTTCTTCATCATTGGCAGTTGATGCGTGATGTCTCACTTTTCTCTTCCTTGTTAATTTAGGACAATTCCTTTTGTAGTGGCCATAATCATGGTTTTCAAAGCATTGTACCTTTGACATATCTCTCTTGAACTTCTTTCTTGAATCAGATCTTTTCTTACCTCCATGTCTTTTAAATTTTGTTGCAAAGGCTTGAGCATCTTCTTCCTTCTGAGGTTTTCCCTTGGAGTTTAACCTTGTCTCTTCTTGTGCACAACAGGTCCAAATTTCTTCTAACGTTGGAAACTCCTTCCCTGTATTCATGCTTGCAACAAATGCATCCCATGATCTAGAGAGACCATTGAGTGCTATGCTCACAACTTCCTTTTCTGGGATGGATTCTTCAATAGATTGTAGTTGATCTCTCAACTGAGAAATCCTCACAAAGTATGAAGCTATGGTGTCATCCTTTGTCATCTTTGTGTCAAGGAGTTCATTCTTCAAACTCATCACTTGTCCAATATTTCTGACTGAGAAAAGGTTAGTTAGGGCATCGTACATCTTCTTAGATGAGTCAAGATGAGAAATGTAGGGTATCAAGTGATCCTTTACAGAGTCCACTATTATACTCATAGCATTAATGTCATTATCTTTGAACTTCTCCAGTGCTGCAATGTTCTGAGGTTCCTTCTCTTTTCCTGCTTCAAACTGTGGTTCCATGGTATTGCCTTTCATGATATCTAGGACTTTATTCTTGGCAAGGATGAGGTCAATCCTTGTCTTCCATGATCTGAAGTTTAAAGCCCCTTCTAACTTGTTTTCTGACTTCATAGAGTAAGTCATGGTTGCGTTGACTTTGACTTTGACTTGGTCAATCTTTGACTTTGACCAAAAACTCAAACTTGATGCCTTGGCTTGTTGAGAGTACCAGGAGGTGCACTTGGCGAGGGTGCACTAGGCTATCCAGGAATTAGGTCCAGGAATTAGGTCAAGCGCTTCACTTAAGGTGCCTCAACACGAGGGTTAGGGTTTCATTGTTGCAGCAAAACTCTGACTGCAACTAAGCAAAATCTCCCAATCTACCTTCCAGTGTTTAGACTGTCCGAAGATAGTGTGGGCCCATAACCTATTAAAATAATATGTGTGCTCGTTTCACCATAGAAAATATCACTATATTGTCACCCAACCATAGGCACAAAGGCCACCCCCAAGCACCTTAACCTTGATAGACAGAATAATTCTGGAAGCAAGCACTAAAACCAATAGCCAATCAAGGTAGCGTACCTCTCTCCAAAGCTAACGTACCAAGCAGAAAGTCCAAACCATAACCAAAGACCAAGTCACTACTGCAGCAGTTGCATCTCTCCTCCAGTGATGCGCACCACTAGTCCTTATGCAGTTGTGAGAGTGAGTGAGTATAAATGTGCTCAAGTGCCCTCTATTTATAGTGCACTAAGTCACCTAACTGGGTCGACTTCTTCTTTTGGAGGCTAATAATTTAAAATAAATTATTCTCTTGAGTCGACTTGTCTTCTAGAGTTATTAACCAACTATTTAGGGTTTCTCTTGCTTCCCGGAATATTCTAGTCTCGTCAAAGGTTACATGTAGAGGTTAATACCTCCCACAGCTACCATAACATCAACAAACCTCTCCTTAAAACTTTCCAAAATAGTGCCAGCAGGTATAAACAAGGATGGACTGCTTCATAAATAAAACAGGGCTCATGCAAACTCCCACTGAATTCCATTTATAACTAAAGAAGTCGACTTTTAGCAAAGGGAAGTCAAAGTTTCAACACATCTTAGCCTCACAATTGTCAAACTCCAATCACAAATCAGATTATGCAATGGGATGATGAGATCGACTCCTCTCAAATAGCCAATCCACCTCCTCTAATAAGAATTCCTAAAATTAGTTGACTGGTCAAAATATCAAATTTAACTCTCTCATGCAAATTGGTCAAAAAGGTCGACTTGGTCAAAAATAGGAATTCTCCAAGACTTCCAGTTCCCCAAAGTTTGCAAAGAGAAATTGGAAAGCATCCAACTTAAGCTAGGCAACCTCCTTTTCCAAAAATGGCAATGAATCACCCACAAAAATAGAATTGAAGTCATGAGAGGAAACCAAATTTAACAAACTACCAAATAAACCAAAGGAGGGTAACAGAGGGTTTGCTTGATGAGGAAAGCTTTGGAATGGCTACCATGTGTCACACTGAAAAACTTCCACTTGCTCAATTCACACCATTTCCCAACTACTCACTAGAACCAAGAGTCTAGAATCCACACTTGCCAAAAATAGCACTGCTAAATATAGGCATGCCAAAAATAGCAGTTCAACTCCTAAAAAAGGAAAGATGAAAAATGAAGGGAATTGCATTGAGATCACTACCAAATATATCATGCCTAAAAATACGTACTGCCAAAAATAGTAGCATCTCGCATGTCAATGAAATTAGTCTCATCAGGCTTGTTTTTCTACAAGGAATCCAACTATATGCTCATAATCGACATACAAGCTAAATATCGCAGTGTCCTGTGAATGCTCGCATGTTGCCCGAAAAAAGCTCATTGGCATTGTGAGTTCGCAAGGACCAATAATATGTGATCCACTCCGACATGTGGACCTTGGAACTTTGGCTCCTAGAAAATAAGAAAACTGCTAAAATAGCAATTTCCTCCAAATCTAGTGAATATGCCTCTAAAATGGACTCTGATCGTTGTGAAAATTGATGCACCTGTCACTGAATGCAACCTAATGAAAGCTAGTTGGATCTTAACCCTCAAATAGCACAAGAAAATTTGGGGGTTAACAATGGCGACTCAAGGGCACAGGATCCCCCTGTGGGATGTCAAGAACCTCAAGATCTTTGTGCTCTACAACTGTAATAACTAATCTATGTAAAATACAGCCTGTTGCCG
>ML778782.1:999528-1013454 GCA_009831015.1 Picea engelmannii
AAGTGAAAAAACACTCCAGAGTATAACTCACGCTTAGGAATTGAGGTGGCTAAGACCTTTTACAAATTCATCATGCCAACACCTCTTATTACATTTTTTTATGGAAATATAGAGTAACCAGGTGGTCTTTTAGACCGGCTGAATTTCTGAACTTCTGAATTTTGAACAATAATGTTCAATCTTTGGCGGCTCAGCGGAAATTCACCATAGTGCAACTTTGGTGGATAACACAGCCTATAGACCACCATGTTTGTCCACTAGGCAACTGGAGTCAAATGCATGGTGCCTCAATTGATATGTTGTAATAAGGACCTAACCATACATGCCCATCTGCAATCGCAACCTACAACCCACCTATCATGTACGCTCCTCCCAGTGGAAAATGAGTTGAAGTCGACAAATGGGAGAAAATCACATGGTCAGATGCCAATAAGGAAAACACCTACCAAGCACAAAGGAACCCACCAATGAGGTTAATGGGCCCTAAGGTACAAGCATTGTCTGTCAGTGTGAATAATGATTTGAAGTCAAACACTGACCAAACTCATCCAATCAAGAACCAGTGATGATCAGTGTTGTTGAATGCAAGACGAATGACAATGAAGCTAATGCCCATCAAGGTGCTCTAGCTTCTAGATCACCACTCAGATGATGTGTCAGAATCGATGAGGAATGATCTACTAAGAGGAAGAAAATGATGAAAACCTTTCCCCCGGCATGAAATGAAAACCAAGAAGTACAACAAAAGGGCACCAGATCCCTAAGGCCGGATGAGGATCTAAGTGACCCAAGAAGAGGATTCGGTGCAATAATTGAAGAGACAAAACCACCAAGTGACTCAAGACTCATCCTATTGTCTCTTCAACACTACCCACCTACTAGACTCAGTATTAACATAGTGGAAAGAATGGCGCCCTCACCCAGGCTTGACCTAGACTGAGCATCAAGGAAATACTAACTGTACTAATGACATCACACTAAAGGGTTTGACTCAACAAATAACAAACTGTAAGCTGAAACTGAATGACAATAAAGGAAATAACAAACCTGAACATGTGTGAGGCATTTATTATGAAGGAAACTAGACTATATGCTAACCTAAAGTAACGAAAAATGTGACAAAACTGCAAACTAGAACATGACAGCAGCAAAATAAAGGGAAATCAGCGAAATAAAGTAACCTAGAGGCTGACCTGAGACCAAAAAATCAAAAGAACTGAAATCTGAAAATGACAGCAGCAGAAATAAAGGAAATCTACGAAAGGACAGTAATATGGAAAGGTGATAACTACCCACAAAAGCCCAAAAATTCACCTCTTTTCTTCTTTTTTTCTTTTTATGTTCGATTTTTCTGCTTTTCTTTCTTTACGGGAGCCCAAAAACTCTTATTCTAGAAGTTTGTCAAAGCTGCCATGATCAATCAATGTACTAAAATGACCAATGTAACCATGCAACCAAGTGATTGATGACACAAGAAAGATCAACATAGTCAACCCTCTAGTGCAACCAATCACGAAGTCTCCTAAGATGGAAAGATGCATTCATGTGCTTGCTGCTTTAGAAATCCATTAAGTCTATCAGTTGAAACTTGAAACATCGTACCTCATCAGTGATCGATAAGAAAGTAGAAGAGCCAAAAATCTTCAAATCTACCTCCCGAAACGCCTCCATCATCCTCAACTCGACCAGATCATGAGTACTGATATCCAAGCAATGACCAGATCATGAGTACTGATATCCAAGCAATGAGCAGTCAAAGGATCTCCTTGAAGAACAAAATCTGGATGTGGGATGATGGGCAAATTATAAGGAAGAGCGTCTTCTGGTTGAACCAAAAGTTGTTCCCCCTACTGCAATGGTATCTGATCAAATTGTTCTTGGATCATTGTGGGGATATGCAAGGATAAAGTCTCTAGCTGATTCAATTCTACATGGCTGATTTGTTTCTCTTCCTTTTGAATTTTATCATCATTAATGGAAGAAATCAACAAACCCACTTGTAAATTCAGCTCTTCATCTTTATGGAACTCTGCATATGGCCCAAGTGCTGCAATTACTGGTTCATGATCATCCAAGCAAGAGTCATCATGATTCCCTTCACCATTGACAACTTCATCACTTGCAAGGTTTCCACTATTATGCTCCTTTTTAATAGCAAGGAATTCCTCCACTCATAGGGCAGCAAATAAATTTTGCCCTAAATTTCTTAATTTTTCACTCCAAAAGAGGGAACAAAACTTTGAATCAAAAGCAAAGGCATAATCCACCAAGATGTTTCTTGATTGGAATGAGGGGTGGATCTTGTGCAAGGCTTGGACAAATCTGCCATGAAACTCGGGAATAGTTTCATCTTCTCCCTTCTTAACGTGAAATAACTCCCCCACCAGGGATATATTATCCTGCACCCACTATATCAATTCAGCATCCATGATCAATCATGATCCTTCCGCAATGGAGTCACCAAGGAGACTCAGGTAGTGATCCACCCTTGTGTTCAGAAATAGATGTTTAGGTTCGCTAAGGCCTAGAACAATGCCTTGTGCATGATCCAATCTTGGATATTTCCACTTGTTATCCAGTATGATCCAATTCTACACTAGTGAAGTCACCAAATGAGTCAAAAAATAAATCAATAAATAAAAAATCACCACTGTCGTTGTAGTATGCAAGGATTGACAATGTCCTCGAAAACGGTGCCAATTTGTTAACTCTCAAGTCCACTCCATGCAAACCCAAGAAACAACTACAAGTAATTAGCCTAAGGTCACTGCTAATTGCTCCTCCATTCTAACTAGTGATTCTCCAATCATAGGGGGGGTGTCCCTAGTGTTCATGCATTGTCAACAGTTAGAAAATCTATGTGGTTAGTATAAGTGATTGGCACACAAAGTAGTTGTCCTTGATGTGCATGCAAGCAACCAAGGACACAAGAAAGTTTAAAGTTAAATAATATGAAAGAGATTCCATTTCACAATAGCTAAACTATGAAAGATGGAAATGCGCTTTCAGTGAATAAAATCAAAGTAAATGCACTTAGGCCACCCACACCACTGCAACAAAGCAAGACTATTCAACCACCAAATTCAAAGAGTTGTAAAGAAACTGCATAGTCAAACCCTATCACTGTATTAGTCAAAAGATTGTTTGCATCATGGAGAAAAAATACAAGACTGGTTGCATAATAAGCACTGCACAGTGTGTAGGCAGCAATGAAAGAAAGAAAGGATGAAAGAGGAGGTTGGCTGCTGCTCATTGGAATAACTTCCTCCCTCTGTCCCGCTCAGTCCTCTCTTATAGAACCTTCCAATTCTAAATCTGCTCACCGTATGCATGCATTGGTTAACTGCTGTTATGTGGCTGTTTAGTGGGTCGAACAACTCCAAATCTGATCCAAACAACCATAAATAAATGGAGGAATGACTGGCAGCCAACTAAATGAAGAAAACTCTGCTGATTACTGCCATAAAACAGCACTTTGTCTCCCTAAATCCGTCTCCCAACAGCACCTTAACTCCCCATTTGCTGTTTTAAGTGACAGTCCACTTGCTGTCTAAATATAGTCTGCCACGGTGCCTCTTTATCTGCTGGTAACTGACTATTAAGTGAAAAAATCTGCTAGAAAACTCACCTTGCACCCTGCCACTCTTCTCATAGCCACACATATGACTCAACCTCTCCTTAAAACTTTCCAAAACAGTGCCAGCAGGTATAAACGGGGTCGACCTCTTCAAAAATAAAACGGGGTTCATGCAAACTCCCACTAAATTCCATTTATAATTGAAGTCGACTCTTATCAAAAGGAAGTCAAAGTTTCCAC
The DNA here is from genome assembly GCA_009831015.1 of Picea engelmannii. Lineage (NCBI taxonomy): Eukaryota > Viridiplantae > Streptophyta > Pinopsida > Pinales > Pinaceae > Picea > Picea engelmannii. The sequence goes on from ML778782.1 coordinate 1,003,346, forward strand.
ACATCTCACCCTCACACTTGTCAAACTCTATTAACAAATCAGATTATGCAATGGGATGATAAGGTCAACTCCTCTCAGGTAGCCAATCTACCTCCTCTAATGAGAATTCCTAAAATTAGTTGACTGGTCAAAATATCAAATTTAACCCCCTCTCATGCAAACTGGTTAAAGAGGTTGATTTGGTCATGTTATCACAAAATTTAGCACTTGTTCACAAGATGCTAAACTTGCATAACAATTGGAAGTAATTGCCACTGTCACCTAGGCAAGTACTTCACTCATTTTAGTGATGGAAAGAGATCCAACACAAGGGAGACTTTCCTTGTGACCTCAAGGGATCCTATAGCAAGCTAAAGGCAAGTCTATGGCCCCCTATATTTGTCACTTGATGAGATAGGCTAGGTCAAGGGCAAAGACGAAGTCAAGACGAGATAATTGATCAATTGAATGTAGTGAAGTATTTCAATGTTCCAAACAATTACCGAGTCTAACTAATGCAAAAATGATACCCAGAACACTAGCTATCAGGTAAAAAGAGCTGTTGTAATGAAATTGCAGCAATAGACAATATATAATCAGCAAAGTATGTTTTGCAACAGCAGCAAGAAATCAACTCTTAAAATTATCAAATAAATTCTCAAAATATGCCCCTTAATGAGTAGAATAATGTCCAAGTGTCAAACAATGATTTCAGCCCTCTTTAACCATGACATTAAGTAAGTTATCAGCAATATGGCTAAGCCTTAATGGCTGCAACTAACTTTTTATGACAGCAGCAAGGAAACTTGCTTTAATCTAACTATATAACCATGATGATTATGCCCAATATCAAGTAGGATGTTGTCAAGATGTTAGGTAATGATTATATGGGTGATTTGTTGCTAAAACTAGTCAATTAGATGCAATTTGCTCAAGCCCTAATGGTTGTAGCGAACATTTACAACAGCGGCAAATTAATGACTTTAACTTATTATGCCAAGCGTTGAGTTAGAAAGAGCATGAGTATGAGGTTAGACACCTAAATTATTGAGTTGCTTTGAGAGAAAGAGAGTTTTAGCTAAGCTAGGGTTTTAATCATCACTTGCAAACATAGAGACTAATGCCTTTTTTCCTTGGGCAAATGGATTCAATGCAATCACCATAAAGGAGGCCAAATGCAAGAGAAGATATGAAGGTTTGGAACCCTAGGATTATCCCCTCATAAGCCTAGGTCAAACCTCAAAGGAAGAGAACCTAAGGTTTATCCTCTTATAAACTCTAGGTGCCATCGCACTTCTTTTCTAGCGTCTAGCAAGGATATTGGATGGAAATAGGCCAAACCATAAATTTATCCTCTTATAAACCCTAGGTTTTAACCTCAAAGACAAGGTTAGGGGGATGTCCTCTCACAATCCCTAATCTTATCCTTGTATGCTTCAACAAGGATAAGGGGATAACCACTCTTAATCATTCCTTAGGGTTTCACAATTATTCAAGGAAAACAATGATAACATGCAACTATTACCTCTCTAATAGAGCATCCACCAAAATATACCAAGAAATAACACTTAAAACTTGGAAAGCACTTACTAGTCAAATTCGCTATGCATGAGGAAACACTAGTTCATGAAGAATCCACCATAACAAGACAAAGCATCCACCAAAATCACTCCAATAGTGTGCACAAGTGCTCTATAGAGAGAGAGAGAGAGAGAGAGAGAGAAGACAAGTAGTAGTGATGAATCACAACTGTGAATTATGATTTGGCTAAGAGGTAGCACTAGCCTCTTTATATGAGGCAATCCTAGAGCTAAAGCCCCTCTAAGCCCCTCAAAATACAAAAAGTCAATGATACAAGTGAGATAGGTCTAGGTTGACCCCTCAAGTAGCCTCAAACAATAGACAAACATGCTAATACACCAAAAAATTCCCTCCAAGGTCACATGTGTGGTGACGTCATGCTCTAAGAGGGTGTAGGAGGCCTCCAAAGGCCACATCCCATCATTAAGTGGTGCACGCAAGGTGAAGTGTCATGTCTCCTTATCAAAAGGTCATGTCAAGTGCCCCAATCATCAACCCACGATGCCCTATTGATGAGGTTGGCCCCACCATCATCATGATCATCATGTGTGTGACGTCATCCTCAAAATACTCAACATCCAAGGTGAATAGAGGGCCCATCACCTCTCCTAGGGGTGCCCTATCATCAGCATGTGCAACATCCTCAAACCAAGTGCTATCATGTTGTAGATACATTGTCCAAAAGTGTGGGCTTCCTGTCAATCTGTCAACCAATATGACCATATCTGCAAAATGAAGGCTCATCTGTCCATCGTCCAAGGTCCAAGAGATGTGAGAGGATATGTCTAGATGTGCCAAGTCATCATGTGACCCGATGCTCTGCATCACATATGCCATGACCTGTATAAAATGCATAACGTCCTGGGTGAAAGCATAGGGACGTCCTCCAAAGGACCATGTCAGGTGCACCCAAGTCAATCAAAGCCATAGAATCAAGTAAGACCAATAATCACAAGGTTCAAGAATCCTTAGAAACATACAAATTAGGCCATCACTTAATACAGAAGCCACATAAGCAGTTCACATTAGATATCCCCTTCAAACTTCACATTAGCTCAAGAGTTTATGCAATTTGGCAAGTTTAGGTATGGGAGGACTGTCAAAAGACCCTATTAGGTGTGTCAGTACCCACGTAGAGGGATATTTCCCAAGAAACCTATCTGAGTGCAAGTTTAATGGATGAAAACGTGTTGGGCTGACTTCATGGTGATGGTGTCATTAACATGCAAGGCACCATACTTGGTCCATTTCCATGAGCGCCTTTGTAGAGCGAGTACTTGCTGCTTGAGATACCCTTTCCTCGGCAATGTGTGTATTCCAAACCCCTTTCTTGCCTTTTGATATTCATTTTATGCATTGCAAGTCCCCTTTTTAGGTTTCAAGCAATTTATTCTTTCCTTTTCTTGTTGGGATTAAGTTATTTTAGATGATATGCATTCAGTGCATTTAGGACTAGGGGCAATTGGCTCATAGCGAGGGGGTAGAGCTCAAGCTAGCCTTTGGATTTTTAAAGTTGGCCATTCATTATCCCACATTTTTTTCTTTCTTTTATAACATTCTTTCTTTGTTATTTTTTTTTATAGCAATTGCATCAACCTCAACATTCTATCCCTTCTTCTCATAGGAGGATGAACCACGAGCCTTTTTGGTGTACATGTAACAACCATACCAAAGTTTATTACACTGCAAAAGGCCTCGGGATAGAAAGTGTTAAGTATGGGGGGGAACGGTACATTACCTTCATCAAAGCCTCCCAGTAGTACCCCTGTTCCCCAAGAGGGACAACATGGGACTAGGACACTAATGATGGCCACCAAGGTGAAACAAGGCAAAAAGCATAACTTATGAGCTTATGATCCATTATCCAACTTCAACCCATGATCCTTACTCACATGCCAAATGCATTAAATATGACACCTATATGAAACAAGGACTAATGTACCTCAATGTGTCAGACCACCCTCTTCCAATGAACCATGTTGATCAGGTGTGATGAGTTGTGTTGATGAGGAGGGAGGCATCTGAAAGGCTAATGGGTTGCTGCCTGTGAGAACACTAGTTATCATCATCATCGGGATCATTGTCTTCATTGCGGTCCATGTGACATGATCTCCTCTAGGTACCCCTAGGTGAGAGGGGGTAACAGGTCAAAAATACGAATTCTCCAAGACTCCCAATTCTCCAAAGTTAACAAAGAGAAACAGGAAAGCATCCAACTTAATCTAGGTGACCCCCTTTCCCAAAAATGGCAATGAGGCACCCACTGAAAATAGAATTGAAGTCATGAGAGGAAACCAAATTTAACAAACTGCCAAATATACCAAAGGAGGGTGACCGAGGGTTTGCTTGATGAGGCAAGCATTGGAATGGATTCCATGTGTCACACTGAAAAACTTCCACTTGCTCAATTCACACCAGTTCCCAACTACTTACTGGAACCAGGTTTATAGAATCCACACCTACCAAAAATAACACTACTAAATATAGGCATGCCAAAAATAGCAGTCCAACTCCTAAAAAATAGGAAAGACAAAAAGTGAAGGGAACTATTATGAGATAACTACCAAATATAGCACACCTAAAAATAGGCACTACCAAAAATAGTAGCATCTCACATGTCAATGAAATCAGTCTCATCAAACTCGTTTTTCTACAGGGAATCCAACTATATGCTCAAAATCAACATACAAGCCTTGAAACCCTTGTTAGCGTCGGAAGTCACCCCTGGATTGCAGCAGGAGCAGAGCCTGACGCCCATCAGTTTATGTCACGATTTGTTTAATGAGTTGATCAGATGGAGGTTAACTCAAACGATGTGGTCTTAACTCTGGAACTAGGCCAGGCATGCATGGGCAAGTGAGGTCTTAGGTAACTTCAGACAGTGAGTTGTAGTAAGGGTGAGTAGGGGGAAGACTTGTATCAGAGAGATGCAAAGGTCTGTCGTAAACATCAGGTTCCCAACAGACTGTGGAAGAAGACATCTAAACGCAAGATCCTCCTACGTTCAAACACAGAAAACCAGAGAAAACAATAATGCCACAATAAATCCTTTATCACAACAGAATTGCCATAATTCGTGCGAATCAGTCGATCACGAACTCTCTTAGCATAAGATGAAAACTTAGATGGAGTAAGAAGATTGTCTGTTATAAAATAAGAAATCTCATATACAAATGCATGACCAGAAAGCTAGAATGTCTGCTAAAACTTTACAATCAGGAGCTGCGCTCTACCATCGATGCTTACAAAATACAAAAACTGAGCTTATATACTCAAGAGAATTCACTTACAGAGGCGTGCCCAGTCACCTAGGGCTAGGTGTCTTTTCAGTCAAACTCGTACTGGAATCCTTCTTCACGCGCCATCTTAACTGCGCATGGCTCCTATAGGGAGTGTAGCTGAGCCATTAAGTACCAAGCTAGCGTGCGTAGACTTCTCTGTCTCTTCGAAGACTTCGGCATGGCTTCTTTGGAAAAATCGGTACACAGGACCCCTTCGAGTAGACCGCCTGCCAGACCCTCCATTCCCACACTTAATGAATGAAAGGAGGTTTCAACCACCCGCTCTTGCCGTCATTTACTCCAGGCGAGAAACAGTATTGAGATCGGATCCGATGGCACCTAGAAATCGCGATGATCCCCTCTGTAACTGAACTTGGCGCCTTTGGCCCCTCCTGCACAGCTCTCTTTGTCTCCCAAGTGACCACGGGCTATGACCCTGTGCTTACCCCCAAGGTCCTTTCGGCGTTCGCGGATATGAAAGGGCTGATCCTTGCTTCTTGAAATCGCGATGAGAGAAACGTCGAAACGTCTTAATCTGGCGCCACGCGTCCTTCAAATCTGACGGTCCTAAACTTACCCGACGCTACTACGGGCCCCAGGTCTTGAGCGCTCTCGTCACTTCGCGCATCGGGGGTATGAGGGAGTTGCTTCTTGCGCTTCGGAGTCGCGATGAGCGAATAGGAAAGGAGCCTAATCGCGCGCCAGGTGTCTCTTGTGGACGGACGGTCGAGATTGCCTCGTGATACTGCGGGTCCCACTTTGAGCGCCTTTGGCGCTTTCGGGGTTCGGGGTTTTGAGAGATAGGATAACATGGAACCTTCACCCCTTGAACTCCCGATTGCCGAAACGCCGACGTGAGTGGATCTCGCGCTATGCGTCCTCTGGATGGACGGCAGTTACCTTTCCCTGCACACAATATGGGCGCCATCCATTACGTTATCTTCGGCGCACCTTTCTATTCGCGATTTCCCGCCAACCGTTGATATGTTCATATGGATGGATCCAGACCGTTGACACTATAATTTTGCCCGCTCGCTTGATTTTAAGACCGAAAAGGACTTCTTTTGTTCGCTGTGCTTGGGCACTCCTCGTGCAACCTGCAGACCTGGATCTTTCGATGCCGAAGACAAGTAATGTTGCTAACATTAGGCTCCATGGGGGATAGAGTCGTCCCTGTGATGCTCTAAGGACTCATTTTGCAGTTCTAGTGCCTTGTTGTTGGGCTATGGGGTCATTTACTAAGCCGAAACAATAAAAGTGAAAACAAAGAACAGAAAGGAAAATATTTACAAAACACAGGAGCCACCGAAGGCTCAGACAAAACATTTTTTAAGAAAATGCCCATTTACTGGGCTGCTGAAAACCTCTTCACCTTCCAAATCTTGCAGCCGATATGTATTATTTGAGAAAACTTTAGAGATTTTGAAAGGCCCGATCCACAGGGCTTCAAATTTGTTGTGCTTGCCCTTATCTTGTTTAGGAGCATCCCATTTCAGCACCAGGTCTTCTATCCGAAATTCTTCCCTCTTGGCCTTCTTATTGAAAACCTGCTTGATCCTCTGCTGATGATCCTGAATTCTATCCATTGCCTGCTCTCTGGCCTACTGGACTTCTACCAGTTGATGAATCCTTCTGATCATGTCATTGGGCTCTTCTTGATAATCCTGGAAGAATTTCGCTACGGGAATGGCCAGCTAAGAAGGGAAGACAGCTTCTGCTCCGTAGACTAACTGGAAAGGGGAGACGCCTATAGATCTCTTTGTGGTCACCCGATCGGCCCATAGAGCGAATTTCAGCTTCGAGTTCCAAGCCCTTTTGTTGTCCTCCAGTAATCTTTTAATGATCCTTATTAGGCTTTTGTTGGAGGATTCTGCTAAACCGTTGCCCTGTGGATAATATGGGGTGGAGTGAACCAGTTTGATCCCGAACTGCTCACGGAACTTGGCTAATGGCTCAGACCCGAAAGCGGCTGCGTTATCAGTGACAATCTTACTTGGGCAACCGAACCTTGTGATGAGGTCCTCCAGGAACCCAATAATTACCTTGTGGGAAGCACTCCTGGTGGGGATGGCTTCGATCCACTTAGTAAAGAAATTTATGGCAGTCAGGATCCATCTGTGTTGCCCACTAGAAGCAGGGTGGATTTCTCCAATAAAATCCAGGCGCCATTGCTGGAAAGGTCCCGAAACAACTATAGGCTGTAAAGGCAGAGACTTGAGTTGTTGCTTTCCTGAAAATCTTTGGCATGTGATACAAGCTCTAACTCCTCTATGGACATCAGCGAACAAGGTGGGCCAGTAGTACCTGGCTCTGAGAATTTTGTGGGCTGTAGTCTTCCAGGAATGGTGCCCTCCACACAGACCGCTGTGAAATTCGACCATAATCTTGTCGGCCTCTTATGGGTCCATGCATTTTAAAAGCACCCCCAGGGGGTCTTTCCAGTATAAAATTTGATCAATAAGGCAGTACCTGACTGCCCTGAGCTTCAGAGCTCTTGCTTTGTTTCTTTGCAGGCCATCTGGGGGCCGCAACTCCTGCAAAAAATATGACATCCTTATACCAAGGACATCGAGCCAATGGGGGCTCTCTTTGAGGGTCTATTTCAGACAACTGACCCTGCTGAATTCCTGAGCATTTGTTCATGAAACTTACCCCCAAAGCTTGGCAATTGGCTTTAGCCAGCAACTTGGCTAAGCCTTGACCTTTGATCAATTTGGTAGGCCTTATTTCCAAGTCAAACTCCAGGATCTTGGCTATCCATTTACTTCTCCTCCCATATATGTCGAGTTGTACCAGGATGTCCTTCACAGAGGTCGAAGGAACATAAGCGGTCACCTTTGAGTGCAAGACATAGACTTTGAAAGCCTTGAGAGCTTTCACTAAAGCATAGGCTTGTTTCTCCATGATTTCGTACCTGACCTCTGCATCTCTTAATGCCTTGTTGAAGAAGGCGATAGGTTGCTCTCGCCCTTCCTCATTTTTCTGCAGCAAGACCGTTGCTACTGTATCAGAAGAAGCGAAAGAGAAGATTAGGAAATCTTTCGAATAGTCGGGACTGATCAGCACTGGGGCCTTAGTCAATGCTTTTTTTATTTGGACAAAAGATTCCTTAGGTTCAGCGGTCCATTTCACTTCATTTCCCTTTTTGAGCATGGTTGTGATGTGTTTCACCAGCTCAACAAAATTCGAGACGAATCTCCTCAGAAAATTAATCTTTCCCAGAAAGGCCTAAACTTCCTTCTTTGACCTGCAAAGCGACAGGGTCCGAATTGCCTCCACTCTACTAGGATCAATCCTCACTCCTTCTGTTGATACTATATGGCCTAATAACTTCCCCTCCTCCATAGCAAATAAAGACTTCTTGGGGTTTAGAGAAAGGCCGAACCTCCGACACTTCGAAAAAACTTTTCTTAGGTGATAGCAGTGCTCTTTGTCGGACCTTGAGAAGACTGTGATGTCATCCAGATAGATCACCACGAACCGATCTTTTCCTCCGATAAAGGCTATGTCCATGGCTCGCTGAAATGTGGCTCCTGCATTCATTAACCCAAAAGGCATTTTGGCGTACATGAATGTGCCCCAAGGAGTGGTAAAGGCCGTTTTTTCTCTGTCCTCAGGCATGACCGATATCTGATTATAGCCAGAGAAACCATCGATCATGGAGATCCTAGATGCTCTGGTTACCCTCTGTAATATGTGTTCCATGTTGGGTAGGGGATAATTGTCTTTCTTTGAGCTCCTGTTCAGGTTTCTGAAATCGACACAAAGCCTGATTTCCCCACTTTTCTTCCTAACCGAAACCAAATTGGCCACCCATTCGGAATATCTCAAGAGGACGATGATCTGGGCCTCTAACAACTTCTTCACTTCTTTCTCCATGACAGGCAGCAACATGGGATTTATCTGTCTTAACTTCTGCCTAAACGGCTTAGCCCCTTCCTTCAGTGGGATCTTGTGTTCAATGACGGATGTGTCATACGTCTTGAGATCTTCGTAAGTCCATGCAAACACATCAGCAAATTCTCTCAGCAACTCAATATATTCGGCCCTTTGTTCTGTGGTCAAACTCCTTGACAACTTGACATACTTAGGCTCCTCCGGTGTGCCAATGTTGCACTCGGTTGTATCAACATCTTCATCTGAAACTCTACCCTTCACTACCACATCATTCCCATCGAACAATCTTTCTAAAGGAATTAGTCCCCTTGGAATGTGATTACTAGGTAGCTGAATGATCTGGTGGTTAGCAATTTTATTTAAAAACACCTCAGGGTGAGGGCTATCTTCTGTATCAGGATCCTGATCAATGTGCAACGCAGAAAACTCATCAACAGATTGGAGAAACTTCTTGATTTCCAGATCATCTTCGAACACCTTCCAATGCTTGACATTGTCTAGTACAGAGGGCCTATATTTTATCTCAACATCATATTTGGCCATAGGCGGCTGAGGGACCTTGAACTGGCTAGCTGAAACAGCTAAAGAATCGACCACATCATTATCCTCCCTTGGAATAAAAAAGATATTGAAGGCGGAGAAGAAATTGTCAATTAGGTCCCATACTTCATTTCTGTAATTTCTGAGTCGAGGGTGCTTAGCCTGATAAGCGTTTTTGATCTACTGGACCACCAACTCTGCATCTCCGAACACTACTACCTCCTGAATTCCCATTTCCCTTGCAACTCTCAATCCTAGAACAAGGGCTTCATATTCTGCCACATTGTTGGTGGTATCAAACTCCAGTTTATATGACAGGGACATGGTTTCCTAGGAAGGGGATACAAAAAACACTCCAGCACCAGCGCCTTCCCTCGAACATGCTCCATCGAAAAACATTTTCCAGACGGAGGTGATCGAGGGAGGAAACTCATGAGGAGTGGTGGGCTACTCTCTAAGTTCAAGAGGGGGCTCGGGAGTATGAGTGAGTTGCAGTAAACTGGAACCTAAATCAATGTCTAAGGCAAAAATAGGATGGTTGGTGGGATTAGCCTCATCATTGATTATATAGGCCAACTGGGCTTCCCTATATAGCCTCCTATGTTCTCCCCCAACCACCGGGATAGTAGCATAGGTTAGGTCCATCTGCAAAGTTCCCCCCATTCTTTTTATCCAAGATCTTGATAACAACATACCGAACTTGGGGGGGACATCAGCCACTACAATATCCATGACCACACTTTTCATGGGCAACTAAAACAAGGTCACGACCAGGTCTTTGATAACCCCGAGACATTGAACTTTCCTGGAGTCGAAGGAATAGAGGTCATG
>ML778782.1:1084448-1100780 GCA_009831015.1 Picea engelmannii
TTTGCTGGGTTTTCTTCCCCTAGAGGGTTTCCCAGGATAAATGTTGTGTCTATTGTGGATGTGTATTTCTCAGTGATCTTGTTCTTATTATGCTTTTATCTTATGAAATGCAAAGAACTATAATAATGGCATAAACATTAACAGTGACTAGCCAAGAGCGCACTACATTTTACTTTGATCTTGTTCAGTGAGGGCGAGTTATTTGCTAGAGAGGGCGCACATATTTGATACTACACACAGAGTAAAAGATAAATTCATTGCTGTTGGAGGCTGTAGTATTTCCTGTGCAACAGGAAGGCCGAGTTTACCCTCTGGGAATTTGAGTTCTGTAATTGGGTGAACATTTGCTGAACCAGAGGCGAGTTTTGGCATGTCAACAAGGCCGTATGGGCATTTAAACTGACTGCTGGGCGAATATATCAGTGCTGGGTGAAATCCCTCCTGGGTATGAAAGCATATTACTTGTGGGGTGTGCTGAAGGTGTCTTTCCCGAGAGGCACAGAGGCTGCTGTAGCATTCTTACCACTGTTCTGTATTCAGCATCCCAAAGGATTGTAACCCAATTCATTGTGCAAGCACATACAGCTTACAGGTGCCCTCAGAACTGCGTATTTACTTGTGTTGCTGCTACAAATTGAATGCTGTTATCTCTTATTTATTGTGCTGTATAAGTATTCTGGAAATTATTAAAGTTGAGCTTTTAGTGTTTTCATTTATAAGACAACAGAATAGTTTCTTGCTTACCATTCCTATCAATAGTTTTGCCACTGTACAACTGATTGATGAAAGGTGTGAGCCATAAAGCGATATTACAGTCCATTGTTTGATCCTTTGGGTGCATAAAAAATTAATAACAAACCCATGCAAATTGCAGGTAGAACTGCATAAACCATAAATACAAGGGAGAAACACACAAATAAACTGCAAGGGATATTACAGAGAAGAAGAGAAGGCAACCAGTGAGTAAGTGTTGATTTTCTTTTGTTTTGTAAACCCAACTGAGACTCAGACCTGTGGGTAGTTTTTAACATCTTGATGAGGCAATTTGGCCTACAGTTTGTATCAGCAGAAGTGCCCTTTGTGGCATGTTTGTAAATGCTTTGAAGTTTTAATTAATGGACTGTTAAGCTGCTTATTTTCCCCGTTGTGTGCTTGCTTTACTTGCATGTTGTGTGCTTCCATTTTCAATTGCTGTGTGCTCTGAAAAATTAGATTGCAGCCATAGTGGGCTGCACCAAGTCCTTCTTCACACAGATGAAGGGTCCAGCATGTCCATAATGAGCATCTTTTCTATGAACATAGATTGGTTTTTCCCCAGCAGTGATATAGGAAGTAGCATGCAGTTTTGAATATGCATTAATCTTTGAGAACTGTTAGAATCTGCCGAAAAACTAGTTTACTCTGTAACTGATTTACACGACATGACTTGGTTCTGCCCTGTTTTGGGCATTCTATTAATGCTGGTTTAGGAGACTGGTTTCCTGTTACAGCCATTGTGTTGACAAGACATGGTTGTATTGCCTGGTGTGTTGGTAATTCACATCTGCTGCTCCCTGTTCTGGCCATTATCACAATCATAGTTAGCTGATTGACTTATTGTTGTTGATCTTTGTACCTCGGCAGGTATTCCCAGAATAGGCCACCTCATTGACACCAGACTCGGTAATAAATCCCGTTGTAGTTGAAAGAAAAGTCTTTCAGTGGCCTAGACTGATCACAAGTCCAGGGCAATTTTGGCAGAATAGATATTCCGTGGCACCAAAGTCAAAGGAAGTCTGGTCTTTCTAATGCACCCCTCTGGATGTGTAGTATAATAACAATAATAATTTCCTGACTAGCCTAAGACTTACAAACAATATAAGCATTGAGAAAACAATTATTCTATATAAGCCTATTGTTTTCCTTGGCAATAATCAAGCTAAAGGGGGAAAATGGCTTACGTGATTGTATCACCTCTATCAGCAACTACAAAATTATTCCGCGTGAAGAAGGACATCACCTCTCCAGCTACCTGATTTGGTGGTTTCCCATCTTCCTTTGTAACCATAAATGTCTTCTGCACAATCTGTCGATCATTGGCAGATTCCGATAACTATATTTAGTATACCAGATATACTTACTGCCAATTCTGTGAATCTGTTATAAACCCTCCATAGTTCTGCATAAGAGAGATTGCTAATTAAAGCGGTGATGAAATTAGAGTACCTTGGACTTGGTAGAACGCTTGATGAGGGACCATAGACCGGGCAGAGAAAGCAGGAAGAGACCCAGCGAGGTGTAGTAACTGGCTTCAGAGTATCCACTGTTCTCTGAAAGTGTGAAAATGGGAGCGACGTCGGCCAAGGAGGCATGGGGTTGACATGGTCTGCTCCTCGCGGGATTCCAAACTGTGGCATTCGAGAAGAAAGAATTGTGCTTGAGATTGGATTTGGAGTATGAATTTAGCCTGGTGGGCGTGAAATTGATGTGTGTATTGTAAGTGTGGTTGAATGGAATGGAAGGAGCAAGGGGAATGGAAATGGCGAGATGAGGTGAGGTTTTAGCCATCGATAAGCTTAAACCCAACTCGATGTTTCTCACGTCCACAATACAGAGGTTGTGGAAAGACCTTATCGTATCAATATCTGGTCAGTCGGTGCCTTAATTTTAAAATTTTGAAGTTACAAATGTTCGTATTAAAATGTTAAAAAAGGAATGGAGTGATTAGGACACCAATTATTTTAAAATTTATGTAATTTTAAACTATTCACTATGTGTAGTCAAGGATTTGATAATGAAAAAAGGATTAAGTCTTGTGTGTTCCGTTGAAATTGTAATGTTTAGGGTATGGTATAAAATAATTTTATTTTTAATTTGAAAATGTAGGTAATGAGATGTTAATTGAGTGAGTGAAAGTGCCGGTGGTGTTATAATTTGTATTAAGATTAGATTTTTCAAAAAAAGTGGTAGGTGTTTTTATAAGGTAATCATTATTAGTGGTTGAGTTGTCATGGTTGTTAAGTTTGAGAAACTCTTGAAAAATGGAGTTATTTGATTTTGTAGTAAATTATTTTCTTCTTTCAATATTTTGATGAAATACAGAAATGAAAAGTTTCAATTTTAGTATTGAGAATTTGTTTTTTGAATTTGTTGACATTGTAGATTGATTTCTTGATCTCCATTTTTTTCTAGGCACTTCAATATTGCATTATGTAATTTTACTCTGTAATTCTAAAATCTAGGGAAAATTTTTGTCGGATTTATGAAAAAAATCCATTGTAAAAGACGTTTTGTTTGTTACACAATTAGCTTATTCTTTGAGAAATTGGAAGTAATCGTTTTTAAGGAGCAAAACAAATTAAGTAGATAATATAAAATAACATTATTTTTAATTTTAAAATGCAGGTCATAGGAGGTTAACTTGGTATGTGAAAGTACGATGATGTTATAACCCCCATTAAGATTCAATTCCTTAAAAAGTTGTTGATGTGCTTCCACAATAGAGACATTGATTAGTTGAGTTGTCATGATTGTCAAGTTGGAAGAACCCTTTTGAAATTGGGAGCACAAGTCCTTAAGGAGAAAAACAAATTTGATGTTAAACACAATGAAGGAATGAACATTATCTTCACATGTACTTGGTATTGAGTCCACAACACACCCAAAAAAAATTCACAATTTTTGGATACCACTTTTGTTTTAAGTTTCATTCATCTTGAAATAAATTATGCAGTTTTAATGCATTTTTGCATATCATTCAATTTTTAATGCATCCATTTTTGTGTCCCGAAGAAAACTATTTTTTGTCCAAGTCCTTTGGCCCTAAATAAACCAAGTTGCTACTATTATCAGTGATATGAAAGAAGCTTGTCATCAACAACAAAATCTAAAAAATATGTCAATGTGAAAAGCTAAATATCGTGCCCATATGAAAGCAGAAGAAGGGCGTTGATACAAAGAGTTGCACAAAAGTCACTTTTTCTCACTGATATTGGCCAACCATAAACACTTTCCATTAGCAAAAGTTAAAATATCTAGTGATTACTAAGTGAACCTTTTTCATTTTCACCAATGGGAAAGTGAAAAAGAGCAACAATGGCAAAGTCAAAATTTGCATCGATAACGCCCATCACTACATTTTTAAACTTTTGTTCTTCATAATGTGAAATGAGACCGTCGATCCCATTCGGCGCAAATTTCGAAATACGTAAAATTGCTCTCCCAAAATCACTTTCCTTTGTTGCAATTTAAAACTTTACTCTAACCCCAAATTGTCAAGCAATCGTCGAAAACACAATCTAATTAGTCGTTGCAACCATCAATTCACTGATTTGGTAGCTGGACTGTCCAATCAACATTAAATCTCAAATATTTGGAGGATTCAATTGGGTTCGTTTTAGATTTAGTAATCGTGGTGTTAGATCAAGTCATTTGGTTATAAATATTCAAATGTTTGCCATTGTTTTCTCATTGAAACTAGAATTTGAATTCCTCAAGCAAGAATTGAGCTTTGTCTATGAGATTTAGATGTTGTGATATATGTTTGTGATTGTGAAATGAAGATTTAGAAAGCCGAGCTTGTTGGATAAGCAAGCATAATTGTCCCTTGAGCAATTGTTGTCCGATTTAGTGTTCTTTCTCGCCTATGCACAACAGATTGATTTATGGTCAAGCTTAATTGTTTTACAAATCTAAATAGTTTTCTTTTCATAACTTCTGTAGTTCTTCTCGAACTACTCCAGACGCCTCAAGACAGATCCGGCCATTCGTAGATGTCTTCCCGGGTGGCTGCACCTTCGGCTGATGCGCCCCCTCTCGTGGCTGCATCCTCCATGGCGGCCGGCGCCCCCACTGCTCCTGCTCGTGCCTCTTCAGCCAAGCCCGATGGGGGATGCTCCGCCCGCCCTCTACCAGATCAGGGTCCCTCTTTGGGACGTACGGGACGGGCCTCTTTCAAGGATGTGGCCTCCCTCCGAGGGGGTTCCTCTGCTCCGAAAACTGCGTTTATTGAAGCCCCGGCAGTTTCTATCCAGATGCCGAAGGAAGCACTGGTGTATTCCTCTCAGCTCAGCAAGCTTGCCCCGATTTGCAGGTTCAACGGTTTCTGGCCGAATCTGGTTGATCTTCGCTCCTGGATTGATTCTGAATGGTCCCCGCTTCTTGTGGATGAGGTCACAGTCTGCCCCCTGGCGAAGGGCTTTTTCACAGCTATCTTTGAATCTTCTGATGAAAGAGACTTGGTTTCCAGCTCTGGGCCATGGTTCTGGGGCAGAGCAGGGCTGTCCGTGCAGCCGTGGACCCCTGACTTTGATCCAGCCACGACCTCCATTTCTTCTGCTCCGGTCTGGGTGCGTCTCCCGTCACTTCCCCTGCACTTTCGGGGGGACAAATCTCTTGAAGCTATAGGAAATGGCATAGGGAAATATCTCTGCAGTTKCCCTAAAKYCGCCCCAKTCAACTCCACMTTTGCACRGATCTGTGTAGAGATGGACTTCAACAAGGGTTTCCCARCAGAAATCATCCTCCTCGGAGAGAACTTCTCTTGGACCCAGAAGATCGATTTCGAGAACCTCTGTTTCAGGTGCAGGGTATGTTTTGAAACTGGACACATAGCCCGGAATTGTGAGAAGTCATCCGGGAAAAGAAGATCATCCTGAAGCCAAAGGCCCACTTGGTGGACAGGAGCGCAACCGGAGAAGCAAGTTGAAGCAAAGATCCCGCCGTCAGAAACTGAAGGTGAATCCGTCTCCATCTCCAAAGAACCTGTTAAGGGGGGAGATCCAGCGGAAGCAGCTCTGCCCAGGTCTTCAAGCCCAACCAAGCAAGCCTCAAGCTGGGCCGAAATTGCTGAGGCAGAAGAAGTGCAAGCTCAGCCAGAAATTCCTAACCAGGGTCAAAGCAATGAATGGCAGGTCGTAACCAAAAAGAAAAAAAATGTTTATCAACGGGAAGATGTAAGGACGCGAAGCTGATCCGGCTCGCTGAAATAGCTATTAACAAGAAGTAATCTGAGTAATGTGGTAAAGTTTCCAGGATTTTGAATATTGAGTGATAGATCACTCTCGATGTAAAGGACCCAGTGGCTTGCCAATTTACTGGCGGTCCATCTTCTTAATATAATCCATAACCGTTTTCGTTAAAAAAAAAAACTTATGTAGTTCTTCATGTCATGTCTGCTCGTAAACTCGATGTTTTTTAAGATTGATTGAATGCATTTTTCCTATAGCAAAATTTAGATGATAGGAACATTTGATGCTCCTATGAGATTGGATGTATTGTTTTACCTTCTCTTAAATTCATGTCCAATCATGTATGTTGATTTTACCTCATAACTTTAAGTTCAGAATTGGGTAGAATGCTTTGATGGTTAATGCTTCTATGAATGAATGTAGTGTTGCATTTCACTATGTTTTCATGTTCCATTTCATTCAAGTAGAATTCCTCTAAGGAGGCCTCCCTTTAGAACACCAAGAAAATCTCCCAAGGGGAAAAAACCCAAAGAACCGGCGGAAACCTCACAGCAGAAACCAATGGACATTGAGACTTCATCTAAGGAATATGTCCACGTAATTCAAATACCCACACCAGAAGAATATCGACTAAGGCATGTTTTGAAGGATATGGACGCTACCACAAGCACACAAATTCCTTTTCTTGGATGGGATGAAGTGTATTAAAAATTCCACATAGAAGAATACTGGAAAGTAATTCCTCACAACAACCTTGTAATAAGGGAAGTCAATGATAAAGTATTCATTAACATAAAGAGGCCTTGTTTGCATTTTGTTGCAGCGAGGACCCCAATCATGCCTTAATCTCAAGCCATTGACTGGATCATTTCTCATACCAACCTGGATGCTAGTATTGTTTTTAATGTGGAAGGGAGGTGTGTAGGTTGTTTTCTAGCGATAGACTTGGAAAGATAATATAGGATACCGAAGCCTGAGGTACACATGGTTAAATTTGTAGAAGAATTCCATGAGAAGCATGGCATCAAAAGGATCCTATTTAAATAGTGGATTGAGGACAAAAGGTTTATCCCCAAAGGCGATGATATATACTCCACTACCAATCTACAAGAATTGTATGTTTATGTCATGGCTCTGATAGCAAGGTTATATGGGAGAAACTATTTTTTACATTTCAAGGATGTGTGGGTTCCATTGGCCTACATAATGGTGACTATTGGTAGTGTGTTCAATTGGGTGACCATCCTGTCTTATCGGATGAATAGGATGATTAAAAGGGTACAGAAAACAAAAGCAAAACCAAGAATAGTCCCAACATTCGACATGTCATCTTACCTTTTGGATGTGGTTTGCAATGCTAATGTATTTGTAGGTGTCAACCTTACTTGGCACATTTAAGAATCTTTTGTAACATCCCCATTTTAATTCTCTGATTAATTTGTAATAAATCATGATTAATGATGATTGTATATCGGCATGGAAATATTATTACCATGCCATGAACATTGTAAATGTATTATTGTTTAATTTAAGAAATCCAAACAACTAATTGAAGGGTGGATCACTAGTATTGGTTGTTGGGTATGTGTTATATTCTTTGCACGAGAATTTTTTTCGGGCCGACATATTTTCGTCGGGCTGACATATTTCCGGGACGACATATTTCTGGGACGACATATTACTGGGACGACATATTTCCGAGACCATATGATATTAGGTGGTTTTTCGGCACATGGTTTTTTGCCGATGGTTTTCTATTTCCGGTTAATGAATTAGGGTTTTGGACTAATCTAGGTTATTGGGTTAGGGTTTTGGATGTCGTTGGCTCCTATATGTATATTGTATTGTAAACAATGTAACACAATGTGTATGAATATAATATATGCTGGTTTTCCCGGTTTGGGTTTCCAGATGGAAAATCTCTGTGTAATGTTTGTATTTGCCATTGTATCTTTTTTGTTCTTTTCTGAATATCAGTTTGCAGTAGATATTGTACAAGGTTAGAATTTACATTGGTCATGATACCACAAGAGGGAATAGTGAGGGGGCATAGAGGGTTCATCATGCTAAGGGATCCCAATTCACCCTTGTTGAGTTATTTTTGGGAATAATAAGTTTATTTTCCTTTTTCCTAAATTCAATAAAAATAGTTAATGAAGGCGGTTGGTAATTGAACAACCACTACCCACAATGAATACATGTATGCAGGAATGGCTAGGACAATTAAATATTGACAGCCAAGGGTATAGAAATACCACCTCAACTCATGAGTTCCTTCTAATTGAAGCAAGGAAGATTAGGTCAAAAACCTTCTTAGAGAAGGAAGGGAAGAAACGCATGAGGTGTGTACTAAAGAAGAGAGAGTCTTCAAGACTAGACGAGGAGGGGAAGGTGCAAAGAATGTGGAAAGTGCTCTGAGTTGGGAAGAACCCACAAGCAGAGAGACAAAGCAAGAGTACTCATGTGCCTGGACAGAGAACCCAAACTTGACCTGAGATGAGAGGATCGTGAGCTTGATGTGTGCAGAGTAATGGAATGGACTCCCTTGTGCTAAGATAAATCTAGTTGGGAAGGCATATGATAAACCTCGCGGAGGCCCTGGGCATGGTGGGTATAGAGGGTTTCTGCCAATGGTTTCTATGAAGGAGAGTGGCCTTCACATTGTCAATTGCTTTGAGAGACTAATTGTTCCCCTAGTGGTATCATGGCCTCGCACAGGGGTGGCCAGTTACAGAAAGGACTAGTGCATCTGATCCTATGGTTGGGTGGAAAAACACTCACTCTCACTTAGTTTGGTTGGTTGACAACTTGTAATAGATCATTTTTATGTGTGCTCTTGTATATGCTCTATAATGTATGTAAATATGCATGTTTATGCAATTAATAGAATTGTATAGTTATGAGCTAAGATTTTATGAGTTATGAGCATAATCTAAAGGAGATGGAATTTGATTGTATGTTTTGTGTTCTTTGTATGCATTGTAATATTTAATGGTTAATGTCTCCTAGAAGACCAAAATGAATGAAAATGAAATATATGCTCACGTTCTTTACATGTTCAATAATTTATCTTTTTAGTTATTTCATGTTGAGGGTATATGACAGGGAACTTAAATAAAGCCTATAGCCAGAATTCCTGAGTATTTCAGGGATGGCATGTGGGAGCACAGTTACTGGCTAAGGAATTGAAGCAAGGCATTAAGCTAGAAGTTGACCGCAAAGGAATCTAAGAGGACTAAACTCCCTATTTTCTCCCAAAACCTTGGTAGCAAGTTGTTGAGACAAAAAGACCCCAAGGACCAGATCGTTTTGCAGGGATTGTAGAACCAACATGGACAGGAAGAGTCTTGTATAAGCTCTATTGGAAAATTCAGGTTCAGATGCGAAACCGTGACACAATGGAACCTAAATCACGTGGAGTAGAAAGGTAATGGAGCCATGGTGGAAGATCTTGGGACAAATAGGAGAAGTTACCAGTTGAGCACTTATAGGCCCAAAAGGATCGAGAATCATCAATCACGGTCAATCTTAGCCGTCAGATCCTTTGGGAAGGTGGCTTCAGAAGGATCCATTCAAAAAGTCTAGTGGTGACTTTGTGTTTTCGAAGTGGTTAGTCCGACCGACTAATTGTTGTGGAGCTTTAAGCCCAAAATGAATATGGGCAACTAGATCAGGAAGTTTCCAGTCGTCAGATCTTTCGGGAAGACGTCTTCAGAAGGATTCATTCAAAGAGTTCCAAAGAAAACTTGGCATTCCGAAGAGGTGATCCCGATCGAAGTAACTAACACGCACCTTCTACCCCGAGGGAGTCATTATATTAGACAGTTCTTGGTCGTCAGACCTGTCCGAACCAAATGACATGGTTAAAGGTCGTGCAAAATTAAAACTCATGGTTATCTAACAAAAGAAAGCATAACCATCATAAGTTCTACTTTGAAGGCAACATTCTGGAAGAAGTTGCAGACTACAAATACCTCGGAATTGACTTCAACAGAAATTTAAGTTGGGATGGTTGTAGAAAGAAAAGAACTTTAGGGGGGTGGAAAGCATTTTATTCTTTTCAAAACAGGTGTAGAGAGGCAGAGCTGTGGGACTGGAAAACCACTCTAACTCTTTTTGGGCTTCTAGTGATTCTGGTGATTCTCTATGGTTGTGAACTATGGGCCAACAGGACAACCGAGATGCAGTGGAAACAAATTGAGAAAATTCAAAAGTGGTTGATTACAAACAAATTCAAAATTAAAAGTGTGGTTCCTTATGCTATCCTGTTAAGTGAAACAGGGGTTGCCCCTATTGAAGCAATTGCTATGGTGCGAGTCATAAGGTATTTGAAAAAAATTGAGCAAATAGAAGAGGGTAGATGGCCTAAGGTTGTGTTTAGTGACAGATTGTGCAAAAGAAAGAAGACTTGGATGCGGCAAAATAACAAATGGTTTAGTAAATGGGGCATTTGCTTGAGCATGTGTCCTACAAAGAGTAAAGAGATAAAAACTTTTGTTATGGATAAGTTTCACAAACGTACTTGGGAGAAAGAGCTAGGGAGAAAGAAGAAGTACTACATTGAAGAGTTTATCCCCACTCATAACCATCAACAAAAGACGTACATAGGGGCCAATATTTCTTGGAGATCTAAAATTCTTATTGCTCAATTAAGGACTAATTCTCATCAACTCCGTTGTGAAACAGGCGTTAGAAAAGGCCAAAAGAAATGTGGGAGGAAAGAGTATGTATTTTGTGCTCTTCCGGAAAAGTAGAAACATAAAAACATTTCATTTTAGAATGTGAGGCCCTCAAAGACATCAGGGAAAATTATGCAGGTATTCTGGCAGCTAGTTCTTGGGATAATCTATTCAGCAAAGAGTTTGTCGAGAAGCTGGGAGCGGTTATTGTAAAACTTCACAGGAAAAGGGCCGAATACAAAAGCCAGATGGAAAAACAATCTGTCCCATAGACTATTTTTAGCCTCGTGGATGTTAAAAATACTTTATTTCTTTCTTTCTGAATCGTTGATCGAGGTGATCACCCACTGTCTAATCAATCAAACAAGAATGTTGTCTCGAAAGGGCCAGATGTAGAAAAAAATGCCACAATAGCAAATGGTGGCATAAGTGCCATGTCAGCTGGGTGACAGGCGCAGGCTCGTCATTGGGTACATGTCAGCCAGGGCAGATGAGTTAGAGATTTTTGGGTGGAAGGTGACACATGGAAGAGGACAAGTCTCCTTTCGTGATGAAGTCAGGACGAGTAGGAGAGGTTATTGATTGAGCATTTCTAAATCCGAGAAGAACCAAGACCTTTGATCATGCTCGATCTGGATCGTTCGATCGTTCAAAGGAATGCTTTCAAGAGGGCTCATTCAAGAGTCTTTTGGAAAGGGTCTGATAGGCATTTAGACTTCGAGTTAAAAAATAATAGTGAGGGAGGTAAATTCCTCTATCCCGATGAAGTTTTCCCGAACGGATGAGTCCGACAGTGTATCAGAATTTGGATTTGGTAAATTAACATTCTGACAGTGTAAGTCTGAAGGAGGGGAGTCTGACAGTGCATCGGGCTTCGAATTCGAGGAAAATTGTGAACTTGGTAAGTTGTCTTTCTCCGAAAGAATGTTTCCAATAGTCTTGCAGACCTCACAAGCCAGATGGCTTGTGTCTGGCAATTAGCAGCAGGTCCACGTTAGCTAGTAAGAGTAGGATAAGTCCACATGTATGTCAGGAGACTGATGACGTCAGTTAGAGCATAAGAAGTGGATCCACAAGGAGACCACGTGTACATGATGACGCGATCATAAGGAAAATGCCCAAGGAACTTTAAGGAACTTTAAAGGGGCATAATTTCTTTTGTGGAGCCCGGATTTGAGCACAGTTACACTCGTTGGAAAGTTCTTAAATAGCAGATTTGGTTCATGAGCTCGGAATCAGAGTTAGAATAATGGTTAAGACAGGAAATCTTGTGCACCCCATCAGCGTAAAGAAGCTTAGGGGGTTGGGTGTAATACATCTCTCATGCATTTTTATTGTTATATTTTTTAACAAAATAAATATAAGAAAACTACTATGCAATGTGTAATCAGTTCTTAGCCCTTTTGTATCAAATCCTCTTTTGCAAAGAGTGCCCAAGGTTGTTTAAAGAGGCTATGAAATTGATTGGGTATATCGGGAACTAGTACCTCCATGAGGATTATACCTACTTGAGAATCTCTGGTGCAACTACAACACTGCATTTATTACCCAAATATGTACCAGAAAATTTGGTTTTTGGAGAGATTGTCTATCAAACGGTATTTCAAGGTTTCAATGCTTTAAAAGAATCCAAGAAAAAGATCCCATCCATACAACTTCAACTTGTGTCATTACTACTTGAAAGATTCAAATCATGCTAGATAGTAGGCCAGTTCTATTCTTGAGTATAGATTCCATCATGGTCAATTCATAAGGCATGACCCCAAAGGGATTGTTTCCAAACATTGTGATCTAATCTCTTTATCGTGGCCATATACCCATAACAATGGAAACATGAACTTCCCCATGAAAATGCTAAGGATTGGGATGAGGTCCTAGCAAAGATAAGAACCCTAGGTTTAGTAACTTTCAATGCTATGTCTTTAGATGAACAATTATATGAGTTGAATAGGAGGCTAGCTAAAGTGGGAAGGTATAGAAAGTTGTGGGAAGAGTCTAGAATATCGTAGGAGATAAGACTGTGTGAGGAAGTTGAAATAAAAACTATTGAAGATAAGAAAATAAGGTAGCAACAAGAGGAGGAATTAAAAATAAAAATTGAAGAAGAGCCAAGGAAAAGACAAGAAGAAGAAAATGTCCAATTAGAGTTAGAAAAGAAATGGAAGGCATCTGATGTTGAGCAAAGAAAAAAGGAATTGAAGGATGCCTGAGAGAAAAATAGACTAGAGGCAGAGTCAAAGAAAATATGAGTAAATGTTAAAGCAAGGAGAAGAATTTTAAGAAAAAGGAGGAAGAGCAGAGACTCCCAGATTAAGAAGTGAAAAAGAAAGTTGAGGAACATAAGAGAAAATAAGAAGAACAATAGCACCTAGAAAACAAAAGAAAGGAAGAAGATGAGATAGAAAACAAAAGAAATGAAGAAGATGAGATAAATAGAGGAAGAAGAAAAAAGAAAGAAAGAGGAGGAAAGGTTGCAATAGGAGGCAGCCCAGACAGAACTAGACATTGGTGACACCACAAGTGATATTCAACAATAGGCACAATAGACCCTAGTTCAGCAGCAGGCACAACAGACTACAACACCCCCCAGCAATGTCGCAGATTTAACAAGTGAAGATGAAGCTAAATTGAAATCAAGTGACAAAGGTAAAGAGTAGGTAATGGAATGAGTGTATACTCTAAGCAGTCTGGAGAATGTGCTATCATGGGGAGATCAACAAATCCCATAACCTCTAGAAGAAGTTGATGATCTTCAGTCAATTTCTTATAATTGGCACAAGCAGGTCATAGATAAGAGAACTCGGAAAAGGAAAAGAGTGTATATAGATAGTTTTATTCTTTGTACACCGAAGAATTTGTGCTAGACATAAAGAAGGCTAAGCTCAGTGATTTTTTGTCAGCTAGGATAGCCATCTCACACGTTATTATTGATAACACTAAAGATGGAGAAGATGAAGCTAACAACATGAGTAGACAAATCATTGCATTAGAAAATCAAGTAAGATATTACAAGGGAACTAAGGATGCAATGAGTAAGTTCATCGAATAAGTCTTTGTAGAAGAAAAATTCAATGAACATATTAGAAAGGATTTTATAGCTAAAGTATTGGAATTGAAATAGGAAAGCATGAAATTGTCTATCTTGTATATTGAAAATCTTATATGGAAGGAGAAATACGCTAAGGCCCAAGACACAATTGGATTTATCAAGCAAATTCACATGAGTTTGGGTCATGAGGACCATGGAGTTAGGATATGACCAAGGATAAGTTTCCCAAAATTGAACAACTAGTAAGTTATTGTGACAAGATGGTCAATGCATCTTGTTATCACACAAGTTTTAGGTTGGGCAAAGCCTGACCCAACCACCAAAATGGCGAGAACTATGGAACACTACACCCAATGTCACCTCAATGTAGGTCTCGCACTTCAAGGGTGACTAGGTGACTCTAGGGAGGAGATCCTGGTGACCATAAGGGGAAAAGGGATATGAAAAAGCGAAAGGAAATAAAGAGGTACCTAAGGTCAAAGATCTAGATGGAAAATGGAAAGCAAAGATGAATCTCAAGTGTTTTAGAGCTTGCCAAAGACTTTATTGAATTGTCGAGATGTTGGTTCCTGCGAGAGACACAAGAAGAACCACTTTGAAATGATGTATGTTAGTTGGATCAGCAAGTTAAGCTTCCTATCCCTAATTTATAGCAATAGATAATAGTATATATCAACAAGAAAGAAGTATTATAGTTGCTTAAAAGATTGCTTAAACTCAAGTGAGTTATGCTTCAAACAAGTAGATAATGACTAGAGAAACTTCACAATTTATAGCATGAGACTTTAGCAATTAGTTGTGGCTGTCATAAAGATTGTATTCATAAGTATTTTTGGCATCCTTATGGCTGCAACAAGCTTGTTATGACAATAGTAAAATCAGACACCAAAATCCTCAAAGAAGACACCCAAAATATGCCTTAAACCTAGTAGAACAAGTTAGCAAACTTTTAGCAAGTTTTGGCAGTGAAAGCATAAGTTAACATTGACATCATCTTAGGGTTTCTGAAGTAAAGTTATTAGCCTTATTGATCTGAAATCGGATCCAGAAGCCTGTCAGGGCATGAAAAATGCTAAAAAATGAAAGTGCTCGGAATCCGACGAAACCAACACCATTGCGTCCGTCTTGTCTTCCTGATTCCGGTGGTATAATTTTTTGTCAAATGGAGTCCATATGAAGAAGATATCGCATTCTGTCCGCCAAGCCAAACAGGCAAAATTTTGGATGTTGACTGTACCTGTCCGTACAGTTCGTACAAGACACGTTTCAGTCTATACAGGACACGTGGCAGGTTCGTACGCTGACACGTGGCAGGTTCCGTACAGGACACGTGGCAGGTTCGTACGCTGACACGTGGCAGGTTCCGTACAGGACACGTGGCGGCTCCAGGGAGTGCCACGTGTCAGGCTGATTTGGCATTTTTGGCGCACAGTTGGACCAATCCTGGAGTGACACGTGTCACCACTGGAAGGGTGACACGTGGCACGGGTGACGTCAACCACTGACGTGGCGGTCGTATGATGACGTCAGCAACATGCGTGGCAAGTGACGTGGCAAGGTACGGAGAGCTGACGTGGCAGATGACGTGGCCCAATCAGAAGCCGACACGTGTCAAGGTTTGATTGGTGGTTATGGTGCCACGTGGCCCAATCACGGGCTGCCACGTGGCACCCTAGGTTTAGCCAATGAGGGCTATATCAAAATTTTTTGGGGCCTGGGGGATTCGAACCCCGGACCTCTCCCCACCGCAACGCTTTAACAAAGTCCCGTGACCACTACGCCACGTGTTGGTGCTTGTTATGTAAACAGAGTAATTTATATTTAAATTTGAAATGTTTTGTTATTGGCGCGGGGGGTTGGGCCGGGGCTTGGCCCCAGCCCTCGACGCACACGACCATACCGTGGAACCCGGGGCGCGGAGTTGGTTGGCGGTTACGATGGTTGGCGCGGTKACCATTATATGTGCGCGCGGGTTCCATTACATACCGACATCGAAAGTGGTAACCGTTGTAACGATTATGTTTAGCCTATGGTTTTTGTGACTTACCATATGACCGATTGTGGGGGTTAGCAGGGGTGGCCCGCGCGTAGCCCAAGGGCTAGCGCGTGGCCACATGGCCTACATACGACCAAGCCAAAGGTGCGCGCACCCAGGTTAAGGGGCTAAGCCCGTTTACAACTAAATTATGGTTGGAAAGTGGGTTATTTTAACCACTTTTTCTTAATGTAATTAACTCCTTTTTAATGTAATTGGGGGTTATTGGGCTTTTTTAGAGCCTAATTTTTGGGAGGAAGTTGGGGATGAGCAACCAACTTTCCCACTATTTAACCAAGGCCATTTTGAGGCCAAGGGGTCAGCTTTTGGACAGCTTTTGGACGGTTTTGGAGAGCAGAGATGCTGAGGCAAAGCCAAGTCAAAGCTAGTTTGAGGCAGGGAAGCTATTGAAGAGGAGATGTTGTCGGACGATTTTTGAGAGCTCCGGACATCCGTTTGAGGTGCCGTCTTTTGTGAAAGATTCTAGAGATCTGGACAAACATGACCAGATCAGTCTGGAAGCCATTCGACATTGCAATGATGTACCATTAAGCTTTCAAACAGAAATAAAGAAGCCTCCCCCACAGAGAAAAGGCCCGGAGACGTAGGCAAAGTTGTGCC
>ML778782.1:1100879-1134779 GCA_009831015.1 Picea engelmannii
TTCTTTCGTTAAGTTTCCCAATGGTCAATTAATGCATGCAATTAAAAAAACTCAACCATAAGTCATTTGAAAAATCCTGACGGATCACTTATGGTTGTAGCAAACCAATCCTTATATCAGAAAGTTTATCCAACAAAAAACACTCGTAATTAGCTCAAAAGGTGCGCCTAAGTTAGTAGTGGGTGAGGGCAGATTTTTAGGCCTAGCCTAGGGTTAGTTTAGGAGCAAATTAGGGTTAGTAGGCTAGGGTTAGAGTATCCCTAATGGTTGTAGGCTAGTTTTACTATAGAAGCAATATTTTTTTGGAGAAAGAGGACACCTCAAAGAGGCAAGGGAGCCAAAGGCTCAAGGAACACTTTCTCAATGAGAGAACTTTAAAACTTGAAATTTGTACGTTTACAAATGAAACAATTTATTTCTCCAATGCAATAAGTAAATGATTGGTGCCTTAAACAATGGGTTAATGGAGTCAAACAAATAAAGAGCTAGAGATACTACTTCCTTAGGGGTGTAAATCCTCTTTCTCCCCAAGGCAAGTATCGCTAGCTAGGGTTTAAGCTAAGAGGGTGTATGCCCTTATATTTCTCTTAGCCAACCCTTGTTAAACCAATAGCATATAAGAATAAAACGATGTAGAATATGGTGGGGGTGTATGCCCTTATACTTCCAACCTAGCTCTAGCAAATTAACCTTGACTTGAGCAAAAAATGATAGCACAATGTAAAAAAAGTTTACCAATTCAAAGAAAAAGCTAAGACAAACCACCATAAAAGCTAGAGAAAAGCCTTCCAAGGATAGCGCATCACTTCCATCAACCAGTAATCCAAGAAATATCCATAAACAAGAGCACAAGAGAGAGAACTAGCTAAAGATAGCAAAAATTTTAGTCCAAGTACTTCTCCAAGATGGGAGAGTTATTGTAAAAATGAGATCTTATGATCTCTTATTTATACAAAATGTCACTAAGATAGTTTGTCCACATAATTAAGGGTAAACAACAAGACTAGGGGTCAACAACCCTAATCTTGCCCCTTTTACAAAGAAATATTAAACAATTCACTTTAATTTCACTTTTTGCACAAAGAAAACCCTAGTTTATAAAGACATCACCCCTTTAGGGGACATTTTGGAACTAGGAGAAGGATGTTGGTGATGGAGGAGTGTGTTGTCGTCCTTATACACACTTGCAAACATGAGCTAAGTCCTACTCACTTAGTGTGTCCTTGGAGGCACAATGCCTAGGTTCAAAACCCACACTGTCACTTTGACTTGAACCTCTTTCGTCTAGGCTCACTCTTAGGGAAGCCAAGGGGGGTAGTCCCTAGTTTCTAGATAAGTTTTAGAGTTAAGTTCTAGGAGTTGATTTTAATTTCTTAAGGTTAGAGGGAGTCTATCCTATGATGCTAAGGCAACAATGCAAGAGGCAAGGGTTAGCAAGTGAAGCAAGCCTTTCCCTAAGTCAACTAAGACTAGTGCCTAAGGTTGAGCAAGGGGTCAACTACATGTTAGGGTGTTTCATTACAAATATGATTACAAGATACTTACAATTAAATCCAATGGATATTAGATACAATATTTACAAATAAAGAATGCTAGGATACAATAAGCAAGCTAACCACTTTTAAGTGTGTGTGCAAGATACAAGGAGATCAAATCATTACCATCACATTTACAAGTTCACCATCAACACATGATCATCATCAACACACCCATAAAGAAGATTTAGAGATTTCAAGCACAAGTATTTTAAGATGATGAAGATTACCCACACTCTTAGTTATCAAACCCACAAAGTATTTAGATGATCAAGCCCAAGGTTGGATTAATAAAGGTTTCTTAAGATTATAAAGTTTTAGTTACCTTTATTTAGTGTTTCACCAAAGCCTCCTCCTCCTATTGCCAAATGATTGCTAGATGCTCAAGATAGTATGGCAACGAGGCTAACCCTAGCTGTCACAGTCAACCCGAAAGATTGAGTTTTTATGGAAATGACACTCCTTTGTGCCGTGAGACCATCCCCGGCCTATCACCTTCCGTTGCCCTCCTCAATCCCTGTTTTAGATGGTGAAGATGGTGGTCAAAGGTACCCTATTATGTCTATTGAGTTAGTATATCAATTAGGTAGACTCTTAGGTGTATTTTAGAGTGTTTTAGTGATTTTATGATGCCTTTAAAGTGTGATTTAATGCTATGGCCGAAACTCACTTCAACTTATGAAATTAAGAGCATGAACACATGTAAAGCAAATAAATATGATGGCTGAAACAAGATTTAGTTATCACATGCACTAGATTATTAACATGTAGCTTACCATGTAAAGAAAACAAATCACAAGGGCAAGAACAACTTGCCAACACGAAATGAAAGATGAGCACACTTATTTTATGTTGAATTAGAGCATCAAGATCCAAGCATTAAGTGTGAGAAAGAAGATTTAAGTGTTTGCCTACACTATCAACTTAACCATAAGAATTACTACAAGTGTGTAGGCAAATGGCCTTAAAAGATTATAGCTTGAAAGAGAAAACCATTCACTTAACTATGAAGCATTAAACATTTAAAGTGTTAGATTTAAGCATGTAAAAAGTAGATAAAAATCTTTAAGTGACTTGAGCATGTGAGTAAATCTAATCAAGTTGATTATGCCCAATAGGCTTAAACTAAGGATTAATATGTGTGAGATATAGATCTAGAATATTTTAAACCATCAAGCATAAAAGATCAACAACACATATTAAACCCTAGCCTTACCACTTGGGGTATTCCTCTCCCAATAGGTAGGCAATTATTAGACTTGTTTAATCTTAGAAAAAACTTGAGAGAAAGAGAGAGGCAAGCAAGCAAGAGAGATAAGTTAATGAAAGAAACAAGCAAGCCAACAAGAAAAACCCTAATCCCCACGTCCTAGGTTTGGGAGATGCCTTTCATCTACCAAACCCCACGTCCTAGCTCAAGAAGTGCCAAAAAGAAATAAAAGTAAGATCTACACCAAACTCAAGCTACCCCAAGGCTCACACGTGGGAGGATGTCGTACCACTCCTTCTCTCAAGCAAGTGAGCCACTAAATCAACAAGAAAACACTTAGATCTATGCACAAGAAAGCCTAGAAATTGAAAGGGAAGGTTGAGAAATAACTACCAACTTTTTGGAGGGTCTTTGAATGTTGTGTGGATGTCTTTGGGTAGCCAAACCCCTCTCAACCAGATCTAAACCTGAAAAAACCAGCAAGGTATCCTAGTTGGAAATACTACACACAACAATACAAGTGAAGAAAAGTTTTTGCCTTTAAGGGAAAACAAATTTCTTGAAATTTTTTTGATAAAAATTTGATTTAAATGACCAATCTTACTAAGTTAAACTAGCTGAAATATGTGTGAATGTGAACAACAATAAGTAGAAGAGTAAAGGTTGAGAAATATGGAGTTTATATGTATTTCAAGGGAAGACTCTTCCTTCAGGCATCCCTAATGAAACCCTTGAAGCTAAACCTGCAAAACTTGAGAGGTGATGTGCATACAAGAGATAATATGTTGCATATGCTAACAAGATTACATTTCAATCCTATCTAACACATCAAAATATATAGATCTACAAGAACATGCATTGATAGATCTACCCAAGTAACATTTTACCTAAGATCCAATGTGTGCAATCACCAACCAAATTGATACAAATTTACCTCATAAGTATGGAAAGAACAAGAACATGCATAGCTCTTCCAATTATCCTCCAAAGCTTCTCTTTATTACTCAAGAAATGGATCTTGGAGAAAACTTAATCCAAAACCCTAAGAGCCAAAGAATGGAAACGATGGAACAAGAGAGAGAGAGAGAGAGAGAGAGAGAGAGAGAGAGAGAAATCAAGTAGCATAACAATAGCTCAAGATATGGTGAGTTGGGAGTGAGGAGAGGGATCTATTTATACTTGGAGAGAAAAGATCACCCCTCTTGGATCAATGCCAGGTGTCCATCACCAAGCACAAGAGGAGGGATCCTAAGGCTAGGGTGCACCACCTAGGGTTTAGATCTTAGATCTAGGGTGTAGAAGAATGTGGGAGGTATTTGGATCACACAAAGGCAAGTGGGAGGATAGGGATACGTGCCAAGGGAGATGAAGAGGCCCCAATTAAAATAAAAATGATTTTTTTTAGAAGATCTTCTAGAAGGGGGGCATAACTTTTGGGGATGAGGAAAGGATTAGAGTGGAGTGAATGAGGGAAGGGTGTTGGGATCAAACAAAGGTGAGACATGAGGGGTAAAGGGAGATAAATCACATGGGAGAGGGACCCCCACACACCAAACACCAAGTTATAACGTTGCCTCACTAAGGGAAGACGTCAATCCCCCTAGGGGGCATAATTGTTTTGAGTGATGTGAGGGGGTAAGGGTTAAAAAAGGTTGGGAAAAGGTGGGGTTGGGTAGGAATGGCTTAGGAAACCTCTCTCTAACTTTATTTCACCATTTAAGATCCTTTTAACTCATTATTACATTTTTTACATTTTTGCTATGTTTGGACCTTTGCAATTAAAATTGTTGTTTTTTACTGACTGACACTCTAGGTGGACAAACCCATAGCAAAAGTTGTCCGACCGAGCTGAAACTTGGTCCATGGATGTGGAGGGTGCTATTCCATTTCTTTTGAGCACAAATACCCCTATCAAAAGTCCAAGACCTAGTTTTTACAATTTTTGCTCAAAAATAATTCATTAATTGAATAATTAAACCTCCAAACTTAGGGAAATTTAATTAAAAAATAATTAATAAAAAAAAAACTTATTTAGATTTGATGGAATTCCACGAGACTTTCTAAGATGTCTTGCATGGTCATTTACAATGATTCCCTACAATAGTTACCAAAAGATAAGCCCATTAGAACGTTGTTCACCACTTTGGAGGAATTATTGCAAGTGTGAGGGAAAAACTCAAGGGAAATCAATAAGGTTGAAAAGCCCAATTGATAACCCGAGGATAAAAAACCCTCGGTGAAAGGAACTCTCCCAGTGAATCGATCACAAGGTAACTGACCTAGACATGATTCATGCAGATCTATTACATTATTAACCCACGCAGGGGTGCGGAAATTCCAGTTACAAAAGAAGTGTTGGGGCCAAAAAAATGCCCTGTAGAACCAAATTTCTTCGACAAATGAGCATCTGATGATGCATATCTTCATGGCACATGGATTTGACCACCTAAGTTGGAGAGGCGGTCAACATCTGGCTCCACATGGGGAAGTGTGTTCGATCTTCTCACTCGAGACAGAGAGCATATGAGAATCCAACACCTACAATAGAGTGCTCACCAATAACCAACATAAGAATACATATATACATGATTAAATAAATGAATGCTATATACAACATTTACAAAATGAAATGACTAAAGTACAACATCAATATTTTACAACAAATGAAATCTATAGTATAGAAAAAATTTCTAAGTACACATTTACATAATGAATGAAATAATACAAAACTGAAATACAAGGAAAAGGGTTAGAGATACGTTATAGAGGATGTCCCTTTGGACACCAAGTTGCTCCTCATCTGTAGAAGATCTTGAGCTGCTACCGATTCCATGGAATGTTAATGGGCTCACCATCCAAATGGCTGAGATGAAAAGAATTTGGCCCTATTGTTTCTCTGATCAAATATGGGCCCAACCACACGCTGTCAAACTTGCCATGCTTTCCCGGCTTCTCTCTGCCTTTATCCCATAACAAAACTGTATCACCAACCATAAAGTCCCTCTGTCTGGCCGACCTGTCGAAAGCTTTCTTAACCTTACTCTAATTTTTGCAATTATGATCATAAGCCTTTCATATGATTTCATCTAACTCAATGATCTGATTGACCCCGTTCTGAAATGCATCCTGCTCCATGGAAACATTCTCAACTGACCCATAAGTAGGAAGTCTAAGGTGCACTGACAACCTAGCCTCCAATCCATACACTAGCTCAAACAAACTCTTTCCAGTAGTTGCTTTCTTTGTTATTCTGTTAGCCCATAATGCATGTTTGATTTTACTATCCCAAGACTTCTTGTTTTCACCGACTATTTTCTTAACAATGGTCATTAAGTTTTTATTACTTGACTCTGCCTAACCATTTCCTTGGGGATAGTAATCTGATGCATGTGACAAGATAGTACCATACTTGAAACAAAAGGATGACATCTCTGCTTAACAAAAGGCCTTGGCATTATCTGTCACTATCTTTGATGGAACCCCAAACCTGGTTATTATTCTGTCTTCAAGGAAATCCATCACGACCTTTTCAGTTGCTGACTTTGTAGGAATAGCTTCAACCCATTTTGTAAAGTAATATGTAGCTGTGAGAACCCATGAATAACCATTACTTGAATTATCACTAAACTTTCTGATGAAGTACAAACCCCACTGCTGAAAAGGTGCTTCAACCACCATTGGTTGCAAAGGGAGTGCTTCTAACTTCTGCTTTCCTGTGAAAAGATGACATGGCTCACATTTACGAATAAACTGATGTACATCTGAAAATATAGTGGGCCAATAATATCCTGTTGTTATAACCCTAATCTGCACCATACATGCTTACCTAGCATCAGGCCATCTTAGATTCCTTCTTTGTCAAAACACTGTTGAACAACTCTTCTTAAAAACCCCTTTTATAAAGGCCCACACGCCCTGCTCCATTACTGCACGCGTGTACACGCTAGCTGACCCAAAACAACCCGCGTGTACCTACAAAAGCACGAAAAAAGGAAAGTTGTTGACAGAACACACATCTTTGGGTAAGTTAACTAAACCTTGCGGCCATGCATGGCCGGAAGTTGAACCAAATACCTAGCTTCTTCTAGCCTATAAAAGAAGGGTTAGGGGTCCCATTTGGGAGAGGATAATCATAGTAAAGAAACTATACCCGATTGAGCATTCCCTTTGTCCCAACCTTTAGCCATCCTTGTGCAAAGAGAAGTATAGAGAAAAGTAGTTGGAGGACATTTGAAGAGGAGCCTAGGACCAGTCTCGAGGAGCAATACCGACCACATATTGTAAGTTGCTATTGTGAAGATTAATACAAAAAGGAATAATTTTCCCATCCCGCCATATCATGTGTTCAAGTTGAATGTTTATTTTATGATATTGTCACAACTGACCCAGTAATTAGTATATGAATTGCATGCTCGTAGCTCTCTGTTTGTTCATGTATGAATGCAGGTCACCTTTGGGAGGAGGCTTGCAATCAAAGCGTGAGAGAAAGTAAAAGGATTGGCATCAAATGAAGGACTTAAGTTAGAGTTACTGAATCTTGTTTACACCTTTGTATTGCATGATTGTGGGGTTTTGCATTGGGAGAATAGGAAAGAGTAGAAGCCTTTGAAATGGTAATTTTCTGCATGCATGATCAAAACCCTTAAATGCTAAGTCCGTAGGAAGGATTCCCACCCACAATAGAAATGGCGACTGTATTGGGGATCTCTAGGGTTTCTGGGAGTATTTTTTGGGTATTCTTAAAAACTGGTTTTATTCCTTGTTTTTAAAATTTCTACAAAAGTCTGAGCTAACAGAGATTCTGGTCTTCCATACTAGTTATCTCTGTTTCTTTGCTTGACTGCATTTTTTTCTTTTCCGAGACCCGTAGAGGTACACACGACCTGTATAAGGTCTGCACGCGTGTACCCGTGCCCTACCTTCTCACAGCCCGCGTGTACACACTAGCTGAGGAAATGTCAGTCACGTGTATGATTCCAGAAAATTTCTTTTAGAGAGGCAATCATCCTCTCCCCTGTCAGAAATAGTCCTTCTCAGGGGTTTTCTGGAACTCTTTCTAGTCTTTGTTGTTTGCAGTATGTAGCTTAGGTTTCACCTCAAATTGGTTTTGTTCTATGAAATTTTCCTTCAATTGTTTTCTTTTTCTGTCAAAGTAAGTTTCTAAGTCTTCAAGAGATTTTGGTTCTCAATACCAGTAGTCTTTGTCAGTGCTTGATTGCTTGTCTTTTCATTTTTGAAGAGTTGCAGAGGTACACGCGACCTGCATACGGTCTGCATGTGTGTACACACGCTCTGACCTTACACAACTCGCGTGCACACGCTGGCTGTTGAACTGTCAGCATCGTACCTGTTGAGAAATTTTTTGTTTAAGGAGAGGTGGTCATCCTTTTCCTTGTCAAGAGTTATATCTCTCAGGGTTCTTGGTCTCTGTCATAGCAGCTTAGCCTAGGTTTGGACTCTATTATAACTTGCTTTTTCATTTAGAACATTTCTTGTGTTTCCTAGCTTTTTAAACTTATTTTTAGCTTGAAATTTTCAGAAAATGAGTTGCATTTTGAAAAAAAAATTCCCCCTCATGGCCGGGGGGGGGGGCATGAATCGTGCATTTATCAGTTTATTTTAGAATCTTTTGTTATTTATGCTTTGATTGGAAGAAAATACAATTTTTTTTTATTAGTTTGTTAGATCTCTTTCTTTCCTGGCATTTTCTTTGCATTGTTATTTGAAAAAGAAAAAGAAATTAGCATAGCGTTGTGTTTTCTTCTAATTTTAAAAGCATTTCAAAAATAAATAAATAAATAAATAAGAAATATAATAATTCTTTGCCAATGTTCATGTAAGTTTCATCATTTTTCACAAAGAGTCTTAATAACATCAGTTGCACTACCGTACCCCTTTTGAGTAAATCAAGCCTTAAAAAAAGAACGCTAATTAAAATCAACTAGACTTTATGTTTTATAGGGTTCATCAACTAGTCTAGGCTAGAGCCTTGATTTAGGTTGGAGAGGAAACTTTTCAAGGCTGCAAAACATACATAAGAGTCTGTGATAGGGAGTGTCAAAGTCCAGTATTGTAAAATTTATCTGGGACCCCCCTCTAACACAGTGGCTAAACACGAGGTCATGTGCGGAAAGGTAGCGGAGATAACCCCTCCAAAGTTGGACCAATCGTAGTGGAGAACACATATAGAGGGCTTGTCTTGGGATTTCGTCGAATGCATTTTCCACGAAGCTTTGTGGGTCTCGAATCTGTTTGAGGTCCTCAGTTGTCTTCTGGACCACTTGCCTTCGATACCCTTGACAATTTTCGGGCTCGATACCCTGCTCATTGTGGTTTACCTGACTTTCGACTATACCCGCCTAGTGACTGTTCGTCTGCTGGAAACCTAGTTGCCTATCTTTTTTAAAGACATACACAGGTGACTACGAGGGTATACCATAGTACCTAGGATAGACATCGGGCCACGCTTTGCAGAGCATATCCAGAGGGTGCTTCCGTGTTCGAGTTGCACTTGCACCGGTAAGTTTCTCTAGTGTTGGTTGGTGTAACTGTTCTTCCAACTAGTTAGTTGTTTGCTTGATTTTCCTTTAGGAGTTTTTCTAGTGTGTGCTCTGTGCTCCCTAGTTTTCCATAGTGAGTTAGTCAGTCATTGCTTTGGGTCTCTAACCTAGGGTGGTAGACCACCCACTCCGCTGGTTGTGAGGACTTTTTGGTCTTCCGCTTAGAAACGTGGAGCCGCCTCTTTATAGGCGTTGTTTTGATACCATTGGTTCGCCAGAGTCAGTGTGAGACTTTTACGGATTTGAACGATCCCACAAGGGCAGAACCTGTGCATAAGATATTCATGGCTAAGGTTACTGACGATACCAACAAAGGAACCCCTTCACAAGGGGATTCTTGTGCTTTTCCCTTCTTCAGAAATGTTAGTTTCCCTTTGATCGCCACTTTGTACATTCCTGGGTTGAATGTGGGACTATCGGTTTGGTTGGGTACCATTCCAAATGTCCTGAATGCTCTTGACGCTTCTCAGTTAAGCACCTTAAGTCATGGGCACCCTGTTGATGTTTCTTCATCAACAAAGTCTTCTCCTCCTCCTTCTCCCGCCTCTGGTGAAAGTACAGTTACTAGTAACCGAAAGTCTAAACGAAATAGAAAGAGGAATAATAGGAAGAAGAAATCACCAACCTCTGCGAGTCATGTTGGAGATAGGTCAACAACCTCTTCAAGTCACATTGAAGACCAGCACCCAACCTCTGCAAGTCATGCTGGGGGCAATCAACCACCCTCTGCAAGTCATGCTAGGGGAAAAAGTCCAGTCCCTACTAGTCATACTGATAATAGGTCTGTAGCCTCTGCAAGTCATGTTATCGACCCATCACTAACCACTGCAAGTCATGTTGGAGATGTGCAACCAACCACTGCTAGTCATGTTGGGGGCATTAATTCTGTTGAGAAACCTAGATGGATAGGACGTAAGCCTGAGTTCCCTTGTAAGCTTTGCAAGGGAGATCACCTTACTCATTTGTGCCCTGGCATTCCAGAGGTACAAATATTGTGGTCCCTATATGCAAGCTCTTCTGATTCTGAGTCTTCTGAGGTTTCCTCATAGTCTATTCAGCCATTGGTTGAGAAAGTGGTCACGCTGATGCAGTCATTGGCTGATCCCACTCCTCTTTTGGGGGGTGAGGTGCCTTTAGACCATGTAGTCTTGTAGCCTATTCAACCATTCGTTGCAAAAGTGATCATGCCGATGCAGTCATCGGCTGATCCCACTATTCTTTTGGGGGGTGAGGTTCCTTTAGACCTTGTAGTCTCTTAGCCTATTCAACCATTGGTTGAGAAAGTGGTCATGTCGATGTAGTCATCGGCTGATCCCACTCCTCTTTTGGGGGGTGAGGTGCCTTTAGACTATGTAGTCTCGCAACCTATTCATCCATTGGTTGTGAAAGTGGTCATGCCGATGTAGTCATCGGATGATCCCACTCTTCTTTTGGGGAGTGACATGTCTACTGACTATGTTTTTAGCATTTCTGGTTCAATACTTTCAGAACAAGGGGGCATTCTGCTTGTTCCGGGCACACCCCCTCCACGCCCTAGGATGGTTTCCTTTGATTGGAATGACCTTGTTGAGCCTCTTCTTCCTTCTTTTGCACCTTTTCAAATAAGGGTTGAAGTTAATTCAACAAACATTTATCGATGTATTGTGGATGAAGGAGCCTCTGCAAGTATTTTATCCTCTTCGGTTTGGAAAGTCTTGGGATCTCCCGATCTTGTGTCTTCTTCGCATGAACTATTGGCTTTTGACAGACGTCCTAGTGAATATTTGGGGGTTCTTCCTCAATTTCCTATCTCGTTAGGTGGGAATATTGTTTGTGTCGATGTTATAGTGGTGCAAGGCCCGTTAGATTTCAATATGCTTCTCAGGCATGATTATGTATATGCTATAAATGTTGTAGTGTCTACGCTCTTTTGGGTGATGCATTTCCCTCACAATGGAAGCATTGTCACTATCGACCAGCTGGCATCTGATAATCACCATCCTAATTCAACATTATTTCAGACTACCCCTTTATATGTTCCTAGCATTCGTGTAGACTCTACCCCGCCACGGGTTAATTCTGTGGCATCTTATCCTCGATGTTCAATTGCTTATGAACAGGAACCTGTGAAATCATGTTCGCCTTCCTGAGACTTAGTCTCAACAATTTATCCATTGGTTTATCCAATGGGGGCATGGGAGCCCTTGTTTCCCCCTCTTGGTCCAAGTAGGCTTGAGTATCCTTCTGAGTCTGATCTCATTGTTAGTAGATCCTCAAGCCCTCGTGATCGTGATTATTCACTGATAGACTCTGCCAGTCCTGGTCAGAACCTCCATCGTTATATGGAGTATGGTCAGTTTACTTTACCCTTTGGGACTGCCGACCCTCGTTTGCGTGATTTCTCGGATTTTGAATTGCCTTCAGATGAGTCTATCCTTGAAGCCATGACTATGATTTCTATCCTGTAGGAGGACTTACACCATGGTTTGTGTTTTCTTCCCTTTTGGGAGACTTCCCAAGTTGATTATCGAAGAGACTCTTGGTCTGAGCCTAGCAGCGGGCTCTACCTGAACCAGTTTCATACATGAGTTGTACCCCCCATGGAGTCTTCTTTAAGCCCTTTTCAGACTCCCTAAAGATGAAAAGATTGTCGAGTGACCTTGTTTCTTCACACTCGTTAAATTGGTCTAGAAGAACGTTCCTTACACGAGTCTTCTTTTAAGCCCTTTTCAGACCCTCTAAACATGAAAACATTGCCGAGCGATCTTGTGGCCTTTCACGCTCGTTAAACTGAAATTTGAAGTCACGTCTGTCCAGCGGTAGTTTACCCCTTTTTTAGTCAGGACGGTCAACTGTACGAAAAAGGAACCCCCATGGAGTCCATAGTTAAGCTCTTTTCGGACTCCCTAAAATTGAAAAGATCGTTGAGTGACCTTATTCTTTCACACTCGTTAAAATGGTCCAGAAGAACATTTGTGATGGAGTCCATAGTTAAGCTTTTTTTAGACTCCTTAAAAATGAAAAAATGGCCGAGTGATTTTGTCTTTATCACACTCATTAAAATGGTTTTGAATAGATGTATTTTTGGTGCTAGTTTACCCCTTTTTCGAACCGACTAGACTACCTTCGAAAAAGGTACCCCAGTGGAGTCTCCTTTTACGTTTTTTCAGACTCTCTAAATATGAAAAACCGCCAAGCTTACCTTCTCTGGGCTCGTTAAATTTACATCAAAGGATGTTACCATTGTGTGTTTTATTAATCACATTTGCATACCCGCGTCTTTGGCCTAATGCCAACTCCATGTTGCTCTCAACTGAACCATCTAAAGCATTCCTTCTACGCAAGCCCTGTAGCACTTTGCCTCTGCGTCTTGACACCTTTGGACCTTGGAGGATTTTTCACGAGTGTCATTTTCTTGCATATGTCCCTTTTCCCTGAGCATCCCTATGTTCCGTGCGCTTGGAACTAGTATGCTTGCGACACTCGATCCTCCTTTGTAACGTAACATTCTTTTATTCTTTTTCCAAAATTATTGAAAAAGACAAAAAAATCAAATATACCCCAAAAAGAGGAAGGGGAAAGTATTTTCTTTATTGGCAGCATAATGATTCGCCTTTGGATAAAGCACAATCTATCCGTTTGTTCGTCAAACTCTGGGATTTAATATGACCTTAGGAAGTTGTTCTCACTACATAGAGTTGTTTCCTCCTCCATTTGGTTATTCTTCCAAACATATGGAGAGTTTGCGTTGCTTCCTGCCTCGTAAACTTATGTTAATGCCATGCTGCCTGAGTCTCATCATT
Organism: Picea engelmannii; assembly: GCA_009831015.1. Taxonomy (NCBI): domain Eukaryota; kingdom Viridiplantae; phylum Streptophyta; class Pinopsida; order Pinales; family Pinaceae; genus Picea; species Picea engelmannii. The sequence continues at coordinate 1,113,967 of ML778782.1, forward strand.
TGTCATGCTATTGTCCAAGTGAATTTTTTACCAAGCCTGAGTCGGCCCCTTGCAGTTTGTCTCTTGCCCTCATGCCCGACCATCCTGAACTTCCAATCAAGTCTTTGTTTGAAATCAATGAAGCCTTCAGTCTGATCATCAAGATTCTCTAGTCCATGATCGATGAGCTGTCGAAGACCTCTGGGTAGTGAAGTCGTACACTCATATTACACTCCTACCCAAGTTTTGAAGATTTTGAAGTTGTTTCTTGAGCTTTGAAGACCTCATCTCCAACCATCAGGCCTTATCAGCTTCTCGAAGAAGGATACTCTACACATATGTATTTTTGATTTCGAGATGTAGCTTCGTTGTGTATTTCTCGCGACTACACTTTATATAGTTATATGAAATGGATCTACAGTGTATTTGATTGGTAGCCATGATTTTATTTTATCCCGAGCATGGGTATGCCCGCCTCGGTGAGACAATTATTATTTTGCAGATGACACCTCCCAATTTCTGGTCCTTGGGCTCACTTGTTCGACACATCGGTGAAGATTGTTAATGTATTTCGGCCATCAGATGCTCTTCTGACCTCACACATTAGGGGGCATATATTATAACCCTATTTTGCACCATACATGCTTACTTGGCATCAGACCATCTTAGATTCCTTCTTTGCCAAAACACTGCTGAACAACTCTTCTTGAAAACCCCTTTTATAAAGGCCCACATGCCCTGCTCCATTACTACACGCATGTATGCGCTAGCTGACCCTAAACAACCCGCGTGTACCTACAAAAGCATGAAAAAAGGAAAGTTGCTGACGAAACACACAACTTTGGGTAAGTTAACTAAACCTTGTGGCCATGCATGGCCGAAAGTTTGACCAAATACCTAGCTTCTTCTAGCCTATAAAAGAAGGATTAGGGGTCCCATTTGGAAGAGGAGAATCATAGTAAAGAAACTATACCCGATTGAGCATTCCCTTTGTCCCAACCTTTAGCCATCCTTGTGCAAAGAGAAGTATAGAGCAAAGTAGTTGGAGGATAGTTGAAGAGGAGCCCAAGACCAGTCTCAAGGAGTAGTGCTGACCACATATTGTAGGTTGCTATTGTGAAGATTAATACAAAAAGGAATACTTTTCTCGTCCCGCCATATCATGTGTTCAAGTTGAATGTTTATTTTATGATATTGTCACAACTAACCCAGTAATTAGTATATGAAATGCATGCTCGTAGCTCTCTGTTTTTTCATGTATGAATGCAGGTCAACTTTGAGAGGAGGCTTGCAATCAAAGAGTGAGAGAAAGCAAAGGGATCAACATCAAATGAAGGACTTAAGGTAGAGTTACCGAATCTTGTTTACACCTTTGTATTGCATGATTGTGGGGTTTTGCGTTGGGAGAATAAGAAAGAGTAGAAGCCTTTGAAATGGTCATTTTTTGCATGCATGATCAGAACCCTTAAATGCTAAGTCAGTAGGAGGGATTCCCACCCACAACACCTGCTCTAAGGATTTTGTGGATAGTAGTTTTAGTAGCAAAATTTCCACCACAAAACCCTCCATGGAATTCATCCATTAGTTTCTTTGACTCAATGTCGTCCACACATCTAAGGATAATTCCATTAGGATTCTTCCATCCTAATCCATCTCTAGTAAGGATATACTTAGAAGATTTTAACCTCGAATCCCTTTTCTTGTGTCCTACTAGATGGCTTGCACAAGTTAGATTCTTAAGATAGAAGATGATGTATGTATACCAATCCACTTGTTCAAGTTTCAACAAGTTAGGATGCCATTTTATTGATTTGGTTAACCATACCCAAGGCCTTCTCATTACTTTCTGTCAACATTTTAGCCAAGCCCTGACCCTTAATCAATTTTGTTGGTATAATTTCCAAATCATATTCTTGGATTTTAGCAATCCATCTACCCCTTGAGCCCAATCCTTTTACTTGAGATAAAACATCTTTAACCACAGAATTAGGAACATAACCAATCACCTTGGAATATCCGATGAAGAATCTGAAATGTTTGAGTGATTTGACTAAGGCATAAACCTATTTCTAAAACATGGGATACTTTAGTTCTGCATTGTGCAAGGCCCTACTCATATATGCAATAGGTTGATCATGGCCTTGGTCATTTTTCTGAAGCAACACACCAACAATAGTGTCTTCAGAAGCAAAAGAGAAAATCTGAAAGTCCTTCTCATAGTATGGGCTAATAAGGACTGTAGCTTCACATATGGCAGTCTTTATACTTTCAAAAGCTCATTTACTTTCATCATTCCATTTGAATTTCGCATCCTTCTTAAGTAGCTTACATATAGGTTTCATGATTTCAAAATAGTTAGGGATGAACCTATGGACAAAGTTGGTTTGTCCTAAGAAGGATTGAAGAAGTTTCTTTAATGTGGGCAAACACACTTTACCAATGGCTTCAACTCTTTCTAGGTCTAAATTAACCCCATCTTTAGTAATTATGTGGCCCAATAATTTACCTTCAGTCACCCCAAAGACTGACTTAGCAGGATTTAGAGAAATTCCAAATTCTCTACATCTGTCCAAAACTTGCCTCGGGTGGTTAATGTGAGTTTTACCATCCTTAGAAAAAACTGTTAAATCATCTTGATATATTTCAATCAATTTACCAATCAACCCCCTAAAAGCATAATCCATAGCTCTCTAAAAAGTAGCTCCAACATTTGATAAACCAAATGGCATTCTGAGATATTCAAAAGTTCCCCATGGAGTAGTAAAAGTTGTCTTATGCCTATCCTCTGCTTTAAGTCTTATCTGATTATAACCTGAGAAACCATCAAGCATGGAAATCATTCCTGAACTTGTAACTCTTTGAAGTAACATTTCCATCTTGGGGAGGGGATAGTGGTCTTTTGTGCAAGCAATGTTTAAATTCCTGAAGTCAATGCATATCTAAATTTGTCCAGTCTTCTTCCTAGAAAAAACCAAGTTTGAGCACCATGAAGAATGCCTAGTCTGTGCAATGATGTCTGCTTCTAACATATTTTGTAACTCCTTTTGAACCAAAGGAGCTAACTTGGGTTTTAACTGCCTCAACTTTTGTTTAAAGGGTTTGGTATCTTCCTTAAGAGGAATCACATGCTGAATTACATCCTCCCTATAGACTTTGAGCTCATCATAACTGAAGGCCAAGACATCCCTATATTCTTTTAATAACTTAAAAATTTCATTTCTTTCGTCTATAGGGGTAGTCTTGCCTAATTTTATCAACCTAGGCTCTTCATTAGTTCCAATATTGACTTCAAGGTAATCACATAGTTTTTTCTTTGATTCGTCTCTTTGCTTATGACCATCCTGTCTATCAAAATCCCTTTCTGAAGAGACCACTCGCTTAGCTAGTGTTTTCACCTCATCATCATTCTCGGTGTAATTACAACCTTCTTCTTTCAAGCTTATGCCTAAGTCTGAAAATTCATGGATGTGAAGTAAAAACTTGACCATTTGTTTGTCATCATCAAAAACCTACCAATGGTTCATGTTATCCAGAACTGAGGGTCTAAAAATGACTTCAATTGAATTATTCTCATCAATCAAACTGTTTGGAAGCTGTAGGTGGAAGCTGCTACTGCAAGTTCAACAGCTTTTGAATTCTGTTCTCTAGGAATAACAATCAAGTCTATAACATTAAAGTCACTTATTAAGTTCCAAATTGCATTCCTATACCCTTTCAATCTTCCTGACCTGCAAGCAAACTTGTTCTTTAACTGTTGTATGATCAAGTCTGAATCCCCTTTGACATTTAGACATTTTATTCCCCTATCTTTGCAAAGTTCTAAACCAAGGAGTAAAGCCTCATACTCAGCCACATTATTGGTTGCATCAAACTCCAATCTATAAGCAAATTTCGACACTTCACCACTTGGATCTTGAAGCACAATCCCAACACCTTTTCCTGCTCTAGAAAAAGCACCATCAAAATTCATGTACCACACCTTGTCTAATTCATTATCTTGAACTGTTTCTTCAAAAGGTACAATAGAATTAGACAAGATGGCATAGTTACCAAGACCTTCATCAGTCCGCTTTAACTCATTTTTGGGATTTTTGGGATCTTCAACATGATACTTTCTATACACTTCCCTATTTAACTTGAAAGTGTTTCCATCTGGGGTAGGGAGAGTAGCATAATATAGAGAGTAAACTACCACCCAAATTTGCAGCTGCTTTTCTATTTAATAACATTCTCCAAACATCCGAAACATCAATTACCACAATATCCATCTCAAACATGATATCCGAAAATACTGTTAAGTGTACTTGCAAACCCTTAATGAATCCATGCACTTCAATCGTTTGACTATCCAAGGCACACAAGTTGTGGTAAGGTCTTGATATTCTTAAGTTTATCTATTCCATTACCTTCTTAGTAATAACATTTGAGCTTGCTCTTGAATCTAGCATGCAATTGTGTAACACTTTGTCGTTTACAAGTAAACAAAGGTAGAAAGGCAAATTCTTCTCATTCTTCATATCCCAATTCTGTAAAATCACTGGTGCATCCTAGTAAGCCACGATTGGTTGTTTCTCTACAACATTTTTAGGAGGTTCTTCTATGGCTTTAAGTAACTTTTCCTTCTGTGAAGGAATCTTGATGATTTTTGATACTAGCACTAACATCTTTGCATTACTCAACCAACCACCTAAGTCAATATTCAAATTTGCATTAATAGTCACATTAGACTTAGGAGGGGTTGATGATACCTTGGGAATACTAGCTTGACCTTTATCCTGACTTTTATTTCCATTCCTTTAGTATGTAATGCCTCTATACTTAGCCATTTCTGCAACCTGTTGGGGAGTGGGCTTGGACCCATATTTTTCTGTAGCTTTATCAATATTACCATTCATAAAGTTTCCACTACTTCCATAATCATTGACATCCATCCAATCATACATGCCACCACAATATCTTTCATCACACATATTTACTTGTTCATTTCCTTGGTTTCCATAATCATTTTCACATTCCTCAAGGAAAACTAGACAAGTTGATTCCTCATGAAACTCACCACAAGGCCTACAATAAGGTATGGAGCGATGTTCTACCAAGTTGGTGGATTCAAAAGGATTAGGTGGCCTTTGATCATTTTGAGGAGGTCTTCTTGGCCACTTATCATTTGGCTTTCGTTGTTGTCTATTATTATTTTGGGACCTCTCCATTGTGATCAACCTGTTCTGCAAAGTATTGATTTGATCATTAACCTTCGAAGAAGAACCCCTATTGAAACCAAGAATGTTGGACTTCCTAGCCTCAAGCATATTTTGTTCAATTTTCATAGTTGTTTCTTATACTCCTGGTAAAGTTTGACGATCCTTATCCCTTAAGGCATACCTCATCTCTCCTTCAAATGCCTCTATATAATAAATCAAAATTGCAACATCTGAAGGCTTAACATATTTATGAAGGATTTTCACCAAGTTATTAAACTTAGTGTTAAATTCTACCACCGTTTCATTTTATTTCTTTTGGCTAGTGGTAAGAGCAGCAAGAAGAAACCTATGTTCTTTTTGATCACCCCATCTCTTCTTAAATTCATCCACTAGTGAATCAAGGGTGCTAAAATTGTTTGCAGGAAAGTCTGAAAACCAATCGGCAGCATCCCCTTCTAAGGAAAAGGCAAACAAAGTCATCTTCACATATTCTTCATTATGACCTCTGCAATATTTATCCAAACACCTTCCAAAACTTGAAATGTGAGAGTTGGCACTTATAGCATTGTTCCCATGGAAGGTAGGCAACTTATCAATGGCTTTCTTGGGAACATCGTGAGGTGCACCCTGGATCGTTGCAAAGTTCAAAGGACTCAAAAAGGTACTCATTATCGCATTAGGAGTATTAGTGGGATTATTAACAGTTGGTTGATTATTAGTTTGGAATAAGAATTGGATATCAGTGAGTGCTTCTTCTCCAAGACTTTCAAGTAGTCTCCTAGGAGCAAGGCGGTTTAGTCTCCTCCTATAAACCTTTTCGGGTTCGGGAAAAGAAGAAACCACTCCTTGTGAAGTGCTCCTAGTAGTGTATTTGCTAGATTTTTCCAATGGAGTCACCACTTGGAAAGGAATCACACAAGGCTAACCAATCATAGGTTCAAAGAATTTTAAGGCCTAAATTTTTTATTATTTAGTTCTTAAAGAATCAAGTTAAGTCGTTTCGACCAAGGATAAATGATTTATCCCCAACAACGGCGCCAAGGATGTTGTCATCCTTATACACACTTGAAAACGTGAGCTAAGTCCTGCTCACTTAGTGTGTCCTTGGAGACACAATGCCTAGGTTCAAAGCCCACGCTGTCACTTTGACTTGAACCTCTTCCGTCTAGGATCACTCCTAGGGAAGCCAAGGGGGGTAGTCCCTAGTTTCTAGATAAGTTTTAGAGTTAAGTTCTAGGAGTTGATTTTAATTTCTTAAGGTTAGAAAGAGTCTATCCTATGATGCTAAGGCAACAATGCAAGATGTAAGGGTTAGCATGTGAAGCAAGCCTTTCCCTAAGCCAACTAAGACTAGTGCCTAAGGTTGGGCAATGGGTCAACTAGATGTTAGGGTGTTTCGTTACAAATATGATTACAAGATACTTACAATTAAATCCAATGAATATTAGATACAAGATTTACAAATAAATAATGTTAGGATACAATAAGCAAGCTAACCACTTTTAAGTGTGTGTGCAAGATACAAGGAGATCAAAGCATTACCATCACATTTACAAGTTCACCATCAACACAAGATCATCATCAACACATCCATAAAGATGATTTAGAGATTTCAAGCACAAGTATTTTAAGATGATGAAGATTATCCACACTCTTAGTTAGCAAACCCACAAAGTATTTAGAGGATCAAGCCCAAGGTTGGATTAATAAAGGTTTCTTAAGATTATAAAGTTTTAGTTACCTTTATTTAGTGTTTCACCAAAGCCTCCTCCTCCTATTGCTAAATGGTTGCTGGATGCTCAAGATAGTATGGCAACAAGGCCAACCCTAGCTGTCACAGTCAGCCTGAAAGATTGAGTTTTTACGGAAAGGACACTCTTTTGTGCCGTGAGACCGTCCCCGGCCTATCACCTTCTGTTTCCCTCCTCAATCCCCGTTTTAGATGGTGAAGATGGTGGTCAAAGGTACCCTATTAAGACTATTGAGTTAGTATATCAATTAGGTAGACTTTTAGGTGTATTTTAGAGTGTTTTAGTGATTTTATGATGCCTTTAAAGTGTGATTTAATGCTATGGACGAAACTCACTTTAGCTTAAAAGTGTGTTGCTTGAGATTATTAAATTAAGAGCATGAACACATGTAAAGCAAATAAAGATGATGGTTGAAACAAGATTTAGTTATCACATGCACTAGATTATTAACATGTAGCTTACCATGTAAAGAAAGCAAATCACAAGGGCAAAAACAACTTGCCAACAAGAAATGAAAGATGAACACACTTATTTTATGTTGATTTAGAGCATCAAGATCCAAGCATTAAGTGTGAGAAAGAAGATTTAAGTGTTTGCCTACACTATCAACTTAACCATAAGAATTACTTCAAGTGTGTATGCAAATGGCCTTAAAAGATTATAGCTTGAAAGAGAAAACCATTCACTTAACTATGAAGCATTAAAATTTTAAAGTGTTAGATTTAAGCATGTAAAAAGTAGATAAAAATCTTTAAGTGACTTAAGCATGCTAGTAAATCTAATCAACTTGATTATGCCCAATATGATTAAACTAAGGATTAGTATGTGTGAGATCTAGATCTAGAATATTTTAAACCATCAAGCATAAAAGATCAACAACACATATTAAACCCTATCCTTACCACTTGGGGTATTCCTCTCCCAATAGTTAGGCAATTATTAGACTTGTTTAATCTTAGAAAAAACTTGAGAGAAAGAGAGAGGAAAGAAAGCAAGAGAGATAAGATAATGAAAGAAACAAGCAAGCCAACAAGCAAAACCCTAATCCCCACGTCCCAGGTTTGGGAGATGCCTTTCATCTAACAAACCCCACGTCCTAGCTCAAGAAGTGATAAAAAGCAATAAAAGTAAGATCTGCACCAAACTCAAGCTACCCCAAGGCTCACACGTGGGAGGAGGCCGTACCACTCCTTCTCTCAAGTAAGTGAGCCACTAAATCAACAAGAAAACACTTAGATCTATGCAGAAGAAAGCCTAGAAATTGAAAGGGAAGGTTGAGAAATAGCTACCAACTTTTTGGAGGGTCTTTGAATGTTGTGTGGATGTCTTTGGGTAGCCAAACCCCTCTCAACCATATCTGAACCTGAAAAAACCAGCAATCTATCCTTGCTGTAAATACTACACACAACAATACAAGTGAAGAAAAACTTTTGCATTTTAGGGCATAAATTTTTCTTGAAAAAAATTGATAAAAAATTGATTTAAATGACCAATCTTACTAAGTTAAACTAGTTGAAATATGTGTGAATGTGAGCAACAATAATTAGAAGAGTAAAGGTTGAGAAATATGAAGTATACATGTATTGCAAGGGAAGACTCTTCCTTGAGGCATCCCCAATGAAACCCTTGAAGCTAAACCTGCAAAACTTGAGAGGTGATGTGCATACAAGAGATAATATGTTGAATATGCTATCAAGATGACATTTCAATCCTATCTAACACATCAAGATATATAGATCTACAAGAACATGCATTGATAGATCTACCCAAGTAACATTTTACCTAAGATCCAATGTGTACTATCACCAACCAAATTGATACAAATTTACCTCATAAGTATGGCAAGAACAAGAACATGCATAGCTCTTCCAATTATCCTCCAAATCTTCTCTTTATTACTCAAGAAATGGATCTTGGAGAAAACTTACTCCAAAACCCTAAGATCCAAAGAATGGAAATGAGGGAACAAGAGAGAGAGAGAGAGAGAGAGAGAGAGAGAGAGAGAAATCAAGTAGCATAACAATAGATCAAGATATGGTGAGTTGGGAGTGATGAGAGGGATCTATTTATACTTGGAGAGACAAAATCACTCCTCTTGGATCAATGCCAAGTGTCCATCACCAAGCACAAGAGGAGGGATCCCAAGGCTAGGGCACACCACCTAGGGTTTAGATCTTAGATCTAGGGTGTAGAAGAATGTGGGAGGTGTTGGGATCACACAAAGGCAAGTGTGAGGCTAGGGATACGTGCCAAGGGAGATGAAGAGGCCCCAATTAAAATAAAAATGATTTGTTTTAGAAGATATTCTAGAAGGGGGCGTAACTTTTGGGGATGAGGAAAGGATTAGAGTGGAGTGAATGAGGGAAGGGTGTTAGGATCACACAAAGGTGAGACATGAGGGGTAAATGGAGATGAATCACATGGGAGAGCGACCCCCACACACCAAACACCAAGTTATAACGTTGCCTCACCAAGGGAAGACGCCAATCCCCCCAGGGGGCGTAATTTTTTTGAGTGATGTGAGGGGGTAAGGGTTAGAAAAGGTTGGGAAAAGGTTGGATTGGGTAGGAATGGTTAGGAAACCTCTCTCTAACTTTATTTCACCATTTAACATCCTTTTAACTCATTATTACATTTTTTACATTTTTGCTATGTTTGGACCTTAGCAATTAAAATTGTTGTTTTTAACTGACTAACACTCTAGGTGGACAAACCCATAGCAAATGTTGTCTGATCGAGCTGAAACTTGGTCCATGGATGTGGGGGGTGCTATTCCATTTCTTTTGAGCACAAATACCCCTATCAAAAGTCCAGGGACCTAGTTTTTACAATTTTTGCTCAAAATTAATTAATTAATTGAATAATTAAACCTCCAAACTTAAAGAAATTTAATTAAAAATTAATTAATTAAAAAATTTAATCTAGGCTCGATGGAATTCCACGATACTTTCTAAGATGTCTTGCATGGTCATTTACAATGATTCCCTACAATAGTTACCAAAAGATAAACCCACTAGAACGTCGTTCACCACATTGGAGGAATTATTGCAAGTCTGAGGGAAAAACTCAAAGATAAAAAAAACCCCGGTGAAAGGAACTCTCCCAGTGAACCGATCCCAAGGTAACTGACCTAGACATGACTCATGCAGACCTATTACATTATTAACCCACGCAGAGGTGCGGAAATTCCAGTTACAAAAAGAAGTGTTGGGGCCAAACAATGCCCTGTAGAACCAAATTTCTTCGACAAATGAGCCTCTGATGATGCATCTCTTCATGGCACATGGAGTTGACCACCCATGTTGGAGAGGAAACCAACATAGTGTAGAAAGGATTCCCAAATCCACATGTCAATCATCCATGTCACTTCCTTCATTGTCAAAGACTCAAACCCCTCAAAATTTCCTTGTGTCAATGCATGTCAACCTCACCACCAAACCTTAACCCCCCTAGGTGACGTCATGCCTCTAAAGGTGACGTTTTTCCTCTCCTAGGAAAAATGTTTATTATGTGGGGAATAGGTTATGCCATCCAAGTCATCTTCTAGGCCTTCAAAGTTTTATCTCTCTCATCCGGTATGAGGGCCCTTGGCATGCACTCGTGGGCTTCAAGCCCCATGGAAGCCCAAGCTAGGCTTGTTCTTCCAAAACTGTCCACCAACTAGGTCCCAAAAAAGACAAATAATCATGACCTCTAAGGATATCAAGTCATAACATCATGATAAGTAAATCCAATCAATAAATGAGCCACCTAAGCATGTGCATCAAATATTACCATGTCAAATAGTTAAGTGCTCAAAGACATTATGTGACTTGTCAAGCTTGAATATGGGAGGGTTGATGAGGTATCCTATTAGATAGATATTGCCCTAGGTCAAGGAGAGTTTCCAAGAGATCCCTCCCTAACCCATGTAAATTGGGTGAAGTGGTTAGGATCAAGACTCAATGGGCATGGGGTTCATGACATACAAGGGATTGCAGTGTCTCATTCATGGGTGCCTTTCTAGAGGGTGTGTGGTACTTTTTTTTTCAATGCACCTTTTCCAAGCCCATTATTTTTCCATTCTTTGTTTATTTTATAATTCAAGGACAAGTTGAAGGCCACTGCCTTGGCGTGGTGTCAAGATAATGACAGTGTCATCCACATATGCCTAGTGGAAATGAGAAGGTTGGCTCGTGATGAGACCCCCTTTCTCCGATCCATACAACTGAGAGTCATTACCCTGGCTTGGTGACCAGATGATGGTAATGTCATACCACTACATATCCATGGACATGATAGGTTAGCTTGTGATGAGACCTCCTATCGTCCAACTAACCTTTTAAGAATTCTTAATCATATTTCTTGTGGGTCCCCCTTTTCTCAAAGATAAGTGTTTCATTGCTTTCTTGGGTGATCCATGGGAGAAGCATATAGAAGGTTCATACATAAGGTTTTATCTTTTACCCAACATCAATCCCTTTAGGCCTTCAACCCCTTCTTCTCATAGAATGAGGGACAACCCCTTCTTCGGTCATTACACCCTAAAATCCCAAGAGATAAGGAAATGAGGGGGAATAGTGATGGAAAGTGGTAAGTATGGTCAGGAACGATATGATGGCTCTTCAAGGGAGTTCCTAGTAATAAATCCATCCCAAGGAAGACCAATTACTAAGGCACAATGTCAACCACCAAGGTAAAGCATGACTAAAGGCATAATGCCCAAGCATATATCATGAAATCTAAAGCAGCCTAAGATACAACATAGTTAAATGCCTCAAATATTGAAATGGTGCTCACAATAATACTAACGTGTACCTCATGGAGCAAGGCCCACTGCCTTTCGAAAGCCAGTTGGTGTGGTGGATGCCATATGAAAATATACGACCTTTGTGGTGGTGAGAAGGGTCTCCATCTATGCAAAAGGATAATGCTAGTCATGTAGTCTCTTGGCACTCCATGTCTGCAACCTGAGGGCCTCTAGACATGATCTCCTTAGTTATCCAGAAAATGGGGATAACATCTGGCTCCTACTTGGGGACATGTGCTCGTCATAGAGTGCATGAGAACTGCAACATCTCCTGGTAGATCTATGCTTGCCAAAACTCAGAAAAATGGATCAGAGCATCTAGGGTTGTGCTATCACCCTTTTATCCATATAAAATATAAAATACAAAATGAAAACTAATCTAAAAAAGAAAAAAATTGACCTCTTTTTCATAAATTTCTAAACTAAGCATGAAATCAATATGTAAGTAGAGAAAAATGAAAATGAAATGCATATAAACTAATATGAGCAATCAAGATGCAAATGCAGGAAATTGATATGAATTACCTACTTACCTAGGGCCTTGGGGCCCTGAATATCAAGTGATGGTTGATGTTAGGTGAAGTCATACAACTAGTGCAACCGTCTAATCATGAGTGTAAACACATATATAATCGATCATAAAATAAAACTCATGTAGATGGGTGGGAGGGAGGAAATCTTGTTGGAAAGAGAAAACATCAGCCTGGTCATCCTACTTGAAAGTGTAGCCATAAGCCTAATCAATCCATATCTAAAGAGGGCTACCATATGTAGACGATGACTCATCTTAATATTCACTTAGAAAATTACTACTTCCTGAAGGCTGAGAGATGATAAGAAATCCCAAGAAAACCTGTTGATTTCTCATACAAGGGGAAATGGGGTAAGGCACAACCTCTCATCTAGAGAAAAACTCCTCCATTGGCCTTAGAAAATGTCACTTATTTGTTTGCAAATCTTCGCCCAAAATCTCAACATGAAAGTATTTTTGTTTGGTAGTGCGGTCTTTGGACTGCTTTGGGATGGCCATGACCTGGTGTCTATCAAAATCTGAGCATAATGAATGAAAATCCTCATGGAACAAGTCTGCATCTTGAAAAGGGTATGTATTAAGGGATGACTGAAGATCATCTGTAGTATGCTGCAACAAGTCATCCTTGAAGGGGCAGAACAAATATGTAAATATATCATCACCATGCTGCCAAATATCTAAATCATACACGCATGAAGATCAATCCTCTGAAAATGACACCCCCTTTGCCTGAGAGCCACCCTCAATGTCATAAATGGGGTCTCTATCAAAATTGAGACAACCAAGGTCCCATCTGCATTTTCCAGTTTGTATGGAAGTGTCTATAGGCTCATCAACCACATCAAAGGGTACTTTCACAAAACCATCAATATGAATGACCATATTTTGGTCTTCGTGTGCAGGAGGAGTAGAGGCATGGACGTCTTCAACTGGATATTCAAATTCTTCATCATTGAGACTGATCGCTTCTTCAACTTTATGTGCAAGAGGAAAACAAGGTTGGACAACCTCGCCTTCATCAAGCGGGATCAAAGATAGTGGTGCCTCAATATGTTGCACTTTATCATAATTCTTCTTTCTTCTTATGGACATTCCCCTCCATCGCCTCTTCATCACAAGAGGCTTGATCCTTAGTGCATAGCTCTTTGCTTGCTTTTCTTCAAGGGGATATGTCATATCCAAGGTTTCTTTTGATACTTCTTCACTTTCGAGGTCATGGAATAAAGTATCATCAAGGTCTTTGAAAGGGTCACAACTCATCGTGTTCTCTTCTTGATGACTTTCTTCATATGTCTACTCTTCGAACACTTCTTCACCGTCAAGGGAAGGAAATAACTCTCTTATGTGATTCATCATTTATTTAGTAGATTTATTAGCAGCCTTCTCCTTTTCCATCTGTAAAAATTCCATTGTTAAGTCATAACAATTTCTAGATGAGAGTTCATCCCATGGTGCCATAATTCCATTGACTGAAAATACACCTCAAAGGATTCCCCAGGTGAGATTAAGTCTCACCAAAGGAGGAAAGGTGAAAGAGGGAAAGTTGGGTTCTAGGAAAGTGGAGTCATCAGATGAGCTTCAAAAGGAGCTCATCAAGAAAGGTGGAAAGGGAACGTCCCTTAGGTGGAGTCGCCAGACAAGCTAAGGGGTAAGGATTTGGGATATCTTTCCAAAGTGTCATTAGGGTTCCAAAGAGGATTCAAAATCCTCCCCAACAACGGTGCCAAAATGTTATCGCACAAGTTGTAGGTTGGGAAAAGCCCGACCTAACCACCAAAATGGTGAGAACTATGGAACACTACACCCAATGTCACCTCAATGTAGGTATCACACTTCAAGGGTGACTAGGTCACTCTAGGGAGGAGATCTTGATGACCCTATGGGGAAAAGGGATGTGAAAAAGGGAAAGGAAATAAAGAGGTCCCTAAGGTCAAAGATCTAGATGGAAAATGGAAAGAAAAGATGAGGCACATGTGGTTTAGAGGTTGCCAAAGACTTTGGTCAATTGTCGAGATGTTGGTACCTGCCCGAGACACAAGAAGAACCACTTTCCAATGATGTATGTTAGTTGGATCAGCAAGTTAATATTTCTGTCCCTAATTTACAGAAATAGCTAACAATATATATCAGCAAGAAAGAAGTCTTATAGCTGCTTAAAAGATTGCTTAAAGTCAAGTGAGATATGCTTGAAACAAGTAGATAATGACTAGAGAAACTTCACAATTTACAACATGAGACTTTAGAAACTAGTTGTGGTTGTCATAAATATTGTATGCAGAAGTATTTTTGGCAGACTTATGGCTGCAGCAAGATTTTTATGGCAGCAATAAATTCAGCCACCAAAATCCTCAAAGAAGACACAGAAAAAATGCCTTAAACCTAGTAGAACAAGTTAGCAATTTTTTTAGCAAGTTTTGGTGATGAGAGCACAAGTTAAGAGTGACTTTATCTTAGGGTTTTTGCAGTGAATTTATCAGCCTTATGGCTGTAGCTATATCAGAAAGTTTATCCAGTAAAAAACACTCGTAATTAGCTCAAAATATGTGCCTAGGTTAGTAGTGGGTGAGGGAAGATTTTTAGGTCTAGTCTAGGGTTAGTTTAGGGGAAAATTAGGGTTAGTAGGTTAGGGTTAGAGAAACCCTAATGCCTGTAGGTTAGTTTTAATACAGTAGAAATAATTGTTTGTAGAAAGAGGACACCTCAAGGAGGAAAGGGAGCCAAAGGCTCAAGGAACACTTTCCCAAAGAGAGAACTTTAAAACTTGAAATTTATACGTTTACCAAGGCAACAATTTATTTCTCCAATGCAATAAGTAAATGACTAGTGCCTTAAACAATGGGTTAATGGAGTCAAACAAAGAAAGATCTATAGATACTACTTCCTTGGGGGTGTAAATCCTCTTACTCCCCAAGGCAAGTATCTCTAGCCAGGGTTTAAGCTAAGAGGGTGTATGCCCTTATGATTCTCTTAGCAAACCTTTGTTAAACCAATATCATATAAGCATAAAATGATGGAGACTATGGTGGGGGTGTATGCCCTTATACTTCCCACCTAGCTCTAGCAAATTAAACTTGACTTGAGCAACAAATGATAGCACAATGTAAAAAAAACTTACCAATTCAAGGAAAAAGCTAAGACAAAGCACCATAAAAGCTAGAGAAAATACTTCCAAGGCTAGCACATCACTTCCATCAACCAATAATCCAAGACATAGCCATAAACAAGAGCACAAGAGAGAGAACTAGCCAAAGAGAGAGAAATTTTAAGTCCAAGTACTTCTCAAAGATGGGAGAGTTATTGTAAAAATGAGATCTTATGATCTCTTATTTATACAAAATGTCACTAAGATAGTCTATCCACATTATTAAGGGTAAACCACAAGACTAGGGGTCAAGAACCCTAATCTTTCCCATTTTACAAAGTAATATTAAACAATTCACTTTAATTTCACTTTTTTCACAAAGAAAACCCTAGTTTATAAAGATGTCACCCCTTTAGGGGACATTTTGGCACTAGGAGAAGGTCGTTGGTGATAGAGTGTAGAAAGGCTTCCCAAAGCCACATGTCAATCATCCAAGTCACTTCCTTCATGTTAAAAGCCTCAAAAGCCTCAAAACTTCCTTGTGCCAATGCATGTCAACCTCACCACCAAACCATAACCCCCCTAGGTGACATCATGCCTCTAAAGGTGTTGTTTTTCCTCTCCTAGGTAAAATGTTTAACATGTGGGGGCTAGGTTATGTCATCCAAGTCATATTCTATACCTTCAATGTTTGATCTCTCTCATCCGACATGTGGGTCCTTGGCATCCACCTGCAGGCTTCAAGCCCTAGGGAAACCCAAGCTAGGCTTGTTCTTCCAAAAATGTCCACCAACTAGGTCCTCCAAATACAGATAAGCACACCCTCCAAGGATATCAAGTCATAACATCATGATATATAAATCCAATCAATAAATTATCCACCTAAGCATGTGCATCAAAGATTACCATGTCAAACGGTTAAGTGCTCGAATACATTATGCGACTTGTCAAGCTTAAATATGAGAAGGTTGATGAGGTGTCCTATTGGGTAGATCTTTCCCTAGGTCAACTAGAGTTTCCAAGAGATCCCTCTCTAAGCCATGTAAAGTGGATGAAGTGGTTAGGTTCAAGACTCAATGGGCATGGGGTTCATGAAATACAAGGGGTTGTAGTGTCTGAATCATTGGTTCCTTTGTAGAGGGTGTGTAGTACCTTCATTTGCAATGCACTTTTTCCAACCCGTTATTTTTCCATTCTTTGTTTATTTCATAATTTAAGAAGAAGTTGAAGGCCACTACCCTGGCGTGGTGTTAAGATAATGACAGTGTCACCTACAAATGCCTAGTGGAAATGAGAAGGTTGGCTCGTGATAAGACCCCCTTTCTCTCAGCCATGCAACTGAGAGTCATTACCCTGGCTTGATGACCAAATGATGGTAATGTCATACCACTAGATATCCATGGATATGATACGTTGGCTCATGATGAGACCTCCTATCCTCCAGCTAACCTTTTAAGCATTCTTAATCATATTTCTTGTGGGTCCCCCTTTTCTCAAAGATAAGTGTTTCATTGCTTTCTTGGGTGATCTATGGGTGAAGCATTTGGAAGGTTCATACATAGGATTTTATGTTTTACCCAACATCAATCCCTCTGGGCCTTCAACTCCTTCTTCCCATAGAATGAGGGACACCACCATCTTGGGTCAATAGACCCTAAAATCCCAAGAGATAAGGAAATGGGGGGGAATAGTGATGGAAAGTGGTAAGTATGGTTGAGAACAGTACGATGGATCTTCAAGGGAGTTCCTAGTAGCAAACCCATCCCCAAGGAAGACCACTTACTAGGGAACAATGTCAACCACCAAGGTAAAGCAGGGAAAAATGCATAATGTCCAAGCATATATCATGAAATCTAAATCAGTCTAAGATACAACATACTTAAATGCCTCAAATATTGAAATGATGCTCACCATAATATTGACTTTGTACCTCAGGCCCACTGCCTTTCAAAAGCTAGTTGGTGTGGTGGATGCCATCTGAAAATCTATGACCTTTGTGGTGGTGAGAAGGGTCTCCATTTGTGCAAAAGGATATTGGTAGTCATGTAGTTTCTTGGCACTCCATATCTGCAACCTAAGGGCCTCGAGACATAATCTCCTTAGTTATCCACAAAATGAGGATAACATCTGGCTCCTACTTGTGGACATGTGCTCGTCATAGAGTGCATGAGAACCACAACATCTCCTGGTAGACCTATGCCTGCCAAAACTCAGAAAAATGGATCAGAGCATCTAGGGTGATGATATCACCCTTTTGTCCATACAAAATACAAAATGAAAACTAATCTAAAAAAGAGAAAATTTGACCTCTTTTTCAAAATATTATAAACTAAGCATGAAATTAATATGTAAGTAGAGAAAAATGAAATCGAAATGCACCTAAACTAATATGAGCAATCAAGATGCAAATGCAGGAAATCAATATGACTTACCTACTTTCCTGGGGCCTTGGGGCCCTGAAGATCAGGTGATGGTTAATGTTAGGTGAAGTCATACAATCAGTGCAACCGACTAATCATCTCATCAAAGTATCTTCCCTTGTGCTTAATCATGTAATACAACAAGGATAATTCAATCACATAATAATCATGAGCATAAACACATATATAATCGATCATAAAATAAAACTCATGGAGATGGGTGGGAGGGAGGAAATCTTGTTGGAAAGAGAAAACATCAGTATGATCATCCTGCATGAAAGTGTAGCCACGAGACTGATCAATCCATATTTGAAGAGGGATACCATATGTAGACGATGACTTGTCTTCATCTTCACTCAGAAAATTACTGCTTTCTGAAGGTTGAAAGAGGATATGAGATCCCAAGAAAACCTATTGATTTCCCATATAAAGAGAGATGGGGTAAGGCACAACCTCTCGCCTAGAGAAAAAATCATCCATTTGCCTTAGAAAACATCACTTCTTTGTTTGCAAATCTTCGCCCAAAATCTCAACATGAAAGTATTTTTGTTTGGTAGTGCGTTCTTTGGACAGCTTTGGGCTGGCCACAACCTGGTGTCTATCAGAATATTAGCATAATGAATGAAAATCCTCATGGAACAAGTCTGCATCCTCAAAAGGGTATGTATCAAGGGATGACTGAAGATCATCATGAGTATGCTGCAACAAGTCATCCTAGAAGGCGCAGAACAAATATGTAACTATATCAACACCGGGCTACAAAGTATTTGAATCATACATGCATGAAGACCAATCCTCTGAAAATGAAACCCCCTCTGCCGGAGAGCTACCCTCAATTTCATAAATGGGGTCTCTATCAAAGTTGAGACAACCAAGATCCCATATACGTTTTCCAGTCTGTATGAAAGAGTCTATAGGCTCATTAACCATATTGAATGGTACGTTCATAAGACCATCAATATGAATGACCATATTTTCATCTTCGTGTGTAGGAGGAGTAGAGGCATGGACATTTTCAACTGGATCTTTAAATTCCTCATCATCAAGACTGATTGCTTCTTTAACATTATGTGCAGGAGGAAAATAAGATTGAACAACCTCGCTTTCATCAAGCGGGATCAAAGATAGTGGTGCCTCAATATGTTTCTCTTTATCATAATTCTTATTTCTTCTTATGGACATGCCCCTCCATCGTCTCTTCATCACAAGAGGCTTGATCCTTAGTGAATAGCTCCTTGCTTGCTTTTCTTCAAGGGGATCTGTCATATCCAAGGTTTCTTCTAATACTTATTCACTTTCGAGGTCATGGAATAAAGTATTATCAAGGTCTTTGAAAGGGTCTCAATTCATCGTGTTCTCTTCTTGATGATTTTCTTCATATGTCTGTTCTTCGAACACTTCTTCATCATCAAGGGCAGGAAATAACTCTCTTATGTGATTCATCATTTCTTTAGCATCTTTATTAGCAACCTTTTCCTTTTCCATCTGTAAAAATGCTATCATTTAGTCACAACAGGTTTTGGATGAGGGTTCATCCCATAGTGCCATAATTCCATTGACTGAAAAGACACCTCAAAGGAGTCGCCATGTGAGATTAAGTCTCACCAAAGGAGGAAAGGGGAAAGAGGGAAAGATGGGTTCTGGGAAAGTGGAGTCGCCAGATGAGCTTCAAAAGGAGCTCATCAAGAAAGGTGGAAAGGGAACGTCCCTTGGGTGGATTCACCAGGGATGCTAAGGGATAAAGGCTTCAGGATATCTTGCCAAAGCATCGTTAGGTTTCGGAAGAGGATTGAAAATGCTCCCCGACAAACGACGCCAAAATGTTATCCGACAAGTTGTAGGTTGGGAAAATCCTGACCCAACCACCAAAATGGTGAGAACTGTGGAACACTACACCCAATGTCACCTCGATGTAGGTCCCCCACTTCAAGGGTACTAGGTCACTCTAAGGAGGATATTGATCTAGGTGGATATCGGTGGCCACCCACCTTTTCCGACTGGCTCAAAACTATTTTCTGGCAATTTTGGCAATTTACTATTTTTAGCAGGTTTTAACTTTCGGGGCCATTTTGAGGGCCTAAATGAAGGTTTTTTGAGATAAAGGTTCTCAATTATATCCAAAGGCATTATTGAGCCCCAAAAATGAATCTCCTCGACGATACCTTTCCAACGAGCTATCACACGCCTAAAACGAAGATCGTATGCAAAAGTTACGACCCCAGGAAGTTGATGTACTCACTTACCCAAACGGGGCCCACATGACTTTTGGCACTTCATCTCCTAGGGTTAGGTTTTTGGATGTCTAGGAATTTTGGCATTCCTGTTTATTGTAAAAATGCCTTCAGAGCCTCATTGTAATCATCTTCTTGCGAATGTGAGTAGCTGTCACATCTCTTCTCGGAGATAAGTTGCCACCATTCTAGCGAGTCTTTCACTCTGTATTTTTACAGTCTCTGTACATTTCTTTGATTAATTGAAATCATGTATTACTGTATATCTGTGTTTATGGTTGCATATCCGATACATTTCTGTTATATTATTGAATATCTGCAATATCTCTGTGCATTTCTCTATTATATCTCCTCTCTCATTTCGTGCCAAAAATAATCCGGATCAGTGGTATCAGAGCAGGTTGCTCTTGATCATTTTTTTAGTGCATGTCCCCGACGAGGTCCGAGTATAGCAAGTTGGGTCTCGAGCTTGTCTCTCTTGAAGACAATTTCTCTCGCACACCCAAGAAACCCTCAATGGCAGAAGAAAAGAAAATCAACGGAGCAGACGATCCTATCAATCTGTTGCTTGAGCAAGCTCTCACGCGACAGAGGGACGAAATGATGGAGAATTTTGCCCACATCCTTAAACGCCTACTGATAGCATCAGGTGCATCTTCATCAAGCGGCCACTTTGAAGGCACCTTGTCTTTCAAGGTACAAGTTAATTTTGATATTCCTGTATTTGAAGGACAGATAGATGCAGAAGCCCTAGAAAAATGGTTAACTATGCTAGAAGGTTATTTCTCTGTTCACAATTTTTCCGACAAAGAAAAGATCACCTTCGCACTC
>ML778782.1:1139585-1191987 GCA_009831015.1 Picea engelmannii
TGTTATATTATTGAATATCTGCAATATCTCTGTGCATTTCTTTATTATATCTCCGCTCTCATTTCGTGCCGAAAATAATCCGAATCAGATATCCCGGTGACCCTAGGGGGAAAAGGGATGTGAAAAAGGGAAAGGAAATAAAGAGGTTGCTAAGGTCAAATATTAGGATGGAAAATGGAAAGAAAATATGAGTCTCAATTGGTTAAGAGGTTGCCAAAGACTTTGGTGAGTTGTCGAGATGTTGGTACCTGCTCGAGATACAAGAAGAACCACTTTGCAATGATGTATGCAAGTTGGATCAACAAGTTAAGAATGTTGTCCCTAATTTGCAGCAACAGATAAAAATATACATCAGCAAGAAAGAAGTATTATAGTTGCTTAAAAGATTGCTTAAAGTCAAGTGATATATGCTTGAAACAAGTAGATAATGACTAGAGAAACTTTACAATTTATAGCATGAGACTTTAGCAATTAGTTGCGGCTATCATAAAGATTGTATGCAAAAGTATTTTTGGCAGCCTTATGGCTGCATCAAGCTTGTTATGACAGTAGTAAAATCAAGCACCAAAATCCTCAAAGAAGACACCCAAAAAATGCCTTAAACCTAATAGAACAAGTTAGCAAACTTTTAGCAAGTTTTGGCGGTGAAAGCACAAGTTAAGAGTGACTTTATCTTAGGGTTTTTGCAGTGAGTTTATCAGCCTTATGGTTGTAGCAAACCAAGCCCTATATCAGAAAGTTTATCCAGCAAAAAACAATTGTAATTAGCTCAAAAGGTGTGCCTAAGTTAGTAGTCGGTGAGGCAGATTTTCAGGCGTAGTCTATGGTTAGTTTAGGAGCAAATTTAGGTTAGTAGGCTAGGGTTAGAGCATCCCTAATGGTTGTAGGTTAGTTTTACTACAGCTGCAATAATTTTTTGGAGAAATAGGATGCCTCAAGGAACCAAGGGAGCCAAAGGTTCAAGAAACGCTTTCCCAAAGAGAGAACTTTAAAACTTGAAATTTGTACGTTTACCAAGGAAACAACTTATTTCTCCAATGCAATAAGTAAATGACAAGTGCCTTAAACAATGGGTTAATGGAGTCAAGCAAAGAAATAGTTAGAGATGCTACTTCCTTAGGGGTGTAAATCCTCTTACTCCCTAAGGCAAGTATCTCTAGCTAGGGTTTAAGTTAAGAGGGTGTATGCCCTTATACTTCTCTTAGCAAATCCTTGTTAAACCAATAACATATAAGCATAAACTAATGGAGACTATGGTGGGGGTGTATGATCCAGATGGATCTCAGTGGCCATCCACCTCTTCCACTAAATCACCATTTTGAGCTTGTGGTTTTGATAAACCATGATATTTACCCTTTTGATGGGGAATGGAATGTAATGTCATTTTCATTTGTTAATTACAGACATCATTTAATGATTTCCTAGTGGTGTTATGTACATGCCTACAACATAGCGTTAATGCACTAGATCCCATTAGAACTCCACAGTTAAGTGCGCTCAGGCTAGAATAGTACTGGGATGGCTGACCGCCTGAACATTCCTAGTGTTTTACATGCCTATGACATTTTATAAACTTAGTCCAATTTATCCCACATGCATCATGGGAATTGTTCTCCTTTCACTCTCTCATATATAATTGAGGTGAAGGAGGCCCTTTAAGCATGCAATGGAGTGTGATGTAAATTTTTTTGTAAATGAAGCATAGCCAACTTCTCTTTCTTTTTAGAGATAAGCTACCCCATTTTTCCAGTTTGTGTTCTACAATGTTTTTCTATCTTATTCAGTAATAGAAGTTGGGTTTCATTGTATTTCTGTGTTCTCCTATATATTTTTGTGTATTTCATTGTTATATCTCGGTTATATTTTTGTCTTCATGTCGGAGCAATCTGCTCCTTGTCAATTCTCAGAGCAGGTCTCTGACGAGGTCAAGGTATAGAGATTTGGATCTCGAGCTAGTTTTGCTTGAGGACAACCACTCTCGCTAGCCCAATCAACCTCCCATGGCGGAAGAAAAGAGAGATGACAAAGCAAGAGATCATTTCAAGACGTTGCTCGAGGACCCCTCATGCGACAAATGAATGAGATGATAGACAACTTCACTCGGATCCTTCGAAGAATACCGATGGTGGCATCCGAGGCATCTTCAACAAGCAACCATTTCGCAAGTGCAACACCCTTAAAGGTACAAGTCAATTTTGATATCCTCTTATTTGAAGTCCAGATAGATGTGTTGAGTGCTCAACACACCCTAAAAGTTCTGTGACCACTTCCTTTTGGGTACCACCTTGTCTTCTACCTTCGATTGTTTTCACCGTGGTTTAATCTTGATAACCTTCTTATTTGATATATTTCATATCCAAGTTTCTCTTCAGCATATTAAAAACCATCTTGAGAAACACCATGACTAATGAAGGGACCAACGACCCATTTTTCTCCCGGCTTACTTGGGAAGTTTGGCATCGGTGAAAGATTAAGGTAGAAAAATTGTATGGGAATTCAAAGCAGCCGAATGACGACATTATTCTGCGTCAGACGACAAGAGTATCTCTTTTACGCATATAGCCTCCGAAAAGATTTCGCTGAAGGTCGATTCTTTCGGCTTCGACAGAAAAATGCAAGTGTAAGTGCCGCACATAGATAAAGAAACACTACCGACTGTCGAACTCCCGAAAACAACTTTTGGTATCGACGAGATGGAACTAATTAATCCCTCCAATGACTCTCAGTATCGACAGCTGTGACCTCTAGTCTTTTCTCAAAAAACTCTCGGTACAAGTGAAAATTAGAGCAGGACTTTTATCCACTAGTCAAATATCTTTCCATGATTAATTTTTTTTAACCAAAATCGATAATCCCACGGAAGTAGTATTTAATATCGAAGTTTTACAAAGAAAAATATTAACAAACTCGTGATATGATGTTTAAAAAATTTCGGCACGCCGCAACTAATCGACAGATGTGATCCAGAACATGAAAGCTCTGCCAATCGGGGTTGTAGGAAAGCATTGCAGTACGATCCTTTTTTAACTTCCAAACCTCTGTTATTTATAAGTGACGCTTGGCACACTTGGTGGTATGAGTTCCGAAGGCATTTTACAACCTTCTTTGTACGATATCCGACCTCTTGGGAGCACACTCGTGCATAATTCGTCCTCAACGCCCCTTTCTCCCGAAGGTTGAGTACTTACTGTGATAATTATACATTCATGTATAACATACTTGATTAGACACACTACAACATGTTGAGGTGTTCATTTATACCAAAGGGGAGCGACGACTTCACAGGTCACTCGAAAGAAGCGTTTGGGATCACGTAAGTATTAAAAATGACTAAGACTAGCAAGTTGCACAGGTACATGTTGATCTATTGTTTAATTATGTCAGATCATGGGTTGCCTGATCACTAAACTACTTCTGTTTAATTGCAGGAAGAACCTTCATGATCATCGACCAGAGTCTGTCCTGTGATCCCGCCGAAGAATTGAAAGAATCACCGAAGCAACGAAGTATGTCGAGCTCCCGATTTCTGCATCCCGATATTAATCGACCTAAGCAGAATGATCAAGCTGTGCGTCAAATAAGATGCATCATGAGCTGAAGAATGTACAAAGGTCACCGATGCAAAGCCTGAGCAAGTACAACATTTCGTAGGACATCCAATCAAATCCAAAGCCATACTTTATAAGTTGAACTTCAACCTCGCAAAATATCAGGCACACGCAACAGACATTAGGGGAATCTATGCGGCTCCAATGGAACAACACATGTTTCCATGGGCCAACACCTGTGAAGAACTCTTTATCAGATGGTCTGATTATGAAAGAGTCCACCCTTTTCAAGAAACAACTCGGGTGGACTGTTGATAGACTGTTAAATGATGACACCACGTGGCAATTTTTTATTAGCTCAAATTGTATTTTACCATTAATTATTGTTAAGACTTTATATTATAGATAGGAACATCGACCGATGGTTAAAGGGTCGATGGTTGTTGTAAGAACTCTTTTCTTTTGGTTGTTGATAATTTTTTTGAGACTGCTATGAATTAAGAAGTCCTTCTGGACCAGAGACAAGCTATTTTCATCAGATGTATGTGATTGGAGTTGGAGAAGAATTACTTCCTTTCCTGTTCCATGAATATTGCAGTAAATGAGTAAGAGAAATTAATTTTGTTGTCAAGTTATCTGGTGCAATGTTTTAATGTTCCTTGCTTTAAATGATGAAAGAAAATCATTGTGCTTCTATGTGATGAATGTCTTGGTAGATGAATTATTTTGCTTACCGTGACATTGATTACAGTTGTGTTTCTTTCTCTATGCTAAGTAGTTTACCTCAACTATGTGATGAATGTCTCGGTAGATGAATTATTTTTCTTACCCTAATCTTGATCATATATGCGTCTTCTTTCTGCTAAGTAGCTTTCTCAGACAACAGATGGATGCTCTTTCGGTTAAAGTATTATTACTAAGCCCCTGTGGCATATGAACGTTATCTGCATGTTCGAGCAGCGGGTTATCCCAAGCTTGACCCCTTCCCAATATTTAAAACTCTTGTCCTATATTTGTCAAGTTGGTTTATACTAGCTTGCATCTCTTATACCTACCCTACCTAGGAGAAAATACAGAAAAAATTGTTTTAACCGAAGGAAGAACATTCACCAGAAAACACAAAAGCTCATCGATAATTTGGCCAAATTGTAAGATCTGGAGAACCATTCCACTCCAAACGCTGCAGAGTCTAATTGGGCCTCGCTAGCGGGTTTGGTCCCTGCCGTTGAATCAGGGGATTTAAGCCCCATCAATAGAATTGGCGCTAGAAGGAGGACCTGCGAATGAATGGTTGAATGTTTAAGTTATATGATATTTCAAACAACCTATATATTTGTAATGGCCCACATTCATGGCTAGTCATCCAACAAACAACCCACCTTTACTGAGTACTCCCAAAGAAGATAACTCACCCCACTTTGAGGAAGATAACTCACCCCACTTTGAGGAAGGATATCTTCACCCTGAAATACCTTACGCCCTCCCTCACGAGGAAGTGAATCAGTTTAGAAGGATTACTAGAGCCTACACCCGACAAATCAGCGCGTTGCCCTTCACCCCCATCCTCCCTCGAAGAAAACAACAAAGCATACTAGTAGTTATCACTCCCGACAAAGTTTTCGTACACTTCGTTGAAGACTTAATAGACTTCGTGATCACCGAAATCCAAGAACCTCTTGACCTCATACCCGAGACGCCAGTCAACGACATCTCCGAACCTAATGATCTCTCAAAAGAGGAAGAGCCTGACTCCGACTCCGAAGAAATGGAAGAGAACCATGATCGAGAGGAGGAGAGGGAAGTCCCACTTCAAGACAACCAACCTTGGTTGTTCGGGGATGTCATGGTGATCCCTAGACGAGTACATAATCTCCCTCGGCACCCAGAAAATTTTCTCCCCAAGTATGATCCTGAAACCTCAGGATTGCCTGAAGATCATATCAAGAAGTTCATACTCGTGATTAGGCTTATGAATGGTCAACATGAATACGTGGTATGCTGACTTTTCCCCTACACGTTTGAGAACTCAACTTCGACTTGGTATTTTAACTTGCTAGTAGGATCCATAACCAGTTGGACTAAGTTCCAAAAGGATTTCCTAGACAAATTTGCCAAAGAAACTACCACGGGATCCCTTATGGCCGAATTATTCGTAGCCACCATGACCCCAAAGGAAAGGGTCAAAGATTTCAATCAAAGATTCACGACTATCCTAAACAAATTTCATCCCACGGCGAAACCGGATCAAGAGTTGCAAATTGAGGTCGATGCCAACTCACTTCTGGCCTCTATTTCCATGTTCGTTAAAAGAGACGCTAAGCAAACCCTCATGGATAATTTCGAAGAGGCCAAGATGATAGAGTTCCAAATGAAAGGGTGTAAAGAAGGCCAGACATCTCTAGCTAGAAAAGAAAGCCACCCCCCTCTCAGGAGAGGACTCCTCTTGACCAGACCGCCGAGGAAGCCGACTGAACCAACTCCCGATAAGGGTAATGGAGATATAGAAGACCTACAATGCATGGTCAAGAAACTATCAAATGAGATTATAGATATGAAAAGAAATGCAGGTGAGGGAAACCAAGGCCAGAGACCCTATAAGCCTTTCTTTAAAAGAAACCAGCCTTTCAAAGAAATTGAACCTCCCCTAACCAATCTAAACATTGACTTAGGGAATGTCACGCCTGATTCTTTCTGTACATATCACCAAAAGAACCACTCAGAAAGGGAATTTTCTCAGTGGGTCCATGCCATGAATTTAATGGCCAATTTTTTTCTAGGTGAAGTCTCTCTCACCGAACCATCTAGCAGTTCGGCCTTTAACATTGCCGATCAGGAAGAGGCTGACCCACCACAAGACATGACCATGCTGATATGGGATCTCGACGTGATCGCATCTTCAGATGATCTATTTAAACCTTAGGCACCACCCGCAGAGATATCAGTGGTATAGACACGTAGTAAGGGTCAACCCGGCCCAAAAGATATCGATGCCACTATGCCTCACAAAGTAAGTTAACTCCCGATTGCCCGAGAATGCCTTTCTCTCCCGGAAAAAATCCTATAAGTATCCATACTCACGATTCTCCTAAATTAGATTACAATGTAGTAGAAGATTTGAAGAAGTTGAAAGCCAATGTATCAGTTATGGACATATGTAGAATCCCTCAGCAGAAAGACCTTCTGTTGCAAGCTCTAAGTTTGATAGAAAACCTGACCACCGACGATGGCCAGGAAAAGAATCTGCTCCCTACGGATTTGGAAAACAAACCAACGATAAACACCTACTCATAAGGTAGGAAGGAGAGGCCTTTTGTACCACCTTTCCTCTAAACATTCGAAGTCTTCAACAGGAATCTCCACAACTGTCTGGTAGACTTTGGGGCATCTTCCAATGTCATGCCCTTGGTCGTTTGTAACAAATTAGGTGTTGTCCCTCTAAAAAGTGATAATCATGTCATACAACTAGACAAGACCCAGGTCAAATTCATGGGGGAACTCAAAGATGTGATGATCAGGGTAGCCACTCATCCTAATTTCGTGCAGGTGATTGACATCATTGTGGTGGATATCCCTAAGGCATATGGGATATTATTAAGCCGAGATTGGTCTGAAAAACTAAACATATACTTCAACACAGACTGGGCACACCTTTGGCTATCGATGAAGGGATATAAGAACATGATTAGAATCGATAGGGAAAGATACCTGAAACATACGGTCACTGACCTGGAAACCCCGAACGAACCAACCTCTACCGATTTTCCCATACTAGGGAATTGTTCTTGTGATTCTCACTTTGGCAATTTTTCCCCTCTCCTATCCGATGTTTCGCTTACCCAAATCTCCGAGATGATCTTTCAAGAAGAATTCCTGATGCCAAGGGAAGGTTCTCTCTTTTTTCAAGACCTCGTGTTAGGTCTTCCGGAAGAAAAGATCGAAGAGCAGAACACTTCTTGGAATGGAAATCATTGCTCACAAATTTGGACCCTTTATTTTGATGAATATAAGTCACAAGAAGGTTCGGGAGCAGGGTTCATCCTCGTCGATCAAAAGGGTAAACACCATTTCTTGTCTTGTAGACTAGAATTCGAGTGCACCAACAACACTGCCGAGTATGAAGCCCTGGTACAAGGGTTAAAGAAAGCCATAGATCTTAATGTCAAGGAATTAAGAACTACTAGCAGGAGGTGCAAAGGCTGATAGAACGCTTTGAAGATTTCAATATCACTGCGATCCCCATAGTGAAGAACATCCTCATTGACTCCTTAGCCACCACTGCTTCAAGACTCTCACCTTTATAAGATTACGAAGCCTCCCGATTCACTATAGAACTGCTCTACAAGCCATCGATACCTAATAATATCTCTAATTGGAAAGTCTTTGAGGGGGATGAACATATCATAAGCTTCTTGACTAATCAAGACAACTTCAAAGACCTCGCTATTGACATTGAAGAGTTCCAAGAACAACTAACAGAAACCAATCCTTGGGAGGGTCAACACACGGATAAACCAAAGGCTCGCACAATTCCAAAGGGGATAGCAAATCTAGAGAATTTGTTTGATCTAAAAGAATGATTCAAAGAAACTAAAAACGCAAAGACCGGTAGCTCCTGCCCCCTCCATGAAACTGTAAATATTGGAACCCCAGACAACCAAAAGTATGTAAATCTCGTCAAAATGATATCTCAAGAGTAGAGAAAATCCTATCTCAAATTATTCAAACAATACCAGGATGTGTTCACCTGGTCCTATAAAGATTTGAAAACATATGATACCCGCATCATTCAACACACCATCTCGTTGAAACCTGAAGTAAAACCTTTTCAATAGAAGCTCTAAAAGTACCACCCATCCTAGGAACCCCTAATGTATCAAGAGTTAAGGAAGCTTTTAGATGCAAAGATAATTTTCCAAGTTATACATTCTGCTTGGGTAGCGAACCTTGTTCCAGTAAGAAAAAATTCAGGGGAAATCTGATTATGCGTAGACTTTCTTAATCTCAACAGAGCTTCAAAAAAGGAAAATTATCCTATCCCGCCGATGGAGAAACTCCTATAGACCGTGTCAGGCTTGGAAATTTTCTCCCTCCTAGACGATTTCTCAGGATACAACCAAGTGTTGGTTTCAGAGGAAGACCGATTAAAAACTACCTTCCGGACCAAATGGGGAACCTTCGCTTATAAATGCATGCCTTTTGGCTTGATTAACGCAGGAATGACCTTTCAAAGGGAAATGGACATGGCGTTTCTGGGACTTATAGGTAAGTGCGTGGTAGTGTATTTAGATGACGTAACAATGTATTCGAAGAATAGAGAGGAACACATCCAACACTTAACTCAGATTTTTGAAAGATGCCGGAAATACGGTATATCACTCAATCCTAAGAAAACTATCTTCGGTGTTGAAGAAGGCAAGTTGTTAGGTCATATTATATCTCAAGCGGGAATACGCATAGACCCCAAAAGGATTAAATCCATAGCTCAACTCCCACTACCCCATAACAAGAAGGCTATGAAGTCTTTTTTCTGGCAAATTAATTTTGTAAGGAAATTCACCCCTGACTTCA
This sequence comes from Picea engelmannii, assembly GCA_009831015.1. Taxonomy (NCBI): domain Eukaryota; kingdom Viridiplantae; phylum Streptophyta; class Pinopsida; order Pinales; family Pinaceae; genus Picea; species Picea engelmannii. The sequence goes on from ML778782.1 coordinate 1,148,702, forward strand.
CCGAAATCATCAAACCCTTACAAAAAATGATTATCAAAGATTCCAAGTTTAAGTGGGATGATGAACGAAAAGACGCTTTCAACAATATCAAAGCTGCCATATCCCGAGCCCCGGTATTGCGAAGTCCCGATTTCAATAGAGACTTTAACCTTTATACTTTCTCCTCTGACCAATCGCTAGTTGTGGTTTTGACTCAGAAGGACGATGACGACAACGAGGCCCCGGTGTCATTCATGAGCACCAACCTTCAAGGAGCCAAGCTCAATTACCCCGCCATAGACAAACAGGCCTACGCGGTCTATAAAGAGGTAAAGCATTTTAGGTCGTACATCCTCAAGAATCACACTAAGGTGATTGTGCCACACCCTGTAGTCCGATCCTTGTTTACCCAATAAGAAATGGGAGAAAGAAGAGGGAATTGGATGGCGGTAGTCTAGGAATTTGATCTAGATATAAAACCCACCAAGTTAGTAAAAGGACAAGTTTTGTGCAAACTCGCAGTTGAAGCTCAAGATCAAGCAAACCAAGATCCAGGGTGGGATAATGAAATAACATTGTGGTGTGGTGAAGCAACATACATTTCGCCGGGACCGGACTCCTAGTACAAGGATTTGGCTCATCTATTACATCACGGGACCTGTCCCGAAAACCTCAACCCTAGAGAAAGAAGAGCCCTTCGATTAAAATCCTCACAATACCGCCTCATAAATTCGGTACTCTTCTAGATCAACTATGACAGGGTATTACTGAGATGTCTCGAACACGAAGATGCCAATAAAGTGCTAAAAGAACTCCACGATGGCCTCGCTCAGGGATATTTTGCAGGGAATACCACCACTCATAAGGTTCTGAGAGCCGGCTATTACTGGCCCACTTTGTTCAAAGACACTCATGCTTACGCCAGGAATTGTAAGATTTGTCAAATAAGTGTTGGCAAGGAGAGAAGGGCAACAATCCCACTTCAACCTGTAACTGTCTCCAGACCATTTGACCAGTGGGGGCTGGATATCATAGGAGAAATTACACCCAATTCTTCGAAATTGCACAAGTATATTCTTACTGCCACCGACTATTTCACAAAGTGGGCAAAGGCCATCCCTCTGACCCATGTAAATGAGAAAATAGTCATCCAATTTATAGAACAACAACTAATTACAAGGTTTGGCGTTTCTTCTGTTCTAGTCTTTGATAATGAAGCCTACTTGTCCTCTACCCTATTGACAAAGTTCGCTCTATACAAAGGAATCATAATCAAGTACTCTGCAAATTATTACCCTCAGGGAAACGGTGTGGCGAAGTCAACCAATAAGAATATGGTGAGGATAATAAATAAGACAGTTGTGGATAACCATAGAAATTGGCATAACCAACTCCATAATTCCCTATGGGTTGATAGGGTCACACCCAAAGAGGCTATAGGGAATTTCCTGTACTTCCTGGTTTGCGAACAAGAAGCCATTCTCCTGAACGGGCTTTATCTTCCATCTCTACAATTGGCCCAAGATTCTAACGATGATAAATCCTCGACCATGCAACAAATAATCAACACTCTGCTCATGCTGGAGGAAGAGAGGGAAAGGGCTAAGTCTAAATTTTTAGCCCATTAGTAGATAGTAAGAAGATGGTTTGATAAACATAAGGCTAAAGAAAAGAATTTTGAAGTAGGAGACTTGGTTCTAAAGTGGGATAAGGTAAATGAACCCAAAGGGAAGCATTCCAAGTTTTAGAGCCTATGGCTTGGGCCTTTTCAGGTGGTTGAGAAGATCAGGTTAGGTACTTATTGTTTGCAAAATTTGAGGGGGGAACCTGACGCCCTCCCGGTAAACGGCCAAGCCCTAAAGCAGTACTTCCAATAGTAACCAAATAATAATAATAATAATAATAATACATATATATTCCCAGTTGGCACGAATAAAAGAAGGACCGAAGATATCTGTTTCATGGGACAGAGATTCTGCGTTCACCCAATGGATCGCCATTTGTTGAGTGCTCAACACACCCTAAAAGTTATGTGACCACTTCCTTTTGGGTACCACCTTGTCTTCTACCTTCGATTTTTTTCACCATGGTTTAAGATTGATAACCTTCTTATCTGATATATTTCATATCCGAGTTTCTCTTCAGCATATTAAGAACCATCTTGAGAAACACCACGACTGATCAAGGGACAAACGACCCAATTTTCTCCCAACTTACTTGGGAAGTTCGGCATCAGTGAAAGATTAAGGTAGCGAAATTGTATGGGAATTCAAAACAGCCGAATGCCGACATTCTTTTGTGTCGACTGATAAGAGTCTCTTTTATGCATATAGCCTCCGAAAATATTTCGTCGAAGGTCGATTCTTTCGGCTTCGACAGAAAAGTGCAAGTGTAAGCGCCGCACATAGATAAAGCAACACTGCCGACGACTGAACTCCTGAAAACAACTTTCGGTATTGGCGAGAGGGAACTAATTAATCGCTCCAATGACTCTCGGTATCAGCAGCTGTGACCTCTAGTCTTTTCTCAAAAAACTCTCGATACAAGTGAAATTCCAAGCAGGACTTTTATCCACTAGCCAAATATCTTTCCATGATTGATTTTTTTTTAACCAAAATCGATAACCCCATGGAAGTAGTATTTAATATCAAAGTTTTACAAAGAAAAACATTAACAAACTCGCGACATGATGTTTAAAAAATTTCGGCATGTCGCAGCTAATCGACGGATGCGATCCAAAACATGAAAGCGTCGTCGATTAGGGTTGCAGGAAAGCATTGCAGTATGATCCGTTCGATCCTTTTTGAACTTCCGAACCTCCGTTATTTATAAGTGACGCTTGGCACTCTTGGTGGCATGAGTTCCGAAGGCATTTTACAACCTTCTCTGTATGATATCCGACCTCTTGGGAGAACACTCGCACATAATTCGTCCTCAACGCCCCTTTCTCCCAAAGGTCAAGTACTTACTGTGATAATTATACATTCATGTCTATAATACTTGATTAGCCACACTACAACATGTTGAGGTGTTCATTTATACCAAAAAGGAGCGACGGCTTCACATGTCACTCGAACGAAGCGTTTGGGATCACGTAAGTATTAAAAACGACTGAGACTTGCAAGTTGCATAGGTACATGTTGATCTGTTGTTTAATTATGTTAGATCATGGGTTGCTTGATCGCTAAACTACTTCTGTTTAATTGCAGGAAGAACCTTCCCAATCATCAACCAGAGCTGAAGAACTAAAAGAATCACCGAAGCGATGAAGTATGTCAAGCTCCTGATTTCGACATCCCAATAATAATTGACCTAAGAAGAATGATCAAGCTGTGCGCCGAACAAGATGCGTCATGAGTCGAAGAATGTGCAAAGGTCACCGATGCAAAGCCTGAGCAAGTACAATAGTTCGCAAGACATCCAATCAAAGCCAAATCCATACTTTAGAAGTTGAACTTCACCCTCGCAAAATATTGGGCGCACACAATAGACATCATAGGAATCTATGCGGCTCCAATGGAACAAAACATGTTTCCATGGGCCAACACCTATGAAGAACTCTTTATCAGATGGTCTACTTATGAAAGAGTCCACCCTTTTCAAGAAACAACTTGGGGTGGACTGTTAAATGATGACGCCACGTGGTGATTTTTGATTAGCTGAAATTGTATTTTACCATTAATTACTATTAAGACTTTATATTATAGATAGGAACATCGACCGATGGTTAAAGGGTCGATGTTTATTGTAAGAACTCTTTTCTTTTGGTTGTTGATAATTATTTTGAGACTGCTACGAATTAAGAAGTCCTCTTGGATCAGATACAAGCTATTTTCATCAGATGTATGTGATTGGAGTTGGAGAAGAATTACTTCCTTACCTGTTCCATGAATATTGTAGTAAGTGAGTAAGAGCAATTGATTCTTTTGTCAAGTTATCTGGTGCAATGTTTTAATGTTCCTTTCTTTAAATGATGAAAGTAAATCATTGTGCTTCTATGTGATGAATGTCTTGGTAGATGAATTATTTTACTTACCTTGACATTGATTACATTTGTGTTTCTTTCTCTATGCTAAGTAGTTTACCTCATCTATGCGATGAATGTCTCAGTAGACGAATTATTTTTCTTACCCTTATCTTGATCATATATGCGTCTTCTTTTTGCTAAGTAGCTTTCTCAGACAACAGTTGGATGCTCTTTCGGTTAACGTATTATTACTAATCCCCTGTGGCATATGATCATTGTCTGCATGTTCGAGCAGCGAGTTATCCCAAGATCAACCCCTTCCCAATAGTTAAAAATCTTGTCCTATCTTTGCCAAGTTGGTTTATACTGGCTTGTGTCTCTTGTACCTGCCCCACCTAAGAGAAAATACATAAAAAATTGTTTTAACCGAAGGAAGAGCATTCACCAGAAAAAACAAAAGCTCAACGATAATTTGGCTAGATTGTAAGATCTGGAGAACCATTCCAATCCAAATGCTACAGAGTCTAATTGGGCCTCGGTGGTGGGTTTGGTTCCTGATGTTGAATTAGGGGATTTAAGCCCCATCAACAAGATGTATATGCTCTAGAAAAATGGTTGAATCTTCTAGAAGGTTATTACTTTGTCCAAAAAAAATTCGACAGTGAAAAGATCACCTTCGCGCTCCTTAAAACCCTTCCCCATGTTAGATCTTGGTGGGAAGGTTACTGGGAGAGGTACACCGCAGATGAATCTACACTATTTGGGAGAGAACCCACTTGGGTGGCCTTTGTAGATGCCCTAAAGGAGGAGTTCTAGCCTATCAAAAACTACGATGACCAATACATGAGATGGACAACTCTGCATCAGAAAAGAGACCAGAGGGTGCCAGAGTACACCAACATCTTTCATACTTTGTGCTCAAAGATGGGTATCAAAGACTCCGAGTGACACCTGGTTTCAAAGTACCACAGTGGTCTACATAGGTACATCCAAACATATATAGATTTCTTGGACATCTCCTCACTGGGAGTTTCTTATCAATATGCAGTCAAAATTGAGCAGAAATTCAAGCAGTAGAGTAAGTGGGAGAATAATAGACAAAGCAAGGAAGGCCAACCTCAAGAGATCCAGTCCCAGATGCAGGCAAAGAAGGATAACAAGAAGTCTAAGAAAGACACCAGAAAGTGGTGTGAGTTCCACAACAGCCCTTGGCACAAGACTGATGAATGTGACTCAATACAATCATTGGTGGCCGAGATCAAAGACAAAGAGTCGAACCCCGACTTGGACCCTGATTCAGAAAATAATAAAATGAGACAGATCATTGATTTAGAACCCACTGCTACTGTCGCAACTGCAACAATCCAAATCAAAAGAGTATCCCGAGGAGAGGGAGCAACTCTTCCATTCACAGATGTGGATGAAGGGGACCCCACTGCATTTTATTGTTGATAGTGGAAGCCAAAAGAACATCATCTCATAAAAGTTTGTCAAGCAGTTGGATTTTCCAAAAACACCACACCCACATCCATACAATATCGGGTGGCTTCGCCAGGGTCAATATCTTCGTGTCAACCAACAATATCGCCCGTCCTACAACATCAAGCCCTTCAAGGATGAGGTATTGTGTGATGTTGCCCCACTGGAAGTCTGTGATGTTTTATTAGGCCAACCATATATGTGGAGGCATCATGTTTTTTATGAGTCTCGACCACGTAGCATCATTGTTACTCTGGGGGGCCAGTTATACCGGATACCATATGTAGTTTCGAATATTGTCCCATGAAAACAATGCCACAAAGTAATATCTCATACTGCAAAGTTTAGCCTCTTCACAATCCGATCAGAAGGTGAATAAAAGGACACTGCAACCACTACAACATCAACCCAATACCTTTCTATCCAACATAAGCAGATCGACAAGATTGTAGACGAGTACCAAGATGTTCTTGTTGCACCTACAGGGGTGCCTCCACACTTCCCAGTCAAGCAAAGTTATAACATAACCCTTCATACTCTTCATGTTGCATCTTCACAGACAGAGTCCTCCCACACTCATGTAGATCATGCAACTCGATTGGTCGAATGGATCCAACCCCTCCAACAGCAGGTTCATGACATCCTTCAACAAGCTAAGCAAGACAACTTCTTCAGTAAGGCAAGCAATGCACCAAGATTTAGATTTAGCAGAAGTCTCCCTGTCTCCCAAGGGAACTTGACACAATGGGGACCATTGCTTCCTAAGGGGGGAGGAATGATCCATATGGATCTTAGTTTCCATCCACCTCTTCCACTAAATCACCATTTTAAGCCTGTGGTTTTGATAAACCATGATATTCACCCTTTTGATGGGGAATGGAATGTAATGTCATTTTCATTTGTTAATTACAAACATCATTTAATGATTTCCTAGTGGTGTTATGTACATGCCTACAACATAGCGTTAATGCACCGTATCCCATTAGAACTCCGCAGTTAAGCGTGCTCAGGCTAGAGTAGTACTGTTATGGGTGACCACACGGAAAGTCCTAGTGTTTTACATGCCTATGGAATTTTATAAACTTAGTCCAATTTATCCCACATGCATCATGGGAATTGTTCTCCTCTCACTCTCTCATATATAATTGAGGTGAAGGAGGCCCTTTAAGCAAGAAATGGAGTGTGATGTAAAATTTCTTGTAAATGAAGCGTAGCCAACATCTCTTTCTTTTTAGAGATAAGCTACCCCATTTTTCCAGTTTGTGTTCTACAATGTTTTTCTATCTTATTTAGTAATAGAAGTTGGGTTTCACTGTATTTCTATGTTCTCTTCTATATTTTTGTGTATTTCAATGTTTTATCTCAGTTATATTTTTCTCTTCATGTCGTTCTCAAAATAATCTGGATCAGTGTATTCCCTTATACTTCCCACCTAGCTCTAGCAAATTAACCTTGACTTGAGCAATAAATGATAGGACAATGTAAAAAAGGGTTACAAATTCAAGGAAAAATTTAAGACAAACCACCATAAAAGCTAGAGAAAAGCCTTCCAAGGCTAGCACATCACTTCCATTAACCAATAATCCAAGAAATACCCATAAAAATAAGCACAAGAGAGAGAACTAGCCAAAGAGAGCGAAAATTTCAGTCCAAGTACTTCTCCAAGATGGGAGAGTTATTGTAAAAATGAGATCTTATGATATCTTATTTATACAAAATGTCACGAAGATAGTTTTTCCACATAATTAAGGGTAAACCACAAGACTAGGGTTCAACAACCCTAATCTTTCCCCTTTTACAAAGTAATATTTAACAATTCACTTTAATTTCACTTTTTGCACAAAGAAAACCCTAGTTTATAAAGGCGTCACCCCTTTAGGGGACGTTTTGGCACTAGGAGAAGGTCGTTGGTGATGGAGGAGTGTAGAAAGGCTTCCCAAAGCCACATGTCAATCATCCAAGTCACTTCTTTCATGTTCAAAGCCTCAAACCCCTCAAAACGTCCTTGTGCCAATGCATGTCAACCTCACCACCAAACCCTAACCCCCTTGGTGATGTCATGCCTCTAAAGGTGATGTTTTTCCTCTCCTAGGAAAAATGTTTGTCATGTGGGGGCTAGGTTATGTTGTCCAAGTCATATTCTAGGCCTTCAAAGTTTGATCTCTCTCATTCAGCATGCGGGCCCTTCCAGTTGCAGCTGGAAAACAAAGGAAGTTGGTGCTTCCAATGAATGTAACTCTTAAAGACATATAATAAAAAGCATTATGTGGTTTTCTCCCACTTTGGGTTTCCACGTAAAACACTAGTGTACTGTGTATGTGTATGATTGCTCATTTGTTCATTGTTTATTTATTCTTCAACTATTGGATGATAATGCTACATTGATATAACACTTTCATTTTGTGGTTGAAAAGGATTGAATTGATCTATTACTAATTCACCCCGCCCTCTCAGTAATCCAACAAAATATGTAAACTGACCTCTTAGAAATGATTTTTTTGGCTCTAAAGTGATGGCGATGATTGGATTGAGAATTACTTCATAATTTAATTCATAAACTCTTTTGGAGTCAAGGGAAAATTTTGTTGAAGATTTACATGTGGATTGATTCTGACTCATGGATTGTTTTATTGTTTGTTTGATCTCTCATATGTCTAGCAAGGATTCTCATTCTGTTGATTTATCTTTTCCAACTAAGTAAATTACTTGCTTTGTTTCTTTCAATGAATAGTTATACATGGTTTATTAGTTAATTTCTTATGCTTCATAAACTATGTTTGACATTTAATACCTTATATTATGGAATTATTTATGCAATTGATTATGGATCAGATAATTAATTGTTGTGTTATGTTCTTATAGATTCTCACCTTTCTGCAATAGAATATTCCATGTTTCCTATGAGTTATTATGTAGTGATGTTTTTTGGTTGACTTATTTATTGGAGAAATAAAGTTACATAATCACTTTCATTTACTATTTTTGAGTGTTGCCTTTTAGAAATAGATTTCTTTTAAATCCTTTTAGGTTAGATGTTTTTATCACTTTTAACACGTAACATAAAAAACATTAAAACATTAAAATATTTTAAAACTAATTTATAAATCCCATAGAAGGATTGGCGGGCCATAGCCTAGACGATTATTCCATCCTAAACATGGGAAAGTCTAATTAGGCCTCTTCCTTGGGTTTAATCCCTACTATTGAGTATTGGGAATTCAACCCCCTCAACAAAATTGGCACTATAAGGAGAGCTTGTGTATGGCAAGTCATAAGAATAACACATTTTCTGAAACCGATATTCCAAATCCTAAAAGTCAAACTTATAGAATTCCCATACCTAAGGAAATGGAAAATCCTAGACCTAATACTAAGTCAATCCCATATGTAGTATCACACGAGGAGGTAAATTCTTTCATATGTATTACCTGAGCCTATGTAAGGAAAATCAATGCTTTGCCTTTAGCCCTTTTCTTCCTCGATGAAGAACTACTTCTCAAGCTGTGACTAGCAATGGAAATCATACTCTAGTTCATACTGTAGAGGATTTGGTCGAATTAGCATTACAAGAAATTACTCAACCTTTTGGCTTAATTCCTCCAACATCGATCAATCCTGCTACTTCTCTGATAGAAAGTGAACACTTTGACAATATATCAGATTCAAATTATGATTTAAACCACTAAGATGGCTAAAACTCATTCTGATCATTCAAATCATTTAGATATGGCCAATAATCATAATCAACCCCGATTAGCTCGAGATGCTTTGGCTTTGCTCGATCAATTACACAACCTACCTGAGCATTCAGACCATCTACTGCCTAAGTATGATCCTAAAATGTTTGGACCCTTAAAGGATCACATTAAGAATTACATTTTATCCATTAGACTTATGAATGCATAACACGAAGATGTGGTTTGTAGAATTTTCCCATATACCTTTGAAAATACCACCTCTACTTGGTATTTTAATTTTCATGTTGGGTCAATTACAAATTGGGGTAATTTTTAGAAAATGTTTTTAGATAAATTTAAGGAAGAGACCACCATTGGTGCTCTGATGAATGAATTGTTCATGTTGGTCATGGGTCCTAAGGAGAGGATCAAAGATTTCAACCAAATATTTACCACGGTCCTATATAAATTTAAAGACAGAAATGCGCCTGCACCAAAGCTTCAAATCAAAGATTATGTTAATGTCTTACCTGCACCTATTTCCATGTTCGTTAAATGAGCAATAAACAATACCTTAGCATTAACGTTTGAGGAAGCCAAGAAGGTTGAATTCAAAATTAAAGGATGCAAAAAAACCTAGACAACATTGGGAAAGAAGGAGGATGCACACTTCAAAAAAGGTCTTATCTTACCTAGATTGCAACCTAAGCAAGCAACATAAGGTAAGAACAAAGATTCCATGGATATGGAAAGCATGCAAAGAATGATCAAATGATTATGCAAGGGACTTCCAACCAAAAACCGTTCAAGCCTTTCTTTAGAATACCTACCCCTCCTAGAGCTATCGAACCACCACCTGCAAATCTAAATATTGATTTAGAAGGAGTGACCAAGAATAACTATTGCAACTATCATCAAGCTAATCATTTGAAAAAAAATATCCATGATGGATAAGCACCATGAATTTAGTGGTGAACATATTTATGGATGGTTGTATACAAGTAAAATAATCCAATGAGCAACTATAGGGACAAGTGGAAAAAGAATATCCAAAACATTCAAATGAGATAACCATGGTCCTTTGGGATATGTTCCCTAGTTTGAATCTAGCTAAGGATGATGAAGTAGTGGAGGAAGGATTACCAATCCAAAATAACTATCATATTATAAGTAAGGGACATGTACCCCAACAACAACCAATTGTTTCTCAAACCTTGAACACAAAGAAAACATAGATTGCCAATCCCACTACTAGAATTTCCCATGTGATCTATGATGCTCATAATCCTTAAACTAGTTATTCAGGTTCCATGGAATAGAACATTGTCGAGGATCTAAATAAAATCAAAGCAAATATTGTGATACTCGACATATGTAATATTTCAAAGTAATGCAAGTTGTTGTTGAAGGCATTGAAGGATGAAGAAGCACAACCTTAAATTGCTACTAAAACTACCAATAAAATAGCAGGTAACAACACGAGGAAGGAAACCATCAATATCGTACTCATGGGAAATAAGTCTAAGTCTCTGAATCCTCTTTTCTTACTGACATTCGAGATATTCAATCAAAATCTGCATAACTAGCTGGTAGACTCAGGTGTGTCCTCTAATGTGATGCCTTAGTCTGTGTGTAAAAAGTTGAATGCTACCCCAACGAAATGTTCATCCCACATCATTCATCTTGGTAGGTTAGAGATTAAGGTAATAAGTGAACTGAAGCATGTTCTCATCAAAATAGATTCTAACCCTAAAATTCATCAAGTTATAAACATTGTTGTGGTAGACATCCCCAAATTCCTTTAATGTGATGTCTTACTCTATGTCTAAAAAATTGAATGCTATCCCAATGAAATGTTTAACCCACATCATTCATCTTTGTAGGTCAAAGGTTAAGGTAATAGGTGAACTAAAGGATGTTCTCATCAAAATAACTTCTAACCCTAAAATTCACCAGGTTATAGACATTATCATGGTAGACATCCCCAAAGCATATGATCTATTTCTTAGGAGGGACTAGTCTCATAAACTTCAAGGTTACTTTGCATTATACTAGTCACACCTCTAGCTTCCATGGAATGGACAACCAAAAAAGATCAGAATTGATCGTGAAAGATACATGAAGCACATTGTTATTGATCTTGAAGCAACCAACGAATCTTGATCTTTAGAATTTTTTATCCTTGGTAATTATGCTTTAGATTCCTCCTTTGGTAATTTTATAGCCGAAATTTCTAATGTGCCCAAAGCCTAGTGATCTAAATTAACTTTACGGGAAGATAACTTTCATGAGATAGGGCGTGACACCAACTTTGCAAATTGTGTAAATTCTAATTTCTCTGATAATTTGAATCCACCTAAATGGGAATATAATTAGTAACAAAATATTAAAACATTTAAATCAATTATTAAAAAAAGAAAAAAAACCATGTTTTCATTATCTTACCAAGAGGTGATATCGTGTTCCTCCTTCAAGGTGATCATGCTATAAGAAATGTTCCTAGTCATTGAATTTTTAATTCTTCTTCTTTTTATGCCTTTGAATTTCATGCAAGAGTGATAACATTTCCCATCACCAATATCATGATGATTATGGGATGGTTTCTCATGATTTCTTGTATTCACATAATAATTGCATTCATCAAGATCAACATCTCCAGTTAGAGTGGATGCTTCATTGGTTATAGACTCTATATAAGCCAACCAGTTGGATGCATTAATGCCCGAGTTAGGGTTATTATAAATTATTTCTATTTCAACAAAATATTCAACCCATTCATTAGTACAATAAGAATATATTCCAAGAATTTCATAAATAGAGAATTCAAATGGTATTAACAAATTTTAACTAAACAAAATTTCGATTATGGGTAGCAAAATTTATCTGTAGCATTATGTCACCTAATCCAAACTCTTAAAAAAAATGTTATTTTATTTTGTGTGGTTGTCTTTTTCAACAATGCATATAAAGAAATTTATTAGTAGACACGTCGAAAGTATAAAATAATCATCTATTAAAAAAAAACTTAAACATCACATAAGCAATGGTATACCAACATAAGTTTTATTGGAAGATATAATTGTGTAGAAATGGAAACGTGGCATATCTTAAGTGACATAAAATGCACATTGTTTCTTAAGAAACATTTGTCAGGGGTGAAATTTAAAAATACAATAGATCTCACATTGTTTCATTAATTTTCAACGGTAAAAAATTTGTTTTCCAACAAACATCAATTCAATCATCAAATTTTGACCCCAAATGTAGTAGTGATAAACACCTAAGAAATACTTATCATGATGAGAGTTATCCACCAACTGATTGAAAATAAAGAACATCCACCCAACCATTGGCTCTCTATCATACATATGCTCTCTATCACTTTTGTGTCGTTTCATGCTTGCACACATCCTTCCTCATGCTGGGGGGTTTAGACCCAGGGTTCGTCCAAAGTTGACCAACAAAAACCCCAAAGCATGGACACATCAATATTTAGACAAGGCCAAAGAATAATTCACTCGAGACACAATGAGGATCACAAAGACCATCTGGTCTTGTGACGGTGATGAAGGGATAAACACACAAAGATCCATTCAGGTTGACATTCAGACAATCCATCAAAGACAATTTACTATTATCAAGATGATAAAATAATACACACACATATCCAATCAACACATGAGTAACAAATGATAGATCAGAATAACGACAACTTTATTATCATTGTTATTACATTAAGCACAAACATACATTAAGAAACTCATATATGACATCAAAAGAGCCTATGTCTCTTTGAATAAGCTCATAGATGTACAATATATTGCACCACGTGCATTCTTTCAGATCCTAGACATATGATAGACTCAGAATCATATTCATAAGCATTACAACACTACAATGTTATAGAGACTCGGAACGAGCTCTAGAGAACAAATTAGTGAATCCTCTACTTGACTAATCAACTAGATAACTCCTCAAATGTTGTTGCTTCCTTTTATATTTTTCTCTCTTTGAAGTTTGGCTCCACTCACTCTACTGACTAATTGTCTCTCATTCTCCTAGAACATGCCTGTAGTCTACGTAGCATTTCTAAAATCAAAGCAATCCTAACTGCCTGGTCAACTCATCCTGTAGTTGATCCACGTTCCGTTGTGTTGTTGGCAATAATCATTCGGGGATATTTCTCGATGATTCCTTTCTTGATTTCAATGTGTGTCTTATTGATTTCTGATACTTCTGACAAAACTCGTACTGGCTCACACTTGATAGAATTTAGGCGAGGCATGCACTATCAAAAATCGATCTGAATCACGCTACCTGTCAAACCTCGTGCATCTTCTTGTGCGCAAAACTGGAATGTGCACACACAAATTCGTTTGTGCACGTGCACGATATTAATCCAAAATTTTGGGTGCCAACAATCACAAAGGCCATCCCCAAGCTGGGGCTATGAATCCACTAGGGAAAAATTCTAGAGCTTAGCTCTAATATATCCGCCTTACCCTAATCCATGATGAATTCCTCTTATAGGTTGGGATCTTTGCCGAAAAATCCCTAGCTAGGCTTCGAATTTGAAATGGATGCAAGGCGGTGACAATATAAGAATGGTTTCAGTATGTATCTAGTTCTATGTGCAAATAGTTTAATGGGTTGTGTCGCGAGAATATGTCACGCCTAGATGAAGCAAATGGTTTTAGAGAACATTTGACAAAATCTTTTCCACATGGGGATATGTGAATGTTTATAAGAGATTATTTAAAAGGTATTTGCATCGCATGTCCCCATGGCCCCATTCATCAGAGTAACATATCTGTGCATTCAATCATCAAGCAAGATTGCTTTGCATGGCCTTGCTATAACCTCTACAATGTTGGACCTTGACTTTTCACCAATTCGATTACCCTAGGAAGTGTGTGTTGATATCACTTAATTACATCGTGCTTGAAGAAGTAGTAGAGGAAAGACCGATATACATGGAGTGCTCTTTTGTATTCCTCTTTGGCAATGGTTTTCATCCTCTATCATATTAGTTGACCTCGGGGTAGTCTTAGAATTGCTCGAACTGTGTAAGCATTAATGGTAACTAGGGGAGCTTTGTTATTTGTTACTACCAATCCGTGTTGCTTCAATTCCTAGTGTTATCACATGGAATTGATTGGGTCAATTTAGCCTTAGTTTTTGTTTTTTTTTATCATTAGTGTTGTTTAATTTTTACTTTTTTCCTCTTCCTTATAGTCTTTTTAGGTTTTAGCACAAATAAAATTAGTGTTGATGTTGGCCCATTACCCTTGGGTTATATCTTTATCTTTATGATAAGATTAGACAAGCCATTATCCTTATGCCTCTACCACCATCCTGACATGTCACCACTTCCACGATGTACTAAAACCCATCCACTTTGTCCCTTTACCCGTTATAAGGTCAAATTAGGTCCGTTTTGTACACTTCCATCTCATCAGACAGTTCACAGCGCATCTCAAGTACACTTTGCTTTCATCATCATAATTGCACTCATAATGCCTTGTCAGTTGATCTCCTTGTTTTCATCACTTATTTTTTTAAAGAAATAACCTGGGATTTCATCATTAAAGTTTTTCTAATTGTTTTCCAAGATTTCAAAATACTCCTAGCTCGGCGCTGCAAAAAACTGGTGCTTTTAGATAGGCGCTATGGAAATTGTTGTGAACTAGATAGTGAAAGTGAGTTGGAGGTTAGACTAGTTGTAGATGGATTCATTCAAGCTCAAGAATATTAGTTTTCAAGTCTCAACCTCCAGGTACTCCATGAGCATTTTTAGCTCCGTTGAAGAACAATAAAAGGCTGTGCTTATTATTTGTTCTCCTAGGCGTTGTGAACTGGTGATCCACGCTGCCAATTATCTTACTTACCCCTGTTATCACGATTCTCAACCAATTACAGAGCTCTCAACCTCTTTTTACCAAAATTTAAACAAACCTTGATGTTAGACCACCTTGTCTATCCCATATCTAGCCATTTCTGCTTACTATGAACCCTGTTGTGAATCCCCTGTTCTGGCACTGCAAACTCTGTGCAATAACTTAGCATTGTTATTCACCTACCTCAGAACCTGCACCAACTTTTTTTCATCAAGATCTCCATTCTATTTCAAGTCTATCTATTTTGGAAATTTAAAAAAGACTTGTTGGTAAATTTATGGTGAATTTTGTAAAAATGATGGTGAAGTATTGAACAAAATCTTGTTGCAACAAGCTTTCTCCTTGTATCTCTATTTTCATGTGTAGTATTATTTCATTTCCTAACTATTAGTTATCATTTCATAAGCCTAGAGGTCAAATAGGCTAAAGAACACTAAATCCTCAGATAGAACCAGCCTTTGAAAGAAATTATCCATCAAAACCCTAAATCCTTTGTTTTTTTGTTTTGCCTCTTGCATCACTCAAATTGTTGGTTTAGTTTTCTTCCTATGACAACAGAAGAAGGCTCACAAGGCAGGGGGCATTGTGAGGGCTGAGCCCTATGACATGAAGTTGTTTGCTGCTAAACCTATGATCAGGGAGGTCTTCCAAAGAGTGGGATGTTTTAATTTATGTTAGAAGAATTAGGGTGGGGGGGGGGGCACCTTGAGGTAGCTAGAGAATTTTCTTTGAATTTTGATGGAACCAAAACTAAAGTTGGGACACTTGAACTTGAGGTATATGAAGCAATCATAGCAGCAACTACTGAGATACCTAATACTGGTGAAAGGTATTTTAAGGCCATGAACCTAAATTCAATCTTCTCCAAAGAATTCCTTAAACCTGAATGTTAGGGAGATAATCTATCAAAGGGAGTGCCCATGAGCCACATGATTGAAGGATTTGATAAGATGATAAGGTTAATCCAAATATGCTTCACCTATGAGGGAAGGTTCAATATGATTTATTAGTACCACATTAGATTTTTTTCGCACTTCACAGGAAAAGACCTCATGAATCTCCCTTTTTATTTGTTTAGAAGCATTGGAAAAATGGTTGACAGAGTCCAAGCTAAGTCCAAGGCAGTTGACACAAGTGTTTTTCACTCAGGGTTGATTAAAATGCTTGTGATGGAGGAGTCAAAGAAGAAAAACATTGTCTGGGAGTAGTTCATTGCCTCTACACATTTTAAATTGAATGTTGCTCCTACTCCATAATCCAAGGTGCAGACTCCTCTTCAGGTTGACAACATTATACACATAGACACACGTAAGAAGAGGAAGAGAAAAGACATTGTTAAAAATGATGATGCAACTAAGGAAAAAGAAGGAGAAGAGGGATCTCATTACTCTCCACAAAGAGAGTTTTCACCCAAGACAACACCAAAGTCAGCATAAACTCCATCAATTAGAGCCACATGCACAAAAGGAAGAAGGTTACTCTTCCCCTCACCAGCTGTTGCAGTTGAAGCTAGAGTTAGGAGGCCTTTCACCAAGTCATCAACAAAGAAGAAAAGTGTTGAAAAAGAGGACATAGTGGAAGCTCCCACCAAGAGAAAGGGTAAAGGTAAAGTTGAAGCTGTTGAAAAGCATATTGAGGTCATAGACATAACCACTCCCCCTGAAAAACCTACCTTCAAAAGACTGAACAAACAACTTAAAGAAGGGAGAAGGGTTGGCTGAAACAAAAAAAATTTGAGTGGCCTTATGGATATGTATCGAGAAACTATTGATGAGGCCAAGTTTGTAGCAAAGATATTTATGCCCCTTCATAGGCAACTTAAGAATTTATATAGACAGAACAGGGATTTACAAGCTCAGATCAAAAGACTAAGACTGGAGCTGCAACCTTTTAAGGAAGAACTAGCCCAAAGAAATTTGAATATGTTGGCCCAAGCTACCACAAGGAGGAGTTCCAGGTTTAGAAAGTAATGGATGAAATACCTTAAGAAATATCAGTTTTGGAAATGATTGCTCGTTTCTTTTTGAATATTTTTTTAGGAAGTATGTTACTTATAACTGAGTTTTTCACTCATACACCACATTATGAGGTTTCTAAAGGCATACCTAACTTTGGAGGAAGTTCTTGGGTGTTTTGGAGCTTAAACTAGACTAATTGGGCAACTACAGGATAGTTCGCAGTGCCTGGTGTTGCAAACTGGTTTCTACAGTCAAGCGTTGAGAACTTCGTTGCGAACTGGCTGATACAGTCCGCTCTATAGGATATGTTGCAGACTCCTATTTTGATGGTTTCAAGAGGATCAACAATCTCCAGATGGCTAGGGGAGCATGGTACAACTGTTTGGAGGTCAGTTTAAAGCTAGAGAATACCTGGCAAGAAAATGAATGAGCTCAAAGGACACCTCATTATGCAAGATTAAGGTGTTAGGATAGTTGCCAACATTAGCCTTTTTTATAACAATTTGTTATTTCCAGTTTGTATAAGTGTAATTACCTCAGTTTAAGATGGAAAAATCCTATGTTAGAGGATGAAACTCGCATTGTATGCTATCATTCCCTATCTAGGCTATAAAAGAAGCATTAGAATACATTTTGTAGGTTCATATGGTTGATGTAAAAGACTCTTTTGGTGGTATTAATGTAATAGAGCCTACTCTAGTTTGATGTATCAGACTTGATGAAATTTTGTTTAATGGAAGTCATTTTTCTCTCTTTCCATCTTATTTCTCTCTCACTCTGAAATTTTACTGTCATTGAATGATTCAAATGATGTTTTGTAGTTGTATTGCAATGAAGGTTTGATTATGATGTTGTTATAACTTTCTCAAAGTTTTTAGCTTGGATTTAAGAAGCTCTTGTATCTAAAGATTTTCTTTCCTTTGTCTACTGGTAAATCCTGATGCTAATGGTAGACTTACTTCACTTATCTCACTAAAGTCTTCCTTCTATCCACATTAATCCTCAAAACCTTGATCTAAGTTAGACAAGACCTCTTTTGCTGATGCATTTCATCTAGAATTTCCCGTGTTTTAACATTGTTGGACAGAGTTTTATCCATTTGACACCACATTTTAAAACTTACCTCATAAACCTATTGATGGGTACGAAGCTTACACTTTAGCACTCAAAGTGTAACTTTCAGTGCTAACACCTGGCATAGTAATATACCAGGGGCTCAGCCAGGAAGACACGGTGTATAGGAATCAGATTCTAATTGGGTTTTCCATCATAGTACCTCTATGACCCTAGTTGTGTATATTTTGTATCCCCAATAGAAATTTATATGCCTTGTTTCCATAGACTAGGGGATTCTAAATGCCCTGCAACATTGTAATAAAGGATCGCTCCCTTCTTCTTGTTCCACCTTCTTCGTTGAAAGAACCATTCTTACCACCTTGTCATTATGCCATGGTTGAACTGAAGGAGTAACAACCTCATGATGTATCTTCTTGTTGTGTTGGTTGTACATTCACCTCATTTGGCTTTCACACGTGGCAAGGCTAGTGCATTCAATGGGTGGGATTAGGGGTGACATGTGCATGAATGTTCCTTTTTTCAAAAGATAGATTGGTGCTTCACTGGGAAGGGAACCTACACGAAGCACCACACCAATAGCCAGGATATTTTTATAGGTCTAGGTGGGGACTAGCTACACCCTTTAGACCAAACCAAAACTATAGACCAATTTAATCCCCCATTGAGAGTCAATTTTAGAAAATCCTCCTCCTAGTCATGAGCCTATTCTTTAACCAACAATCTTTGTTTTGAGCTTGTTGTTCTTCAAAGAAATTTTGCATGTATTGATATCACCTCAAATCATCCTTGTAAATCATGACATCCCTCACCTAGATGCAAGTTATCCCCATGTTAAGGAAAAAGGTGCAGGCTTCAGGTCAGATGATGTCAAGTGGAGGAAGTGATCAAATGGTTGGTTAGAACATTAACTATTGGCTCTACAAAAATTTTAATGGATGATGAAGAGTTAGATTTCGACGATGAATGTTTAGGTATGGAGGATATATTTCCAATGGATGTTGACTTTATTTGTATGCAAAAGTTGAAACAGATGTCATATATGACGTCTCTAGAACCGTTGGATCCTCCCAAGAAACACGAACTCAAGGCTTCTCTCCCTTTTCAAGGACCTCTTTCAAATGTGATAGGAGGGCGCTTTCCAAACAAGCATAAACATGTAGCTTAACATGAAAATATGGTTAATGAGAAGGTGGTGGGAATGCATGGATTTGTTTCATTGTTAGAGTTACATGTAGTGCCACAGTCAGGGAAGGTAGCGAACAGCGGTATCGTAGGAGAAGGAGATCCAACTCATTCATTTTCAAAGAAGAAAAGTCGAGATCGACGAAAGGGCAGGTGTTCGAAGGAAAGAAAGGAGCACAATCGGATGGTGGTTTGGGATGACATTGAGATTGGGGAAATCCAAAACATGGTGGGAAAATTGTAGTCGTTTGATTCTGCGGGAAAGTTGTCTCCCTAGTGTTTGTAAAAAAATGGTTGGTTGAAAACTAGCAACCGATACTAGGTTACTGCCTTGTTTACCATACTCTTGTGAGAGGTGGGATTTCTTTTTCTTTTAATTCTCACGAAGACATGATGGAGGTTTTAATCCACACTTGGGGTTGGGGTCTGTTAAGTTTGGTCCTTAATGAATGGTCCATTTTTTTTGACCCTAACTGGATGTTCTATCCCCCACCAAAATTTGGGATTTTTTACCAAATTTACCATTGGTCTTTTGGCGATAAGAGATTCTAGTGGAAATTAGGAACCACATTGGAAAGTTTGTTGGTTTGGAGCCAGGATGGGAGACAAAGATTGATCGACGTTGGGCTTGTCTATAAATATAAGTTGATTTACGCGATGGATTGCATGACTAGATTGAACTTGTTTAGGGGAGCTTCACAGTGAGTCAAAGGATTGACTACTAGAGATTCCCTTTCAGAGGTTTTGGTAGTTATGTGGAGGGTCACCTTCAGGTGTAGTGTAGTCATTCACCTGCACATTTTCCTCCTTTCATTAAAACATGGAAAAGAAAGCAGGAGGTGGTGGATTCAAATTTGATCCTGATGGAGGAAGAGGGAATTATGGATTCGGGCACTCAAAAACAACCAAGACTCATCTTCCCATGTGAAAACTCCCTCAATTCCTTACAGGATGGGTTTTTGGGAAAGGACACAAGTCTCGTACTTCCTATTCAATATTTTTCTACTGACATGTCTTCTTCTTCTCAAAAAGTACTAGCCTTAGAGGTTCCTATCCCCCCTTTTACATCATCTCCCCTCAAGCATCCCCACACCCAAAAGTCTCTTATCTCTCTGTCAAACGTTGAACAAGGCATCAAATATTTCTTAACTACTAGGGAGGTGTCTAAATTTGAGAAACTCCCTTTTATGAATCCTCGACAACAATCTCCTCGCTCCTCCTCTCCCTCACTGAATTCGAGTCAAAATACTGGTGTTAAATATGATTATCTTCTAAGATCAAAAGTTAAGTTAGGCATGGAATTAGAATTTATAAGAGGTATGAATCTGGAAAAATTAGCTCAGGTTCACACCAGTAGAGAATATCGAATCTCACTACCCCAGATCCAGTCTGCAAAAAAAATTCGTAGTGGAAAACAATCAGCCATATTATGGGCCCTTAGAGCAGGGAAGGCCCGAGACCTAGTTTCAAAGTGATTACGCTCTCCTTCAACACATGAGGAGTGGGGGGCACTCCAAAAATTCTATCCCTCAAGCGACTATTTTTTGTCTTTAATACTGACATAATTATGATACAAGAGACAATGTGCAGTGGTCTTAAGGCGAAGGAGATTTTTAGTTCCTGGCTCAAAGGATGGCTTTTTTGTGCTACAAATATTGAAGGATTATTAGGTGGAATCATAACAACATGAAATTTGAAGTTAAAGGTGACCTATTCTAAATCATATCCTTCAGGCATCATTGTTCAAGTAAGGGATATGATGCTCAATTCCTTTCTCAAAATTTGCAATGTTTATGGTCCATATGCAAACATGATCCCTTTTTGGGTCCACTTAAGCATTTCAGATTTTCTAAATTCGAGAGATTTTATTCTGGGGGGGATTTAAATTTCACACTATCTCTCTATGAAGTTTGAGGTCAAAATCCGTGACAAGACATGCATGAATCATTTTTCCTTCATTGGCTAGAGAAGCATAATTTAATTGATTTATCCCCTATTAAGTTTTCTCATACATGGAGCAATGGGAGGAAAGGGGCAGACTTGGTGGCCAAATGCATAGATTGATTTTTAATTTCTAAAGGGTTGATTGAGCATCATTAAGCAATTCATTCAAGGGTGGAAATAGGGGGTATTTATGATCATATGCCTATTGTTATGGAAGTATCCAAAGCAGGTATGAAAATGTTGTTACCATTGAAATTCAATCAAGAATGGATAAAAGAAGAGGGGTATCAAAAGTTGGTGGAGGAGTCCTAGCTTCCTCTGTTAGAGGACTTGGGGCAATCCTTTATGCAACAATTTGTTGAAAATCTAGGAAAAATTTAAAAAGCCACAATTTCACGGGCCAAAGAATACATGAAAAAACAAACGACAACCATTTTAGAAGTGGAATCAAAGTTCGGTTGTCTTCTCATTGAGCACGAGGCAGGAAATTTATTTGAAGAGGAAGAGTCCCTGATCAAGGAGCTTATGGAAAAAAAAACAATAATTGTTAAGGATAGAGGAATCCAATTGGAGGGAAAAAAGCAGAGGGGTTTGGATTCAAGAAGGTGGCAACAACACAAAATTCTTCCACAAATTTGCAAGTTTTCATAGAATGACCAACTCCATATGGGATATTAAGGACGTTGAAGGATAAAAAGTGTCAGGTTTTGACAAGATAACCGGTGCAAGTAAAAAAATAAATCTATAGTTTGTTTAAGGAGCCCGTAGGTTGTCCCATCGCTAAGATCCTAAAGGTCATAAACCTCTTCCCTTCTTATATTATAAACGAAATGAACATCTCTTTACATAAGGACATATTAGAGAAGGAAAATTTCCAAATCCTCTCATCCTTTCAAAGATGCAAAATCCTCGGGCTTAATGGAGTCATGGTTGAATTCTACTTAGGATTTTACGAGTAGATCAAATGGGAATTACCAAAAGTGATAACGAGTCAAACATACTAGGTAAAGTGTGGTGCTCCTACAACTCCACTTTCCTAGCTCTTGTACCTAAAAATCAAGCCCCGTCTTCTTTCAAAGACTTCTGACCTATTTCTTGTTGCAACCTAATCTACAAGCTCATTGCCAAGATCATTGTCAATCGATTGAAGCCTGTCTTTAGTGGTTTCATTTCAAAATAACATTATGGTTTTCTATTTAATTTCCAAATTCATGATGTTGTTTCCATCACACAAGAAGTGATCCATTATGTCAAGCTAAAAAATATCCCCTCCTTTGTCATGAAATTCGATTTATTAAAAGATTACGATAAAGTGAGACGGACCTTCATCAGACTAGCCTAATTGATACAATTGGGAATGAATTTAGAATCAAACAACCCGATCATGGAGTGTATCAAAACTCCTTATTTATTTTTCCTTATAAATGGTCTTCCCTCCTCTAACTTTTTCTCCTCGCACGGCTCTAAAAAGGATGTCCCCTCTCCCCTTTCATGTTTATAATAATTGTGAAAGGTTAAGCTTGTTGATAAAAAAAAGGCGTGAAGTGAAGGTCTCCTCAAAGGAAACAAAATTACAAACTTAGAAATTCTTTCTCATCTTCTCTCTGTTGATGACGTAGTTATTTTTGGTGTAGGTTCTGATTTGGAATTCCAAGCTTTGAAAAAAAATTAGACCTTTTTTGCACCTCTATAGGAATGCAAGTAAATAAGGAAAAGTCATTTGTGTTGATCAATTGATTACAAGAGGAAGTAGCAGTTCAATTGAAATATTGTTTGTCTTTCTCCCAAATCATCTAGATGACAAATTGAAGTATCTAGGTTTTGTTTTAAAACCAAATGATTATTTATTCAAGGACTGGCTATGACTTTTCTCAAAAATCCAAAAAAGGATCTCCTTTTGGGTGCATCGTTGGCTTTCTAGGGGCAGGAGATTAGTCCTCTTGAATACGGTACTGAGCAACATCCCAATGTACCGGGCCTCCATAGAAAAAATACCAAAGGGCATTTCACACAAAATAAGGAAACTATGCTTCTAGTTTTTATTTGCAGGAAATGTTGATAAGAGAAGTATCCCCCTGGTCAAGTTGTCAAAAATGGTTATGCCCAAGGAGATGGATGGTTGGGGTATAGAGAATCTAGTTTGGTTTTGTCGTGCTTTAGCAACAAAAAGTATGTGGAGGTTGATTCACAATGAAATACTATGGGGAAGAGTAATGACATCCAAGTACATTAATGGGATGACTATTATTGACTAGATCAGGATGCTCAGGAAGATTACTCAGCATAGCTCGATATGCTGGAAGGATTTAGTTGAGGCATTTCCGCTGATTGGAAAACATTTGGTCTGGAACATGGGCAATGGTAAACAAGTAAGGATCGAGGAAGACCCTTGGGTCGGTTCAGGTGAAGGCTATAAACTTTCGAAAGAATTGGTGAATGAACTTCATGATCAAGGAATTCATTTTTTAAAATATGCATATTATGGTGGATTAGATAGAATAGGAAGAAGCAAGTGGAAGTCAGACAAATTTTTAGTATTGGAAGGTGAAATCCTTTATCAATGGGGGGACTACGTAGCATCACTTAAGTCAAAATTTATTTTATTGGAAGAGGACGAAGAACATACCCTCTTCTGGATAGGCGGTGACAAAAGAGGAATTTATACTGCAAAATTGGGTTATAGGCTGCTGGTAGAGGAAGCCTTTTCTGAAGAGAGGAAATGGTGGTGTAAATTTATATGGACCCAAAAGACCCCTATCAAATCTAAAATCCTTCTTTGGATCGCGATGGAAAACAAGATATTAACATGGGACAATGACATGAAAAGAGGGTGGTGTGGCCCAAACAGATGTTCCCTTTACAGATTAAATCGTAAGTCAGTTCAACATCTATTCATAAAATTTCCTTATGCACAACAATTTTGGATAGAGATTTTTAAAGAAGTAAAAGTTCAATGGATCTTGAGAAGGTTCTAGCTCTTGTTCTTCTTCGTCTTCACAATTTATGCAACATAATTTATTATCACTGCACTTATGTTGGTTAGTATATTTGTTGTCACAATTGAAACATAGTCCCTTTTCTCTTCTTTCATCCTATTGATGAGGTGTCAACTGTGTTGGTTGAGTGAGGTTATGAGTGGGAACATTATGCTCCATGTAGGTGTTAGTGGAAATCCTTCCAGTAACCATATTGTATCTTCAACTCTCTTTGCTACAATAAAATCCTTATCTAAGGATTTAGGCTCATGCAGACATACCTCATGTTGAATGGTCTCCTTTAAACTACCCATAAAGAGAGGCAACGATTTATTTTTTGAAAGGTCCTTCCCTCCAAGACCCAAGTTTTGAAACTAATGAATGTGCTCTATAACTAGACCTCTTTTCTTGAAATTTAACAATTGACTAAAGAACATGTTGTTCATCCTATCTCCATGATGTGTTATCAACTCTTCCATAAAAATGAACCAAGTGTCAATAGAGTTCTTTTTTGCATTCACAAAGCCATAAGTACCACATAAATTTATCATGTTCTAAATATAGGGATAAAATAATTACTTTTTGTAGAGTTGGAACTTTGTGTATATAAAACAATTGCTTCATCTAGAATATCCATATCATGGGACCATTACCATCAAACTTCCTCATTTCAATCTTTGGATTGAAGTAGCTCCTTGGTCCCAAGTTCAAATTGTGATGTTGTGGATCTTGGAGTGATGAATGATCAAGTATCTAGCACTCAATCCTCTTGTTCCCTAGATGTGTTAAAATGTTCTCCATATGTGTTTTAGACTCGATCATCTTGTTCTCTTTGTCCTCTTCTTAAGAAGGAGAATTTAGGATAAGGAGGCTTGTTATCTCCTTCACAAGATCCTTATCCTTGTCTTTGAGATCATCTATGCTTGCCATATCCTTGATATTCTCTTTGAGATAATCTTTTCTTGTAATTTTTTACTTTATACCATATCTGAAATTTTGGGATTTTGTATTACTTACCATGTTTAGGATGGCAACCTTCTTTTCCATTGTAGTTTCCATGCTCATTTTTTTCTCTTCTAACTTGGACACCTTAAATATGAGCCTTCAAAATCCTTTGTAAGAGTCACATTTGGCTAAGTCCCAACATGAAGAACTAAGATTTTGTAGGGTCTTATCGACAAGGGAGTACCAAGATCTATAGCTCTTTAATATATCCTCAAGTTTCCAACAGTAGTATGATGCCAGGTCTTTTTTGGTGTTGACTAAGGAGGATGGATTGTACCCTTAACTACTACAATACAAGGCTCTAGCATTACAATTTTGTGTCACAAAGCCATGTCAAGGCTATCTAAGAGACATTTTCTCTAGTGCACCTCCATTTTGCTTCACATTTTTCACTGATTTTTTATGTCGATTTTGCTTCATGATGGGAAAAAATTATTAGCATGAGAAAAAACAAGAATGAAAAAATTGACTTTTGAGTGGCATTATCTCCACATTTTAGAAATCAAGTGAAAACCTAAGGTTACTTTAATTTTTTTTCTCTTGATCTAATGGGGAAAAATTGTTGGAGTTGGGAGATTTTTGTGGGTCATTTAGTGGGACACACAAAACATGTAACACAAAATGGGTCACTAACGAGATTTGGATTCATATGCATCAACTATATTGATGTAAACACTATGCAAAAGTTAAAAGCATGAAATAAAATATGATGTAAGTTATATTTCATCGACATATGCAATGTAAAGCATGATGTAAGACAATGCTAATATGACACAAATTGCAATGTCCCCTGATGCATTGCAATTTGTGTCATGAAATCCAAGAAAAAAAATATTGCTTGGCAACATTGATTATGATCCTACTCAGTGCTTATTCATACTACCTCATTCCCAAGTACATGAGAGTGCTCTCTTCGAGTGTTGTGATTAATGTAATATAGATACAAATAGTCAAAAGGAATTCTAAGCATGGCCTTAACTATTCCTATTGGGATTTCAATATTCCCAAGGGAGCATGGAAGATCAATCCCTAAATAAATTATCTCCAATATGACATTATTCAGTGGGTACCAACAGAGATGTACAAAGGTGTCTTATGATGGCCCTACTTGTATTCTCTATACATGTTCTTCCTATGTGGTTTTACCTAATGAACAACAAATTTATGTGTTTATAGATATTGGTACATGTCTCTAGCAAAAAAATATATAATTTCTAAAAAAAAATAGAAATAATTCTTAAATTGGGATCGCCTCAAAACCCTTGTAAAGCCTTAATTTGGGTTATGTTGTGTCAGCCTACCTTGAACCTATTAGAACTCTGCCAATTATAATCCTCTATTGATGATTTTTTTTCAATTTTTCAAGAGATCAAACTTGTACAAACTACCATTTAGACAATATTTTCTTAATAATTCAAAAATTTGGATATGAAATACCCTGGTCTGTATTATATCCAACACCACTAGTGACACTCAATTTTGACCTAGACATAATCATATATCACTATTTTATTGAAACCACCTATTTAAGCCTACTTTCAAGACTAGACAAAAAACCCCCAATGTATATAGCATTTAACTCCAAAAACGTGGCAATTATATTCTGAAACTTTCAGCCAATGCACTTCGCTCTTTCCTCTGTCAAACCGAAAATTTCCATACAATTACATTGATCCAAAATAAAGTTAGAGGGAACATGGTAAGATGGCTCATTTGAAGGAGCCAAACAAAGGATCGTCTCTAATACCAAATGTTATGGACCAAATAGCCAAATAAGAATGAAAATACCCAATTTAGTAATTATGTGTCTAAATCAAGTGAAAGAGTGGATGAATAAGAAGCCTCTTCTATGCAACAACCTCCTATTACAATATATCAAATACACAATATAACATTATCATTCAAATGAGTCTCCTTGATGTATATGTAGGAGAGAAAGAGAGTTAGAAAACAATAATAATAATTCTACATAACAATAATTAATGTAATGATAATGAATGAGGATTATGGTTAGGGGATGAACATTTCATAAGACAAACTAAATAAATGTGCAAGCATGTGGGAAATATAACTATGGATTCCATACGACAACCTTTAAATCATGATGTTTTGTTTTGTCTATCATTTCTAATGTGTATGTTAAATATCAAATTTAACCTCATTTTTTCTTGTAGGGTAAGTTTTCGTGCTTTGGAATTGATATTTGGGAAGCTAATGGTTAGAGTTTTATTTAGTTATATATATTTCCATTCCAACATTGTCACATTTATAATTCAACACTCTATAGTTTAGAAATTTAATTTCTAGTCTTAAGTTCCTTTCCATGTTTTGCTTCATTTCCAAATCACCAATTATTTTTTAGTAATTTTCAACTAGTTAATTTGTGGTATTTTCAATCCATTTCAATCCCTTAGCCAAATACATTTAGAGACTTTTTCCCAAACTTTTGCATTAGATTTTGTTTATCCCAAGTGCTTGGTTGGTGACAACAATTAGGTATTGGGAGTAGAACTTCCATTTATGTTTAGTAATTTCCATCTCTTAGGATTTTATATATCGACCTATACTAGAATATGTATTAATATTTACTGAGTGTGTGACAAATGTGGAACACCCATGGACGCAACTAGTTGGTTCCTTACCATATATTTAGCAATCGACATATGTTCCTCATTGCATTCTCATAAATTGCAACCAATGTCTAATCCTCAACATGCCATGAGTTCTTTAGAAAGGCATTTATGTGGCACCCTTAACAAGTCAGCATGCACTAAACTATGCCAACTAAACACCATATTTCTTCACATCATTAGTGGGATATCAAAATTGATGAGGTCAACATGATCCAGGTGGATATCGGTGGCCACCCACCTATTCCAACTGACTCACATACAGATGTCATCTTGGCAGTTTTTTTCTAGCTTTTCGGGTCCTAAAATTCTGGGGCCATTTTGAGGCCCTAAATAATGTTTTTCGGGCTCGCCACAATCACACTGTAGACAAATTTAGAGTGTGATGGAATAATGTGTATTCCTTGGATAGAAATTTCCAACGGGTTATCGTGCACTTAAAACAGAGATCATATGCAAAAGTTATGACCCTGAAAAGTTGATGTACCAACTTACCCCAACGAGGCCCACATGACTTTGGCACTTCATCTCCTAGGGTTAGGTTTTTGGATGTCTAGGGTTTTGTCATTCATGTTTGATGTAAAAAGGCCTTTGGTGACTCACCAAAGACCAAAGGCCTTTTTACATCAAACAAGAATGCCAAAACCATAGACATGAGTCACCAAAGACATTTTTACATCAAACATGAATGCCAAAACCCTAGACATCCAAAAACCTAACCCTAGGAGATGAAGTGCCAAAAGTCATGTGGGACCCATTGTGGTAAGTTGGTACATCAACTTTATGGGGTCATAAATTTTGCATACGATCTTCATTTTAGGCGCACGATAGTCGGTTTGAAAGGTCTATCTGAGGACTACATATTATGCCATCACACTTTGATTTTGTTTACAGTGACAACGGTAGGCCCAAAAAACGTTATTCAGGGCCTCAAAACGGCCCAGAAGTTTACATTACTACATATGACCAAATTTTCCACGGTTTTTCGTTGCTATTGCCACACATATCCATCACACTTTCCACGAAGGCAAACAACTTTTTTCGTGGAAATTTTTTCATCGCTATATCCACGCGTTCATTTTTCGTGGAAACAGGGATGAAATCAGACCGCCACATGTCACCATCTGAAAAAGAAGCACACTTTTTTCCAACAAAAAAATCGTGGCAATAGCAACGAAAAAGCATGGCAATAACGATGAAAAAAGTGTGTCAGAGTAAAAACCCCATCGTTGGCTTGCGATGAAAAAGCGTGGCAAGTAGCGACGAAATATTGTCGCAATAGCGAAGAACAAGCATGGCAGAGTAAAAAAACCTATCAATAGCTTGCAACACAGATGCCATACTTGCGACGAACTATCATTGATATTTCCACGCCTTATGTAGGTTTAAAAAAATTGATAGTTTTCCCCTGCTTTCTAAGAAATCTCCTATCACATCCTTTTGTGTGGATAAGGAAATCCCGGTTATGATTTTGAAACATGGTTCTATATCAGGGCATATGCTATCTCATTTTCCAACATTAAATAGGCAATCTCAAGATTATTAGCAAGTTTTGTGTACTTAACTATCACTAGAGAATCAATGAGAGCATCATTAAGTTTCTGCATTTCTGTATTTAGAGATGGACTTTAAATAACAAAAAAGATTGATTTTGTGAATATTTATGTCGTCAGATTCTGGTCAGAAAAACATTTCGTAGAACAGTTAGACAACGCCCAATTTTCCATGTCGATTTTGAAGTGGGTGTGGGAGCATCTCAACTCCAAATTCTCACAACTACCAATGTTCTCGCCATCCATTTGAATTTTCCATGTTGATTTTGAAGTGAGTGTGGAAGCATATCAACTCCAAATTCTCACACCTACCAACATTCTCGCCATCCATTCGAAGAACCGTGGCAAATTTGGTCATGTCGCTTGAATATATCTAGTTTGAGGCTATGTCGATCAATCGACCTACAAAGCAAAGGAACAATTATTGATCAAATATAACCCTTCTTTCTATAATTCCAAGGTTAGGAGAGAATTCATGGGCCTAATATATGTTTTCTTATCAAGATATTGAGATATGGGAACATAGAGACATGGGCACATAGGTAGAACCCATATGTGTTACAATCAACCAATCTGATTGCACTAGTATTGGAGCGAGAGTTGCAACAATGTCCAAAAGGTTCAAAATCTAGGTAAAGGTCATGTAGTAATAAGACAAGGGCATACATACGAAAAGTACAATACATATATATCTAAAGTTAAAACCATTAAAATTTATTAAAACCATCTTCATATATGCAACAAGTTCAAGAAAGCTTGATGAAGTAGCACGATACTTCTATCTGGTGACACACAATGACATGTGAACGGTTGATTTGTTTAGTTGAAGCACAATTAGAAGTATCTTGAGTCATGTTACTTGCAAATATGGATGGATACAATGTGTCATTGTAAGGTCATCAAAGCTTGTCTTTCCTAAAACACATGTTACAATGTACTATAAACAATGCAAAGTGAAGGAACCTTGAAGCGAGATAGACTTAGGGAAGCATGACATTGAGAAGCCAATAAACCTAGGAAAGTGTGAGAAGGCATATGGCACTTACGACTTAATTCAAAGGTATATGGCACTTACGATTTAATTCTCCAATGTTGTAGAGCCATAATATATTTTTGGACATGAATACTATCATTATTTTTGACAATTTTCATTACTTGTTGAAACTCAACAAAAAAAAGACAATCTAAAAATTAAGTTAATTAGATATTCAATTATTTTCGAACTTTATCACCAGTAGCAAGAGGTTAATAACATGTGCTCCTTGGTCAAGGGACATTTGGAGACATTGTGGGACAAGATTGGATGACATAGACCTAATTTTCAAGACAATGAAGATGCACATACACAACTACAACAAAGAGCTAGTTTGGCTTATCATTTTTGAGAGAGCCAAATTTTATGTCCATTTTATGCTTTTGTGCATTTAAGCATAAATCCATTACAAAAACATCAAATTAAAACATACTCAAAGAGTTACTTGTTCCTTCATTAAATCAAATGCTTCAACTTAGAAGCAATGCCATTATAGGCAATAGTAGAACGCAAAGGGTTACTACTTGTTCTTATGGTAATTGGAAGGTCTCTACATGATCAACCCCATGCAACATGGATGAATGTGCAGTACATGCTTTCCCAAGGGAAAACAATACATGATTATAAATAAATAACACTTCTAAAATGCATGGTAAAAAGCATATTTATCTTTGAAGAAGTTTGTGAATGATTTTTGGACATGGGAATATTTTTAGAGGCTAACATATTCATTGATCCATTCTTAGACTTGGGGTTTTATTCTCATAAGTTGAAAAGGAAAATTGCTTACATAATCTCAACAAAACTTGCAAGTCAAATCTTGTGAATCTAGTAAGCAATCAAAAGAGTGGATGAGCTAAAAATATTGTGAGTCTTTTATTGATCATGGTGTACTATGACAATGTGCTATCTATTGGATAGAAAAATCTTATAGATGATAGACACAACAACAAAAAATGCCTTAGAAAACCAAATTTATTGTTAATTTGCAATGGCCTCTCAATTGAACTAGGGTTGTTGTGGAACACCCCTCTTCCCTCCTGATAGTGGAATGAATTTCGGGTGATCAACTTGAAGATTCCACACTTAAGAAGTGCACCACTCCAGGTCAATACATGCTTAGACTAAAAGAAATCTTGCGAAGGGAACAAGTTAACTCCTCCACTCTATATCAAGGTGCATAAAATGAAGGGAGCAAGCTTGAATTAAAAGAAATCTTGAACAACTTAACTCCTCCACTCTATATTGCTATTGCCATGCATATCCCTCCAAGAGGTTAATTCTTTGAGTTGGATATGAGTGTGCTAGGCCTCCAAAGGCCAAGTGTCTTCAATCACCACCAAAACCTAGCCCTACGGTGACGTCAAGCCCTCAAAGGTGACTTTTTAGCTTCCAAAGGCAACTTGTTTGGATTTTAGGGGATAGGTGAGATACTCCAAGGTGTCTCTTAGGCCTCCAAAGGAATGTCATCATCATCCACTGTGTGGGCCCTGGTATCCAACCTGTGGGATTCAATCCCCAAGGAAGCCCAAGCTATGCTTGTTCTTCCAAATATGTTCACCAAACAAGGTCCTGCAAAGACAATGAATATGCCCTCCAAGGATCTCAATTCAAATGCATCATGATGAGTAAACCAAATCAATAAAAGAGCCTCCATTTCTTCTCCATTTGTCTTGTGTACTAGGTACCCATAGAAGGATTTGATTCTTGTTGAAACCAAAATTCCCTACAATTTGGAACATTTACATGTTCCCCTTTACACAACCACATCTTATTCCTTTCAACCACGTGTAAGGACCCTTGAAAATTTGGGGAATGAGAGCATGGGGAGTTGCAATGATTAATTTCCTCATTTATCTTGATGGACCCAAAAGTATATGGAATAAATATAATGTCATGAGTCAATTATATAGGTGGATTTTGTACTAGGGTGCATAGAGAACCAAATCCTCCTAACTTAATGGACCTAAAAATAATATAAAATCTAATGAAGAACTAATTGCTAGGTATGTGGGAAGATTAAGGAATTTGGGGGAAACATAAAGAGAGAAATCCTCTAATATATATGAACCTAAGAAATATACGAAATACAATTTATCTTAAGGTGTTGGGCTTGTGGGAAGATTTTTGAAGTGAGGATATTACAAAAGGTGAAATCCATTATGGGTTTGTAGGGCTAAAAATATTTATCTGATATGATTGGCACTGAGGATTTGGCATATGGAAAGAGATTGTTGGATGATCCTTTTAGGCTCCAAGTTGTGACCCTTTTGAGCTTTAAAAGATTGTTGTTGGTTTTTCTAGCTAACAAGTCAATAAGAAACTCATGACATGAAAGGGAGAAATAAGATATGAATTTTAATAAGTTATTTTTCCCTTCAATGGTAGGTCTGTATCTGGCACACTAGGCTTCACGAATGACAATAGGCCTTAGTAATATAAAAGGGACTTAGAGTTGTAACTCATGTGCATCTGAATTCCTTCCAATCAATAGGAACAGACCTCAGACAAGTAGCTAGCTCGTACATGACCAAATGGAATCCAACCAATAGGCACAAACCTCAGACAATTAACTATCTCACACACTTGCTAGGCTTATTGACGACGATAGGTTAGGTCATCCATATTCAATATCATCCTCATGGATGCTAGATGGGTTTGACATGAACATGAATACTTTAAGAGTGCATACCAATACTATCATTTCACTCTCAACAAAAAGATTATGTGATGATGCCATTATCGTCCAACAAATATCCATTTAATTTAGAAGTAAGGAACAATAGAGAGCTTAAACTTTTAATGAACATAAACCTCGACAAAATCAAGTTTTAATGGACCCCATCATTCTCATGCAATGTTATAGAAGAAAAACCTTTCGATCTACAACTTTTGCAATAGTTAGTGCTTAAAACACAAAGGTGCATATCTAGATGCTAACATGGCCTTTACTTCCATGGCTTAAATGATGTAACCCAACATTTAAATTAGAATATAGGTCTCAGCTATTCTAGTCAAATCCATCAAGTTAGCTTGTTATATTGAATCTAATAATGTATATAAACATAATTCTCTCATAGGATCCATGGCCTGAAGTAATGATAGATATGTTATAAATAACACAAAAATGCATAAACACACCATAATCATGATAAAGGCAATGGAAGAGATACAAGCTAAGGGATTTTTCTTTGGGTGTAATAAAAAATGGTATTGGTGGAATTTTTTTTCCAAATAAATACTATTCACCTCAAGAATAATGACAAGGATGACGAGGAACCTCAATAGGATCTGTGAGAATAGCTTGAGTGCTCATTAAATAATGAAGCAAAATTTTACACCATGTTGATGAATTACTTGGAAGATATCGACATGCCTAAAACTATTAAAATTGTAGGATACATCAACAACCAAAATGTCATAGTCCTTATCGACTTAGGTAGTACCCACACCTTCATTAACAAAAATATGGTATACAAATTGAATTGTGTTACACACCCATTTATAAACTTTCAAGTGGTGATTGTAAATGGAGTAAAATGCCACAAGATTAAACTAAGTAGATTACAAATTATCAATTTCCATTTACACCATTGTTATTTAAAGGGTGGTTTTGGGGGTTCAATGGCTTAAATCATTGGGTACAATGTCCATGAACCATGGGGAATTAATGGCCTAATGGCTTTACCCATTCAAGTGATTAGCTCACATAAAATGGAGAATCTCCTCAAAACATGTTAATGGAGTTATTGTTAATATTCATTGAATAGAAGCCCAACTTAAAGTAGGAAATGTTCCTTTAGAGATAAGCATAACTTCAATAAGCATGACATGGTGTTTCAGGAAATTCCCACAAGGTTTCCTTTTTCATGAGATCTATGAGCATGCCATTAAACTTACACCATGTAGTATCTCTGCCAACACAAGGCCCTATAGATACCCTTATGATCCAACAAGAGAGATTGAAAGTATGGAACGAGACATGTTGGATGCAAGGATCATTCAACTAGGATAGAGTGCACTTGCCACTCCATTATTCATGTTATTATCTTCATTCACTCCTATCAGTACATATTCTCCTTTTCTCTTCTCTCATTTGTTTACTTAGGGTTCATATGTGTGTGTGTGTGGTTAAGATTTTGTACTAAAAATTTGTTATAGTTGTATTAGTCAATGTAAGAATACAAAAAAAAAGGTTTTTCCCACAGTCTATGATTCATAGTTTGTTAAAACAATTGATGCTTGTCTACCAAAAATGCAATTCTATCCTTTCTAGAGGATTGTGAACTTTTACTAGTATAAAACCTACTTTAAAAAACACGTCAAAACCCTTACCTTATCATTGTCCTTTCACCAAATCCATTAGCCCATACAACTTGATAAGATTTTTCCATGAGATGCATTTCCATCACCAAGACCTGCATAAATCATAAAAGACAAATTCTTTATATGAGTAAATAATATATAAGCAAATAAACAGGCATTTAGTTATGTAAAATACTCTAGAAAAAACTTAAGTGGTTGCATACCTTAATGAGATTCTATTTGTTTCAAGAATAGGTTATTCTCTACTGAACATGGCCAACCATGTGAAGGTGGAAGCTCATATGGCCCCTCCCCCCCCCTCACATCGCTCTCAATTCCCCATACCCAACAAATGATTTTGTTTATATAGAAAACATATAGGCATTCATGCATAACTAGGATAGTCATCAAAACATATGAACATATAAACATTGAAGCATAATGTTGTAATTCATATAAACAATGTTTCATACTAGCAACATCGATAAACATCCAAATACAAGTCATGAATTTATACATCTGTTTTTTCTTTGATTTATGTTTTTTTACATAAAAAAAATTGACGATTGGGGTATCATAWTCATCCTTTGACATTGTATTTCTTGCACCCTGTCCTTCTATTGTTTGTGTTTCCATGCGCTCATGTACCATACTTCTGGTACGCCGCTGAGAAGGGCGTCGAGGCATCTGTGCAAGGGTGTGAACTGCAACAACAAAAATGATCATGTCGATATGTTGAAATATAATAGAAATAACTAATTCATTATTTTGATTAACATTACAATATTGCTCTTTGCCTGTCTATGTAGCTATGATAGTTGGTGCATTAATTTCTTGTCCACTTGGTTCATCTCGCAGTTCACCCTCTTGAGCTACATGCTCTTCCATTTAAAGAAGTTAATATATAAGTATAAGTCATGAAATAAATATATACAATCACAGTAAATATTTCTAATTCTTAAGCATACATACCAGAATGGGTACTCTTCTCCCCACTATCATTGGACATGTGCACCCTTGTATGACATGCTGTCTGCTAAATACCGCTAGATTCACTGTTGCGATTGCACTATTTATTGAAACAAACATAAATACTTAGTTAAGGGTGATATAATAAAATATGAATAGACTTTATAAGCATGCTACTTTGGTTTCCTTATTCATTTTATTTACCTGCGTGGTTGGGGAGATTGGAGTCTGCCCTAAGATTTTCCTATATTCAATCACAGTTTTAAAACTGTGCTTGTAACCAAGCTTTAGGTCCTCCTCGGTGGCAACAGTGTCGAACATATTTAACTGCAATGCATAACACCATTAAAATTACCAATAACAAAAACAGATATTTGTTTGCTACTGTTAAATAAATATTAACCATAGTTAATCATTTAATTCTTACGATTCATGATTTTAGTTTTCCATAGCCACCATGGCCTAGTTTATGTTGCCCGAGATTTTCCATTCTAGCCTTGGTTGCTTTGGAGGTGTCAGGTAGCCTATATATGGAATTTTTGAAAAAAAATAGATATTGGATGTGTTACTTAAAACAAGAAAGAAAAACATAAATGAGCATATTTCACTAATAATATGACATGTGTTGTACCTTGCTTGACCATCTCGTGGATGTCTTTCTTGTTTTTTAAACACGTTCTCCTTTGCATCCTCTATCAGGGCCTTCCACTCTTTCTATAGAACCATGGGAGGGCGTTCATACTTGAAGTCTAATTGCAATTTCTCCCTATATTGGGCCCTGGTATATTTTAAATTCTCATCAGCTAACTTTGTAACCACTTTCTTATTGAACGTATTGTCAAACAAGTTTACCATGTGGTCTATCAATTCATCTTTCTTTTTGCTATCTTAGCCATTCCATCGTGTGCGAATGGTGGGGTCAAACAAATCCAATGCTTTGTCATTTAAGTTTCTATAGAAAACATTGTTTCCTGTAGAAATGTGTTATCCATTAATTTATAATAATCTCAACAAATGTCCATTTCAATTTCATGATAAAAATGAATCAATTAATTAACAAATACCTGCAATCTTCTTAATCTTGATCGGAACACATGCGTCATCCACCAGAAAGGTGAGATCTAGTGATCTGGTGCTTTTAATTCATTCTGCTCCATGCAGAATAACTTCCTCTCCATCTACAGTGCGTTCCTCTCCGGAGTCATGTGGAGTCCTAGGCTCCGGCTCATCATGCTCCGACGTGTCATGCCGATCAACATCATTGCGCTCATCAATGGATTCGAGGGGAACCTCGGGAGGGTCAAAAATCCTCACTTGTACTTTGTTATGTCGGCTTTTTTGTTGCATTGGACCATCACTGCTACCTATAATAGTTGTAGGATCGACAAGTTCCTAGGGCATGAGGTTTAAAAACTCCTACAAACGGAAAAATTTAATTATCATATCATATAGAAAATATAAAACAAAAAAATGGATATGAAATTGTCATAGCTGATAAAAATATGTGAATATGCCACTTACCCCAAAATTAGTTATTAGATTTTGTAGCTTTGCAATTCTTGCCCTGTCCTCCCGTGTCAGGGGTCTTTTGCGAAACAAACCTAGATATTCTATGTTTGTCTTCTTCAAGGCCTTTGCGACAGTTGCTATTGGGTCAATGGAAAAAAATATTTTGTCCTCATCAATATCCTCAGTGAGTGCCTTCCCACATTGACCATGCCACAATACATTGATGAATACAATTAATGAGATGAACTTTAACATTTGAGAAATTTAGTTATTGTAGTCATAAGTTATTACTATATTTAACATTTACCTGCTGAGGCACAATGAGTGCCTTTCCACGGTCACCCTGGACAGATGTAGCGGGTGATTTTCCACGGTCACCCTGGACAGAAGTTGACATAATAAATCAATCAACAAAAGTTATGAAATTCACCTGTAACATTAAAAAAAATGAAATATTGCAGTAATATCAAAAAATATATAATGAAATTTCAGAAATTTAATTGGTGTAGTCATAAGTTGTTACTATATTTAACATTTACCTGTTGAGGCACAACGGGTGCATTTCCATGGTCACCCAAGACAGGTGTAGCTGGTGATTTTCCATGGTCACCCTAGACAGAAATTGACACAATAAATCAATCAACAAAAGTTATGAAATTCACCTGTAACATTAAAAAAATGAAATATTGCAATAATATCATAAAATAAATAATGAAATTTCAGAAATTTAGTTGTTGTAGTCATAATTTGTTACTATATTTAACATTTACCTGCTGAGGCACAGCGGGTGCATTTCCACGGTCACCCTGGACAAAAGTTGACACAATAAATCAATCAACAAAAGTTATGAAATTCACTTGTAACATTAAAAAAGGAAATATTGCAGTAATATCATAAAATAAATAATGAAATTTCAGAAATTTAGTTGTTGTAGTCATAAGTTGTTACTATATTTAACATTTACCTGTTGAGGCACAACGGGTGCATTTCCACGGTCACCCTGGATAGATGTAGCGTGTGATTTCTCACGGTCACCCTGGGCAAATGTTGACACAATAAATTAATCAACAAAAGTTATGAAAGTAATTGTAACATTAAAAAAATGAAATATTGCGGTAATATCAGAAAATAAATAATGAAAAATGAAATATATGCAGTAAAAAATTGTGATATTGCAGAGATAAATTATAACAATGATTGATCAAAGGTTGAGTTGAATGGTATGTAAGATATTTACCCCCACAGTCGCACCCCCCTCCATCTATTCGATTTAAGTTGTAATCGATCAACAACTCTTCAGTTGGAACTATTGTTTTTGTTGCACATACAAATATATGATTTCCTTCACGTCCCTCAAATATGCAATTCGGTTTCTTAGTTGTTGCCATTGGTCGTGTACTATTTATAAATCCCACAATGTTTCAAGAAGCTTTTGGCCTTCCATAAATATACATAGTTGCCCCTTTATTTTGATTGTTATCTACTAGTTGTATATAATTTGCGGCAACTATGTATCTCTGCATACTTCGTGTATATAGGACCAACATCAACCAATGATTGTATTTGTATAATGGTCCAACATACTCTCTAAATTCAGTTACAGTGCCATAGTTGAACTTTATGTCATCCATGGAAAATAACCCCAATCCATGTAAGGATGAAGGAGCAATGTGATACATCCTCCCATTAATGAAGAAATCTTTGTCCACTTCAGGTAGCTCCTTAGGTTCCCATCATTGCACTAGATGTCTATACCTCAAGGGAAACTCAATGTCACCTATGCTCTCAGCATCATAATTACATGACCCTCTGTTGGCAATACAAAATTGCATGCGTATACAAAATCTTCTCCTTACCTTTTCAGATCTAGTTGATCTAGAACCGGTAGATCTAGTACAACACATCTCACTTTCAACCTCTCTTAGTATATCTTGATCATCACTCGAGGAATATAGATCCGACAGATACCTATTTGGTTGTACCTACACTCGTTAAAACAAGAATATATGTTATCATGCGAATATAAGTTTTTGGTACCAACACTCGAAAAAATGAGAAGATAAGTTAGCGAGCAAATATTTAGGGAACCCATGTTTTTCTTGGAGAATATACTTGATTCTATTGTATGTAACAAACTTATTGGGGTCCTTGTTTACTTGATTCATATCATACTTGGCATCCCATTATTGTTATCTTGGTATGTGTTGGGGTGTGAGTTTTCTCTTTTATAGAATGGCATTAAAGTCCCAACATTAGAGGTATATGAAATTCGTTAGGATAGAAAGAGGCATTAAAGTCCCAAAATTAGGCTTGGGAATTGATGTAGATAGGGTGATGGATTTGTCAACTATTTTGGGTGAAACAAGATGCTATGATTGCACACTAAGGAGGTCCTCCAAGTGAATTTGTTGCATGGATAGAGTGTTGGTAGGCATGTGCAACATAAGAAAATTGTTTCCATGCCAGGAACCAATTGGTCCTAGTAGAAGGAGGTCATTCTCACATCCTCTTGTGGAATTGCATAAAGTTTCATGTTGCATAATATAACACCACTTTTCACTAACTAATGTGTAGGTGTTACTACGCGGAATAACAACATTCTCACTCATAATTAATCACATGCATTCAAAACAAGTTAAACACAATCAACACAGAGTAATCATACGATTCACTGCCATCATCAACAATCAACACTATTTAACATCAATCCATATACACAGCATAATACATGATGATTATAATACACAGTGATACATAAACATAATTAAAGCATCATCTGGTACTTATCTTTGAACAGTGGTAGGTTCCACCAACCAAGTGCAGGCCTTCCACGAACCTCCCAACCTTAGACCGCACTGCTCATCAACTCAACAGTGGGTCACCCCCGATCTGGGACTAAGCTCCACCCCAAGACAAGGAATCCTAGGCTAGGCTGAGGTTACTAGGAAACAACACACAGCCACAAGGATGGGATTCTCTCCCAGGAACCTCTCATGCTCACTACCCACAGACCCTCATTCCCCACATGCCTATTCCACACGAGGAGTATACACCTTCTCTGTCACTTGGACAATCCTTCAGCTACTAACCTCCCTTGCCTTGGGTTACAGCAACAGGCTGGACCAGAATTCTCTGGGCTCTGTGGCAGCTACCAGGTTCCTTCCAGGAGTTCTCTCCTTCCTCTGTACACTTTCTCTCATGGAGAGAGTGTTGCTCCACTGGCCAACAAGCCACACGTAGTCCAACACTGCGTGGCCACAACAATCAACAGGGAAAACTGACGCGGATTTCCTACAGGATCAACAATGGTCGAATGGCTCACGATCACGACTTCGGGATAGATACCCCACGCACAGGCTCGATCTCAGATAGAGGATACACACTGATTCTCCAGATGAACACAGTTTTTTTTTTCCAGTTAAGAAGATGTACGAGGTTTTTCTGCAAAGGTTGGATCTGTCGTACCTATTATTGGATAAATCCATAGGTGTGGACACTAACTTATCTCCCTAGATCCACCTAGATCTAGAACAAAGAAAGACAAAACATGACTCTTTCCCTAGATTTTGACCATTGAATTAACTAGGAGGCAAGAACAAATAACATACCTTATTATCGCTTCCTATGGTCTT
This sequence comes from Picea engelmannii, assembly GCA_009831015.1. Classification (NCBI taxonomy): domain Eukaryota; kingdom Viridiplantae; phylum Streptophyta; class Pinopsida; order Pinales; family Pinaceae; genus Picea; species Picea engelmannii. Next base: position 1,189,473 of record ML778782.1, read on the forward strand.
TGTTGCTCCCACTTCACTCCAGTTCTCTTGTGCAGCCAAGACCAAGACAACACAAACCAACCAAAGTGAAGATTGCACAAATATTCAACAGTCAATCTATGTATATGATCAAGGAATTATACAATAAAGTGGAAATAGCTTTATGGGAAAGGGACATGCTACTATATCATATTAATGGAAAGTAAATATTACAACCTGATCCTTGATGTCACAAACTTCCTTTCGATGGCCCTTGGCTCCGACACACACACTTGCTCAATCCTTGCATGAAGAAGATCAAATCCTCTTGATAGACCTGCTAGAGTCTTCAAGCTGTTGTTCAATGTTGAGTCCTTCACACAATTCTTTCACCAATTCTCCAATGAATCTTGCTTAACCTTTTCCATGAGAATTCTCTCAATATATAGGAGAGAATGACTTAGTTACTTGGATAAGAATGATCTCAAAATATCAAGGAATCCAGTACTAGGATAACCATTCGAATGTCATCTCATCCTTCTAGAAGATTCCCTTCTAGAAGAATCGAGAATTCATCTTTTTCCTTGCTTTAAAAAGAGTTCGCACCCTAGCAGTTCAACACAGTGTGAACTTCTCGCACCCTGGATTAAGGCACCTGCGAGAATTAGGCATTCTCACAGGCAAATATACTAGCAACCTGCGAACTTCCTTCAAAAATGAGTTTTCTGGAAGAGATGAAAATAAGTTTTTCTCAGGAGAAAGTTCTTATGAAGAGCCTGAGTACTGTTGGCAAATATTGAACAAGCAATGAATGCGTGTTGATGATTGTTGTCTTTGATGGCAACAACAGAAATGGCAGGATATGCAGAATAAAACCCCTTGGGGATTTGGACGTAAAAGCACAGGAGGAACAACATTGAAGAAAACATGCGCATTGAAGAAAACGCACGCAGCAGAAGTTTACAGAGAAGAAGGAAGATGGTGACTGTCGGATCCCATCCAAATTTCCCGAAAGGCCACTAGCCGTCAGATCTGCAGAAGTTGCGAGGGAGATAATCCATCAGATATTTGGGGATCGAGATTTCAATATGCAAAGTTCACTCGACAACGAAAACCCCGAAATCGCGATACGCGATTTCGCGATTTAATCGCAGCCGTTAAATCAAGCAGGGATCTGGACCGTTCATTCATATGGACGCATGGCAGCCATGAGGCTTCATCGGAGTTTCGGGGATCGGGATTTCATAATGCAAAGAACACAATGCATCGAAAACCCTGATTTTGCGATATGCGAAATCCCGACTGAATCTGAACCGTCAGATTCAACATGTGATCTAAACCGTCGATCTAATTCACGACAACAGTCCACGTCATCTAGGGACACGTGGCACAACCAGGTAATGACAGATGTCAGGCAGATCTAACACTTCAGGCACATACAATTTATGAATCAGAGTGACACGTGGCAGGATCTAACACGTGCCAAATCACGTGTGACGTCAGCAGAGGCATCGGCAATCGAGACTTTGATATGTCAAGAACACACTGCAACAGAAACTCCGAGATCGTGATATGCGATTTTGCGATGTAATCACAGCCATTGGATAAGAATGAGATCTGGACCGTTGATCTCCGTCATCGGGAAATCGGGGATTGGGAATCCCGGAGGCATGTGCATAATGACATCGAAAACGCCGAAACCCCGATGAGAGGTTTGACCGAGGTCATGTGTTGACGGTCTTATGGAGCCAAGGCCTATAGCCAGTAGGGCTAATGCGTGGAAAGGGGCGCATCGGTAATTGGGGATTGGAGAGGTGAGAAACTCTCGACATCAGGAAGTGCGAAACCCCGAAACCCCGAAACCCCGACAAGAGGTATGGTGAAGGTCACATGGACCATTGTGTAGGCGGAAGGGGCTAAAGCTAGGGAAAGGAGCATATCGGGAATCGGAGAATCGGGGGTCCCGAGTACATGTGCTCTCGACACTGTGAATGTCGATATTGCGATGAGTGAAACCCTGATTTGATCTGAACCGTTGGATCAAATATTGATCGGAGGGTCACTGTTCTCTCTCTCACTGTTAACGACTGAATATGATTTCTATTAGTGAAATAGACTCATGATGTAGAATTAGTTAACGTTTCAAGATGACGATTCAGTTGCTGAGACAGTTGTCGTTACTCTTGCTGAAGGAGATGGGAAGTGGAACCATCATAACAAAATGTATAAAAGAGAATGAGGGAGACTGAATTGAGTTGGCTGTTCAGAATGGAAAAAGATCGAAACAGTTAGAAAGGAGAAAGGAGAAGATGTTGAACATGAAATTTAATGACAGGCAGATCAGAAGAAGAGCTGAAATACAGAAGAATATGATGCAGAGAAAACCTGTTGAAGAAGAGAAAATGGCAGAACAGTGAACACAAGACCAGATTTACAGAACCAAGAAAGACTAGTAAGAACTGATTTATCTGTAAAGCTGAATGTGTAATTAATCATTAATATTTTAGGGAGGTTGGGAGGTGCTCGGGAGGACTGTTGTCCTCAGAAGTTCAAGTGG
>ML778782.1:1198997-1233599 GCA_009831015.1 Picea engelmannii
GGGGATTGGAGTTGATGTAAATTAATACCATTTTCAAATTATTCTTCAACTTAAATCGAATGAAAAAAAATCCTCCAGTGCCATACAAATTCAACTCATATCAGCTCAAGAATGAGGAATAAAGGGAAACGATAAAAAATTAATGGGTTGCAATTATAGGTTAAGTGAATACGGTATTACAAGTTTTCTTGAAAATTTGAAAAGGACCAAATCCATCTCAAAAGATTGTGTAAATTCCCAAAATATCCAAAACTAGAGATAGAGGGGAAGCTTGAGTTGATTTATGGGACCTAAAATAGGGAACAATGTTAGGACAAAACAAGGAAATGATAGATCAATTAGAAGGAGAATGAAAAAAAATGATAGTTTGGGATCAATCCTTATGGAGAAAAAAGAGATCAGGGATCTTCGTTGATGATGTATTATTGTTTCGAAATCGTACACTTAGAGAGGAAAATTTTAACCCTAATCCTAACTCGATTGGAGTCTTGTGAGTTTGGGGACAAAGCCCACTAAATTACCATTTTTTACGGCGGAATGTTTGGCCTCCTTCTCTGTCTCTGTCATTCAATTTTTCTGTGTCTTGGCCTCCTTCTCTGTTGCTATTGCTCGACTTTCTCTTGCCAAGCTCCTTCTCTGTGTCTTGGCCTCCTCTTGCCCTAGCTCTTCGCGAGAGGGCTCAACTTTATCTCTTTCCCAACTATTATCTTCTCTGTCGCGCGAGTGTGAGTGTGCTCTAATTTCATGAATGAGTACGTGCGAGTGTCTGTTGTTTGTTTGAATTTTGTTTTTTTATGTTTAAAATTAATATATTTTATAAAATTAATTTATATTTAATTAATATTATATATATATATATATATGTTTTTTTTTATGTATTAATATGTTTTGTTTTTTGTTATGTGTAACTACACTAGTACAATTTGATTTATAAACTTAATGAGGAATGTGAATCCTAAGTCTAGCTTGAATATTGTCGACCTTTCCTTCAACAATTTTTATCATGACCTTCACTCCCTTGCTTAAGAGAAACATAGGAAGTTATAGAGTCACCATGTTGGCTACTTAAGGGTTGGTTCAATAGAGATATAGGTAGTGGGTAAGTGCATGCATCATAGGCTTAAAAACCTCTCCATCATCATGTTCCTTAGTTTGAATATAAGTGACGCAGGACGATTGTCGCGAGACCACCACCTCGTTACGCCCCTACTCACAGGATCATTCTCATTCATTCATGAGCCGAAGCGGCTCTTTCGATTCCCACTGGAATCTCTATTGAAAACCCGATCCACGGGTCCTTTTGTTTACCCACATGACTGTTCTGGGTTCAACTGTGAACTTTCCTCGACTTAGTTTCGGGTTTCAGAGTTTCTTCTTTTCTGATGTCGAGATTTCTTGTCCTATCGAACTCTCGAACTCCGATTCATCGATGCGCGCCTTTGTTGCCTTAGCCCCTCCTGGCTATGCCCCTAGTCTGTATGACTAGTTCTCATAAGACCGCAGCCTTATCCTTCTTTCGGGGTTTAGGGCTTCAAAATCCCAATGTGCTCCAACTCTCGTTAGCCCTCCGGGCTAGACCTTTGGGTCCATGCGACCACTATTTCACAAGACCGCAACCTTGTCTCCTATCAGGGTTTCGGTCATCACAATGCCGAAATGCATAAACCCCGCATCCACGGGATTCTCGCTATCCTGATCTTCGATGTGATGTCAGCTCACAATCCCTGTCCGCCCTTAGCACGATCAATAGCCGTGATCGCCTATGAAACCAACGGCTCCAGATCTCCCACGAGGTTTCGCGACTTCGAATGTCGAAGTGCTTTTTCCCTTGACTTCCTCGATCTCTCGAAAGTCGATTCTCCGCTATGTTGACAGCTGGCCCCACGATGGCGCTTTCTTCCTCTCCGATATGCTGACAACTGGCCCTACGATGGCACTTTCCTCCTTATCAGGGTTTCAGACTTCGTGATCCCGATTTGCAAGGACTTCCTGTCCACGGGATTCCTGATTTCCCGATTCATGATTTCCCAATTGACGACCTCCCCTTTGGGAAATCTCTCGAGTACTCTGATCTCCTCCACGCGTCCTCCTATGATGGACGGTCCTGATCACCTCTCGCGATTTCGCGGTTCCAAATGTCTTGGGCGCCTCATCCTCAGGACTCGCGAAATGCTGAACTCTGATGCTCCGATTTGGCTTCCTATCAGGACTTTTGCCGATAATATGGATCTTTGCTACGTACCCCCAACTGATGGAAAACCCTGATCCCAATCTCATTTTTTCAGAGGTTTCAATGCCCCGATGACAGAAATCCTTTGTCAACTCAAAACCCTGGTAGTCGATATACCGACGGTTCACTCGATCTCTGCCACGTGTCGCCACAAATGGACGGTCCAGATTGTTCCTCTGTTTCGAGACTTGAAGTATCCCGACTTCCTCGACCTCGAGAACTCCAATATCCCGAGAGTCGATATCCTGATGACAACTTGCGTCGGGACTTTGTACCCGCTTCTCTGCGCTAAGAGTTAAACCATGCGCAGGTCTCTACCGATCCAACGAATGACGGGTATATTGATCCGATCTGACGGTGCAGATCCATCCTTCTTCCTGTGCACTCCTCCTTCTCCTTCCTGGATGTAGAAACCAACGGTCCAGATCTCTTCCTCCCGTCGATCTGACGGCTACTGTGCTCCCTTCTGAGCTTGTGCACTTTCTTCTGATGCTTGGAAGAATTCCAAGTCTCCCAAAGGCCTCAACCTTTGTTTGTTTCCTCCTCTGCGATCTTCTTTACCTGAGTTCTCGCCATGCGTATAAAAATTCTGATCCCCATGATCTTTTCTCCTTTCAAATCATCGAAGGATTCTTCAACTCCTACACCTCTGTAGGGTATTCACATGCACACACAAAAGGTGTTATCCGTCCTGAGATTTCTTGTAGCTTCGACCTCCAAGGAAACTTGGCTCCTTCTTTCCGTTCTCCCTCAGATGGAGAAATTGGATGCCCTCTTAGCTATCTTTCTACTCAAGCAACCTCTTGTTGAGTCTGCACGGTGTTCAGCAACCCTATGAAGATCCTCCAATGGATTCTTCCTCCAAATCACAGAACTCAAAAGTGTTCTCTTCTCCTCTGTGTCTATCTGCACACCTACTCAATGCCCACCTGGCAGAGTATCTTCTCCCAGAACTTCTAGCAGTTATGTCCTCTTCTGTACACCCTTTGCACCTGCTCAATACCCACCTGGAAGAGCTCTCAGAACCCATGGTGATTCTGGTTCTTCCTGAACTCACAGCAGAGTTCCTCCAAATGCACCACTGTGCATATGCTCAATGCCCACCTAGAAGAGCTCTATAGAACTCCTCAGAGCTTTTGTCTGCAACCGTGTCTTCTCCCACACAGCCTTGCCTCCAAGGTGTTAAGCAACCTTGAGGTCTTCACCGAGTTGTTGACTCCAGTTCCTGTGTCGCAGCACGTCTTTGTCTGAACCCGCAGTATTCAGAAGTGCAACCTCTGTGCACGACTATCAAAACCCACAGTTTCCTGTCACACCCTCCTAGTGTGAAGCCTCAAATACCTTCACCTGAAATCAGACACACTCCTGTAAATGCACACCTACAGCATACATCTACAACATACATAAAGAACACTCACAGACATCCACATAACACACAGTAATGCAGGAAAAACTGCTCTTTGTATTAAATATGGAAAACGCATGTTTATACAAGGGTGTTCCTGAGCACGGCCTGTAACAAGGTCTTGGATCCTTCTCTCTTCTCTCTACACATAGATCCTCTTCTATTCTATCCACTTCACTCACTCAAAATGAGATCCGAAAACTCTTTTACCTGAGGGGGCTCTTAGAGCTCTTCCCTCCAATCTACCTACCCTATTCAATTGCATTGAATGGGCTATCTAGTCCAACATCTGGATCTATATCTCAACCTTACAAACATTTAAGGCCAATATTATCTACAGCCTGCACAAAGGCACGGATCTATGGCTCAACAACCTAAGCAATTAAATTACATTCAATTCAGATTTTAAATGAGGACTGCGCCTCTCTCTTCATATTGAATGCACGCGCTCGACGTGGCTGGCTGGCTGGCTGGATGATGTGGAGAGATGCTCCTGCATCATACTCCTCAGCTACCAAATTCATGAGCTCCTTCTCATGAGCTTCCCATCTCAGTTGTGGGAATCCTCCTAGATCCCAAATCATTCTCTGGAGTTGTTCATCCACTCCATTCTGCTGCTGCTTCTACGTTGTTGTTGCTGCTACTACTTCTCTTCTACTCAGCTTCTCCTCACTAGCAGTTTCTACTGACCTTAACATCAGCCTTCTGATCTCCTTGATCACTGCATCCAGCTGCTCCAATGGGTGGTCCTGTTTTTGCAGTCTCCCCAGCTGCAAAAATTTTCTGCAATTGGGTAGATCATCATCATCTCCCATGCTTTATTTTTCATCAGCTTGCAACTTCACCTGTTGGATGTGCACGCTCTGCACTTTCACCCTCTCTTCCAGGGTTTCAATTTTTTCCCACAAATTAGCAAAACAAATGTTGTCTGCCCCTTCTTCTTCTGCTGCTGCAAACTCCCATGTTGCAGTCCTTTAAGTCTCCTGGATGAAAATACTGAGCCATTCCTCAGAATGCTCATCATCTTCTTCGTCTGCTTCTTATGCTGTCAGCTTTAGTGCTACAACTTCCTCATCTTCCTGGCTGAAAGCATTGAGCCATTCCTCAGAATTCTCATTTTTCTCTCCGTCTGCTTGGGCAGCTTCCAAAGTCTGCTCCAATTCTTCTTTGACAGTCTCAGCTAACTATTCCTCTGTTGTTGTTGCATCGGCAACACAAATTTCTGCCTCCTCCTGGGCAAGTGGTAGGAATACTCCAATTCACCCAATCATCAGAAGATTATCCTAATATTCCTCTTCTGTCAGCTGCATCTGCTGATCTAAATTCATTTTCGAGCTCACCTGCTCTGTTAGCTCCTCAAGCTGATCAAAACTCACCTCTGAGTTTATGAGACTCTCAGACAGTCCCATCTGCTTGTCCCTGCCCACCTGGAAATATGGGATATGTTCGTTGCCCTCCTGGCAGATTATGAGATCAAATGATCCCATTTTCATCAGCACCCCTTGCTGAATTGATCACCTCCGAGTTCATGAGACCATCAGACAGTCTCGAATTCTCATCTCTTCCCACCTGGCAATCCGAGATTCTTCTGTTGCCCTCCTAGAAGTCTTTGAGATCCCGCAGTGACCTCATATCATTGCCCAGCTGGCAATGTGAAATTCCTTGGCTGTCCTCATGACAGTCTTCGATATCCCGCAACGATCTCATTTCGTTGCCCACCTGGCAAACTGGAATTTCTTCTCTGCCCTCCTAGCAGTTCTTGAGATCCTCAGCTAATCCCATTTCATTCTCTTCATCATTGAGACCTCTCCTAGTCTCTGGTTCACACACCTGAACCATTTCCTCAGGTCCGTTGAGGTTTTTAGCATACCTCAACCACTCTCTTAACATCCTTCATTGTCTTATGACCATCAACTCCTTGACTGGCCATTTTTCTTTCGGCTTCTTCATGGGCCATTCATATACCCATCTTGGCTTTTCTTTCTACTGCATCCGCAGTTCGAGCTTTTCTATGTCTGCCCTTATTTCAGTGAGCTCCTTATCCATTTCTGCAAGCTTTTCTGCCTTGCTCTTCTTCCCAGCAAACCTACGACCTTCAGTAGCCATGTTGTTGTCCCTGTCTGCTCTACTAGCAAACCTGTTGTTGTCACTCTGCACTAAGAGTGTTTCCATCTTCATCCTCCAGTCCTGCTGACCGTCTATGGACTGTTGCCTACCTGCGAACAATCCTTACAGAGTCTCCAGCGCTCTGTCTTCCTTTACCTTCTCACTTCACCTAAAATATACAAGTGAAGTCCCTGCTCTGATACCACTTGGTGTGTATCAGACTGCTCTTCTCCTCTTTCTGCCTCTTCCTGCCTAAAATATACAAGAAAGAATCAGCTCTGATACCACTTGGTGCAGTGTATCAGAGTACTCTTTTATCTCCTTTTGCCTCTTCCTGCCTAAAATATACAAGCAAGAATCAAGCTTTGATACCACTTGGTGCAGTGTATCAGAGTACTCTTTTATCTCCTTTTTCCTCTTCCTACCTGAAATATACAAGCAAGAATCAAGCTCTGATACCACTTGACGCAGGAATATTGTCGCGAGACCACCACCTCTTCACCCTCCTCTCACAGGATCGTTCTCATTCATTCATGAGCCGAAGCGGCTCTTTCGATTCCCACTGGAATCTCTATTGAAAACTCGATCCACAGGTCCTTCTGTTTACCCACACGGTTGTTCTGGGTTCAACCGTGAACTTTCCCCGACTCAGTTTCGGGTTTTGGAGTTTCTTCTTTTCTGATGTCGAGAGTTCCTGTCCTCTCGAACTCCCGAACTCTGATTCACCGATGCACGCCTTTGCTGCCTTAGCCCCTCTTGGCTATGCCCCTAGTCTGTATGAATAGTTCTTGTAAGACCGCAGCCTTATCCTTCTTTCAAGGTTTAGGGCTTCAAAATCCTGATGTGCTCCAACTCCCATTAGCCCTCCAGACTAGACCTTTGGGTCCATGCGACCACTATTTCATAAGACCGCAGCCTTGTCTCCTATCGGGGTTTCGGTCATCGCAATGCCGAAATGCATAAACCCCGCATCCACGGGATTATTTATATCCCGATCTTTGATGTGACATCAGCTAACAATCCTTGTCTGCCTTTAGCACGATCAACGGTCGTGATCGCCTATGAAACCAACGGCTCCAGATCTCCCTCGGGGTTTGGTGACTTCAAATGCCGAAGTGTTTTTGCCCTTGACTTCCCCGATCTCTCGAAATCTGATTCTCTACTATGCTGAAAGATGGCCCCACAATGGCACTTTCCTCCTCTCCGATATGCTGACAGTTGGCCCTACGATGGCGCTTTCGTCCTTGTCGGGGTTTCGGACTTCGCGATCCCAAATTGCAAGGACTTCTTGTCCACGGGATTCTCGATTTCCCGATTCATGATTTCCTCATTGACGACCTCCCCTTCGGGAAATCTCTCGAGTACTCTGATCTCCTCCACGCGTCCTCCTATGATGGATGGTCCTGATCACCTCTCACGATTTCGCGGTTCCAAATGTCCCGGGCGCCTCATCCTCAGGACTCGCGAAATGTCGAACTCCGATGCTCCGATTTGGCTTCCTATCGGGACTTTTCCCGATAATCTGGATCTCCGCCATGTACCCCCAACTGATGGATGGCCCTGATCCCAATATCGTTGTTTCGGAGGTTTCAATGCCCCAATGACAAAAATCCTCTGTCAACTCAAAACCCTGGTAGCCGATATACCGACGGTTCACTCGATCTCTGCCACGTGTCGCCACAAATGGACGGTCCAGATCATTCTGTTGTTTCGAGACTTGAAGTGTCCTGACTTCCTCGACCTTGAGAACTCCAATATCCCAAGTGTTGATATTCCGATGATAGCTCCCGTCGGGACTTTGTACCCACTTCTCTGCGCTGAGAGTTAAACCATGCACAACTCTCTACCGATCCGACTGACGGGTATCTTGATCCGATCTGACGGTGCAGATCTGTCCTTCTTCCTGTGCGCTCCTCCTTCTCCTTCCTGGATGTAGAAACCAACGGTCCAGATCTCTTCCTCCCATCGATCTGACGGCTACTATGCTCCCTCCTGAGCTTGCGCACTTTCTTCCAATGCTTGGAACAATTCCAAGTCTCCCAAAGGCCTCAACCTTTGTCTGTTTCCTCCTCTGTGAGATTATTTCCCTGAGTTCTCACTGTGCGTATAAAAATGTTGATCCCCTTGAGCTTTTCTCCTTTCGAATCATCGAAGGATTATTCAACTCCTACACCTTTGTAGGGTATTCACATGGACACACAAAAGGTGTTATCCGTCCTGGGCTTTCCTGTAGCTTCGACCTCCAAGGAAACTCGGCTCCTTCTTTTCGTTCTCCCTCAGATGGAGAAATTGGATGCGCTCCTGGCTATCCTTGTACTCAAGCAACCTCTTACTGAGTCTGCAGGGTGTTCAACAACCCTGTGAAGATCCTGCAATGGATTCTTCCTCCAAATCACAGAAATCAAAAGAGTTCTCTTCTCCTCTTTGTCTGTCTACACACCTACTCGATGCCCACCTGGCAGAGTATCTTCTCCCAGAACTTCTAGTAGTTATGTCCTCTTCTGTGCACCCTTTGCACCTACTCAATACCCACCTAGCAGAGCTCTCGGAATCCTCGGTGATTCTGGTTCTTCCTGAACTCACAACAGAGTTCCTCCAAATGCACCACTGTGCATATGCTCAATGCCCACCTGGCAGAGCTCTACAGAACTCCTCAAAGCTTATGTCTGCAACTATGTCTTCTCCCACACAGCCTTTCCTCCAAGGTGTTCAGCAACCTTGAGGTCTTCACCGAGTTGTTGACTCCAATTCCTGTGCCACAACAAGTCTTTGTCTGAACCCGCAGTATTCAGAAGTGCAACCTCTGTGCATGGCTATCAAAACGCGCAGTGTCCTGTCACACCCTCCTGGTGTGAAGCCTCAAAGACCTTCACCTGAAATCAGACACACTCCTACAAATGCACACCTACAACATACATCTACAGCATACATAAAGAACACTCACAGACATCCACATAACACACAGTAATGCATGAAAAACTGCTCTTTGTATTAAATATGGAAAATGCCTGTTTATACAAGAGTGTTCCTGAGCACGGCCTGTAACAAGGTCTTGGCTCCTTCTCTCTACTCTCTACATGCAGATCCTCTTCTATTCTATCCACTTCACTCACTCAAAATGAGATCTGAAATCTCTTTTACCTGAGGGGGCTCTTAGATCTCTTCCCTCCAATCTACCTACCCTATTCAATTGCATTGAATGGGTTGTCTAGTCCAGCATCTGGATCTAGATCTTAGCCTTACAAACATTTAAGGCCAATCTTATCTACAGCCTGCGCAAAGGCATGAATCTATGGCTCAACAGCCTAAGCAATTAAATTACATTCAATTCAGATCATAAATGAGGATTGCGCCTCTCTCTTCATCTTGAATGCACGCGCTCGACGTGGCTGGCTGGTTGGCTGGCTGACGTGGAGAGATGTTCCTGCATCAATAAGACTCTATTTAGGGTTTCCTATCTACACTAAGGGCGAAGTGATGCTAACACTAAGAATGAAAAAAATAATCTAAAAGCAAGGAGGATGCTCAATCTCATCCTTTCATATCATGTTCCTTCACCCTCAAAGGTTGGTGATCTACACTCCTTATACTCCAAATCAAGAGCATAAGGAGAAGGGGTTAATGAGAGTGGTTTCCACTGTTCTAGAGAGGAAGGAGGCAACATACATAAGAATACTCAATCTATCAATTATTTCAATGAATGATCATCTCATAATTCATGAGATAGGCTAAGATACTAAACCTGAATTAGAAGGTTGCAATACAATGTTCGAAACACTGAATTTGCACAATTAACTTGAATAGAAATAATATGCCACAAAGAAAATTAACTTGATATAATAGCATAAATGAAATTGTTGTGACAACAAAATTGCATTATATGAAAGTGAAATGACATGAAGAAAAAAAAATGTATATAACAACTTGCATGATTTCTCTACATGAAACTATGATATACTTCTAGAAATAAAACATAACTATCTGACAAAGATAGAAGAAACCATGCAAGTGCAAGTTGATGAACATCCCCCATGTGATTAAACCTACTTGAGAAAATGATTTGCATAACCTCAAGAATGCATATTAGTAACAATATGGGCCTCAAATTTCCACTATTTGGTGACCCATCATCACCCCCCAACAAAAGGTTTTGTGCATCCTTGTGCAATAAAAAATGTCTCATGTGCATTATGTCATTTACCCTGCCTCTTTTTTTGTCCCATTATTTTTGTTCCTTGCATTAGCATCCCTAAGTTCATAGGACACAAATTGAGTAATGACACCTTTGACATGGTACCCTACTTTTTTGTCTATTTTCTTTCAAATCCTCCTTCTCCTTTTCCTCATCCAAATTTCCTAGAGGTGTGGGATGTAGTGGGAGAGGAGGATTGAATCTTAGCCCGATCTGTTTGAGCTTGATTTTCCTCAAAGAATCCTTGTAAAATTGAGACCTATGTAGGGTAGCTTATAAATTATGAGGGGAGTGTGGTTCTATCATCTAAAGATCAAGATGAATCCCACTACATATGGCTTGGAAAGCTTGGAGTGCACCTTCCCTTGAAATTTTTATTGTATCTTCAACATGGGAAATTGCCTCTCTTTGTTTCCCCTCTAGGATGGGAATTATCTCTATGTCGGATGTCAGAGCTATGTGGATACTAATGAGTTCCTATGGAATGGGGGATTCAACTCTATTCCATAAGTGGTTGACAATTTCTTCTTTCCTATACCTCTGGAACTTAGTAGCTCTAAGTTATTCATGGTGGATACATGAGCACCATTGGCCAAAAAATTAGGGTTTATAGTTTTGTGAGATCCCATTGGAACCCTTATAGAAACCATATGGATTTATGTAATCCACTGCCAACCGTGGAACAATCCACCAATATTTTTGTTTCTTGTGACCAACCAGTGGAGTGAAGGGATATTCAAAACTTCTTAAGAAGTGTAGCTTTTGTGGAAAGGGAAGAGGAGTTGTGATCTATTGTTAGAGTCCACTATATAATCACATAAGAACTTGAAGAGCACCCTTTGCAAATGGATTTATTTGTAGTTTGATAATGTAAAGTAGAGCCTAAGATTAAGAAGAAGGGAAGATTCGAGTTAACAAATGAAGCATTTGTAACCGATTACATATTGAGTTAAAAAATGAAGCATCTTCTTCTAGTTGGATTTTTCCCATATATATATGTATGATCCACTAAAGGTGATACATTATCTTATGTATGATCCCATAATTTGAAATGTGTAAACTTCCACATCAAGCATGGCCACACTAGAATCATGGGGTCATTGGACTCAAGGAGGGATGAGGATTTAGAATTATACATAGATGTGAATAGTTGGAGGAGAATGATCATTTTGAAGGTGCTAGGCCTCTTCCTACACACCACCAGATCACCTCTCATTGACAATCTGTGTATTGATCCCTTTTAGTTTTGGGTTAGTATTTTCAATTGCACGCACCTTTCAATCTAGTCAAAGTTTAATTAATGTATCTTGTTACTGTAGGGTTATAAAGCCTCATCCCAATGCCCATATGCCTCCAACCTTGTGATCTAATCATTTGGTGACAAGTGTCATGAAGGGTGGCGCCTAAGACTAGGGGTAACTTTCAATTCAAGGCTAGGAATGACCAAGCCCACATCAAGTGAAGGAAGAAAATTAAGAAGGTACATGTGTTGTCCCATTCCATGTCAACAAAAACACATCCATTCATTGGGAACACTAAAACCCGACAAATAGATGACTCCACCCGGGTCCTTTCAGTTACAATCTCTTGTAATTGAACCTTATTTATTGATTCTCCTTCTGGATGTGGGGGAAAACTACATTGATATACATTGTAAACACCCTATTGATGACTCCATGAAGGTAAGCAATTACATTATGTGTAAATAATTATTCTTGGCCTATCAATTATCCTTCCCAAGGGTCTGTGGGTACAAATATAGGAGCAGATGATAATAAAGGGGTTTAACATTAAAGATTGGTGTTAGAGAGATATTACCCAATATTTTATAGTGGATAGAAGAAGGAATTGACCTTCCATACAAAGAAAAGAATTACAACTTCTATGCATACAGACAAAGACATTGTTTTTTTTATCTAGAGTCAAAGATAAATCCAAGATACCAAATTGAATGAGGAAAATGGCTTTTTGGTCATAGTATAGATCAAGGGAGCCACTTCTTAAGAAGTGTAGCTTTTGTGGAAAGGGAAGAGGAGTTGCAATATATTGTTAGAGTCCACTATATAATCACATAAGAACTTGAAGAGCAACCTTTGCAAATGGATTTATTTGTAGTTTGATAATGGAAAGTAGAGCCTAAGATTAAGAAGAAGGGAAGATTCAACTAGGCAATGATGAAGCAATTCTAGAATATGTGGATAGCATTGAAGTTTCCTTCTATGTGAAATAAAGAATTTGATATTTCAAGCAAAGAGTGGATTCATTCCTCCAAGTTGTTAATTAACTAGGTGGAAAATTTTCTCAATAATCAATGGACATTGTTGAGAGAAGATAAAACTTCTGGGAAATATGTTCTTAATAGCTCCATGAGAGCCTTGGTAATTGTAACCGATTACATATTGTGTTAACAAATGAAGCATCTTCATCTAGTTGGATTTTCAAACTATGTTATAAGTAAATGAGTCCCATTTCCATAGTGCACTATTGAAACAAGTAGCAATAAATATTGTTGTGAGCCCTTCTTTACCTTTTTCATAAGGAGATATCCATCAATGAGTAGATCATAGAAATTTTAATGTGCGTCATACTAAGAATTTTATTAAAAATAACTTTTTGAAACAAGAGGCCACATCTATTTTTTATTCCAAAATAATTTTAGACAAGTCCAGGCCATTGGAGTTAACTTAAAGAAACCCAAGGAGGATGAGGCACTCTTGAATTTGTTCTCAGTTTTTCTTCTAGAGTAGATGAAACACATCGAGTCAAGATGAATATGCATTGTACGGAAATCCGGATTAGAAATAGAAAATATCCCAAAAAACTTTTCTCTAACTTGAAATGACATCATTTAGGGATAAAAATTCCTAGAAGAACTTGGAATTGTGAAAAGGAAAAGAAGGGATGGTGCTTCTAATAATATTATGCTCATTGGATGATTGAAAATACAAAGAACAAATATTTTGCAAGTGATTTCCTTCATAATTGCAATCATTTAGGTCTCACAAAAGAAGTCAATGAATTCCAAAGAGTGAACTCTCATAATAAAAACACAAAGTTTGGAAAGAATATGCCATGAACTCATTGAGAAAGAAGATCAAAGATAGGTGTTGGACACACCTACTCATCATTACATTGTTTGCAATCAAACTTGGTATACAAAATATGTCCATGTCAACAAACATCGCTATTGCAAACAACCAATTTTTGAATGGATAACCTCACATTAGTGACAAACAAAAACACAAACAGTTTGAAAAAATTTCAACGTTGGCCCCATTCACAGGTCATTGTTTCCCATGTCTAGTCCTAGTACAATATTAATATAGAACCTGAAAGAAAAATGAAGAAAGACTAATGAAAACTTAAAACTTGCGTCAACCAATTTGTGTACTTTGAAAGAAAATTAAGGTTTATGGTTTACATGATGAATTCATGATGGAAGAAAGTGGGTGTGTGAGTCAAATTCGAGTCCAGAAATCATCCCATATAATTAAGGCATGTGAATAGTCTATCCATGTCAAATTTTAGTGCATACAGAAACAATTTGAAAAAAATTCAACGTTGGCCCCATTCACAGGTCATTATTGCTCGTGTCTAGTCCTAGTACAATTTCCTTGTAAAATTTGTTCGACAGTACACACGTCCCCGCATCTAGTACTGTAAGAGAGTATTTTTATGGTGTTGATTAAGCAATCAACGAAAAAGAGGTATTTATGGAATCGCACATGCAATATGTG
Source organism: Picea engelmannii (assembly GCA_009831015.1). NCBI lineage: Eukaryota > Viridiplantae > Streptophyta > Pinopsida > Pinales > Pinaceae > Picea > Picea engelmannii. The sequence goes on from ML778782.1 coordinate 1,212,668, forward strand.
ATATAACAATGGTCATTTCAAATGCATTTGTAACATGAAGTATGGTTCTCATGGTTGTCGAAGGAATGCTCTAGGGTCAAACAACAAGGTACACGATCATAGAAATTTTGTTAGGGACGCATGGGCCATCCATCACAGTCATTTTTATAGTGTTGATTAAACAATGAACGAAAAGAGGGATATTTCATCACAACTACGACACACATAAATTGTATATACAATGTAGAACCTGAAAGAAAAATGAAGAAAGACTGATGAAAACTTAAAACTTGCGTCAACCAATTTGTGTACTTTGAAAGAAAATTAGGGTTTATGGTTTACATGATGAATTGATGATGGAAACAAGTGGGTGTGTGAGTCAAATTTTAGTCCATAAACCCTCCCATATCATTAATGCATGAAAATAGTCTATCCATGTAAAATTTCAGTGCATACAGAAACAGTTTGAAAAAATTTCAACGTTGGCCCCATTCACAGGTCACCATTGCCCATGTCTAGACCTAGTACAATGCATGTTCATTGTTCCTTTTAAAATTCATTGACAGTACACATGTTCCCACATCTAGTACAATATATTTGAGTCTAGAAACCCTTCCATATCATTAAGGCATGCGAACAATCTATCCATGTCAAATTTCAGTGCATATAGAAACATTTTGAAAGAATTTCAACATTGGCCCCATTCACACGTTATTGTTTCCCATCAGGTTATTGTTGAACTAGATTACATATGAGAATGAAACTCCATATGAAAAATCAAGCTACATATCGTCAAGTAAAATCACGATTACTGTTGAACTAGAGTGGTGTTTGAGTCTGGATACCCTTCCATATCGTCAAGGCATACAAACAGTCTATCCATGTCATCTTCTGCATGATAATTTTAGTTGATTAGGATGAAGAAACCCTTGAAATGGACAGATGAAGGAGCAGAAAAGGTGGCGATTTGAAGAAGATTCTATGTTACATCATACATGTTTATGTTAAGCGATATTGGCCACAATAATGGAATCTTGTATCGCGGAGAATGAATAGAGCCCTGGATAGAGATCTGAAATCCTATGAAGAGAGGTGGAAGAACTACTTGAAGCTCGTAATCAAGAAGGGCTCCTCATCAAAAGACGAGTAGCATCTCATTATAAGTCTTCAAGAAAAAACAATAAAATATTTGAATAACACAAATTGAAAACTGCAAATTCAAGTCAAAAGAAGTGTAGTTGAATAAAGCAAAAAGGAGAGGCATATTGTTTCAATGCAAAGCAAAACCAACAATTTTCGATGGAGATATTGTTTCAAATTTGGACGGAAATCCTGCAGAAAGGAGAGGCATAACGGACAATTTTAGACGGAAATCTGACAGATATTTTTTTGTCACATGAAATCCCCGGGATGACATACCTACATCGTTGGTATGAGATGTTTTTGAAATTGCTAAATCCGATTTCTGCAATTAAAATATGCAATTTCGACGAATTTGCATTGAAAATGCTCATAAAGGGTGTTTTTTTTATATTTTTCAATGAAACCTAAGAACCTGGCATCCATGTCGACCATTACCAGAACAATGGATTATATTGTCGAATTGATGCCTTGTTCTAGATAGGTTTTGCAACAACGTGTTGCTTTGACAAAAGATTGGGATTGATCATATTTTTTTCAAACACGACAAAAATTTAAATTATGGTTGTCATTCATTGGCTTATACAAAAATATAAACATAGAAATGTAAATCCTTAAGAAGACATACCTACATCGTTGGTATGAGATGTTTTCAAAATTGCTAAATCTGATTTCTGTAATTTCGATGGATTTGCATTGAAAATGCTTATAAAGGGTGCCTTTTTATATTTTCAACGCAAAGCAAAACCACCAATTTTCGATGGAGATAATGTTTCAAATTTGGACAGAAATCCTGCAAAAAGCAGAGGCATAACGAACAATTTTAGACAGTAATCTGACAAATATTTTTTTGTCACATGAAATCCCTGGGATGACATACCTACATCGTTGTTATGAGATGTTTTCAAAATTTCTAAATCCGATTTCTGCAATTTCGACGGATTTGCATTCAAAATGCTCATAAAGGGTGGTTTTTTATATTTTTCAATGAAACCTAAGAACATGGCATCCACGCCGACCATTACCAGAAAAATGGCTTATATTGTCGAGTTAATTCCTTGTTCTGGACAGGTTTTGCAACAGCATGTTTCTTTGACAAAAGATTGGGATTGATCATATTTTTTTCAAACACGACAAAAATTTAAATTATGGTTGTCATTCATTGGCTTAGTAGTACATGATTAGGCCCAGTCGTGCATAGCTCCTCTTGGTTTTGAGAATAGTTCATTCATCTTCTTCTTCATCCATCTCAACATTTCTATCAGGATTAGGTTCAGAATCGATATTGGTGAAAGGCTCATTCATATCAATATCATCATCAACGCCATTTTCACTAATATAGTTATTGATATCATCAATGAGATCGTCATCTCCTACATTTGGATGATCAACTTCTTCAGCTTCTTCATCTAACACATCGAATACAACCACATGCTCTTGATCTGTATAATCATGATCTTCTTCCTCGTTATTATCTTCATCCTTGGCTACATAATTATACTTTGTTGGTCTTCCTCTTGGATCATATCTAACAACATATGACCAACTTGCTTTACCAGGTACCTTTGAGTAAAATACTTGCTCACATTGACTTGGAAGAACATAAGGCTCTGTACCCAGTTCAAATGCCCTTGTATTAACCATGGTAAATCCATTATCATGCTCAATAACAGTTCTTTCAAGATCATGTTCATGCATCTGTAGTCTGTACCATTTCACCTCAAACAAAACTATTTTAAAGGAATTAAAATCACACTCAATTATATCCTCCAAATTCCCATAGTACCTATTCTCAATTTCTTCCAGATTTATGTCACTTCTAGAGGAAATGTTGGTGACCTTAAACATTGAAGTTATCCCACAATCCAAGGTTTTCATCTTATCATCCAACATTTTGATACGAAATTTATGACCATTACACCACATAGCCTTATGGTGTTTCAACTGCAACATGGACAACAAGTAAAAAATACGTTGTCACTTAATAAACCTCATATAGTACTTAGTAAATATATATTTCAAAAAATAAACAAACCAAATACATTTAAAAATTGGGAAATAACTAGGAAAATGTGGGTAAACAATTTACTTGCATGTTTATCTTTTAAACCAAATGCTAAATCAACTTCCCTAGTTAACATAAGATCAGGAAATTGATTTCGATGATGATGCGTTGTTTTAATCATCTTACTCACTCCTTCCCATGATAACCTACTGAAGTATTCTTCAGTATATTCTATCCAATGCTCCATCCAATCAAGGTTGTTTGCAATGTATAAATGTAAAGCATCCCACTCTCGAGCAACTATATGATAAAATAACAATTTAATATCATTAATTAGCTATTGTTAATAAAGGAATAGTTCAATATGAAGGAATAAAAAATGTAAAAAATCATTATGATAAAATAAAATTGGAAAAATAAATGTGTAATATAATTACCTTTCACAGTCCTCATTTTACCTTTCCCCAATAGGACCTCCCCTTCAAAATTGTTGATGGAGTCGAGATGAAAAATGCAAGGCACATTCATATTTTATGTTAATTTAGGTAGATATTGACTAATATATACCATGCATTGATATACCATATATCCCTCAACCATAGAACCCACAAGACGTGCTCTTTGTCTAACAAAATCCTTCAATGACTTCAACTGCTTCTCCACCATCCACATCGACCGTGTGTGTACTAGTCCACATGATTCAATCTCCTCAACTTGGTGTATGAGGTAGTGTTCTTGTGCATTGAAAAATGTTGGAGGAAGATATTGTTGCATTTGACACATTAGTAGGGGAATTTCTCTCTTCCAATACCTTATATCTTCTTTATGGATTTCTTTTGATGAAAGCCACCTACAAATGTCGATGCAATAAAATAATATCAAGGCATACATAAATTTGCAGAAATAATATAATATGTCAATAAGTTCTGCTACAAATCACATAAGAAGTACATATTCCTTATAAAACATTACTTACCTCATGTAAAAGTACATAAATAATTTGTTTAATGTTGTTGTCAAAGTTGCCTGGGAGAGATAAAGGTAGAACATACTGTAACAAAAAACAAATAATTATTATTTGTTTCCAAAAAATGTGTACCAATAATGAAATATATTATAACCTACTAATTACCTTAATGAATGTATGTCAGTCATGTGTTTTAACCCCACCAAAATCACATTTTTTCATTAAGATATTTTGTATGTTCAACGAAAACCCCGTCGGAAACCTAATTTTTCGAATGACCTCTTTTACAATATTGCTTTGTTGCTCCGTTAATAACCAAGGAATACTAGTATTTTGTTCACAAACATCACCATTAGAATTAATAATAACACTTTGCAATGTGTGATTAGCTTCATTGATGTCACAACAAATCTTTCCAATTCTCTCTTTGTGAGTCCTTCCATCTAATATTCGCCATAACAATTATTTTATGTTCTTCCCGATATGCATTGTATCAAACAGATGAACTATTTGTAGGTTCTCGTAGTATGGCAACCTATTGAATTGCATCAGGTAACTTTTCATTCCTCGTGGAAGCCCATTCGTGCCTTAACGTCATTCATGAAACATCGACAAATTGAAATTAACACTAATTAATCAAACAAAATGAAATTAATACTAATGAAATTAACCAAAGATTTATATAATATGTCATACATAAATAATTTGCATACCTTGACTGTTTCTAATATATTCCAACTTCCATAGGCGAGGTGTTATTCTTTGTGGTTTTTTTCCATTCTATTCTTTGCAATTGAATTTTGCTTTGTTTGTAGTTCGATAACTATGGTTCTTTGGTAGAAAGTGCCTATACTCGTCAAACACTTCCTTTCCCAAACTCCTTGAACAAAAAGATTTTATCTCGGTACCACAAACTCGGCATGCAAATTTACCCTTTGTTTGAAGACCTACAAGATATATGAATTAATGTAGCGAATTAGAGTTATAATTTAAAATAATGCATGATATTTTCAATAAATATATATAATATTAAATCACAAAAGAAAGTAACAATATACCACAAAAATGTGTTAACCCGGGAGCATCATGAATTGTCCATGATAGTATTCCATGGAATTGAAATCGTTTTTTCCCTATTGGTCTAGATATGTCATACATAGTGATGCCAACCCATAACTTCAACAACTCATCAATAAGAGGCTCAATATATACGTTCATATCTTTAACCTAGTACTTACCTAATTGGTTCAACATACTGCATGATTAATTATATTTATCTAGATGTAGTTATATATAAAAGAAATAATTACCATGCACGAAACAAAGAAATGAAATATTTTGTCATACTTTAAAGCAAATAAAAGATAATTAAATACCTAGAACAATCATTGCCAACATTCTATGCTCTCTCTTGATCGACATCCAAGGAGGAAGGTTATTGTTAATAACAACAACAGGCCACACTGAGTACGTAGAACTAAGCTCTCCAAATGGATTGACACCATCAGCTGTCAACGAAAGTCTAACATTACGAGGTTCTTCTTTAAAAATTGGCCACTTTTCTTCGATATACTTCAATGCAGAAGCATATGCAGGCATTCAAAGAACATCATCTCAATTGTTGTTCTTTGCATGAAAATCCATAAATTGTGCTATACTTTGGAACCTGAACAACCGTTGGAAACGTGGAATTATCAGAATATAACGAAGAACTTTGAGAGGCACCTTCTTTGACGCTTTATCGGTTCGATATCTACTTATTTGACATTGTGGGAATTCATTTTCTAATGCATATTGTCCATAGTATATGATATGATCATTAGGACATGCATCAATAGCTTGATACTCCATTCCAATTTCTTTCATAATCACGGATATTTCTCGATATGTGTGTGGAAAAATATTTGGCGTCGGTAATAGAAATTCACCTAACAATCTACAAAATTCAAAACAATAAGTCAATGTAAACAATATTAATCATCAATATCGCATCCATACTAATTTACAAATTAGAAAACAATAGCAATATAGGAAAAATTTGAACCTTTTAAGTATTTGTGAACATGCGGGCATAAATAACTGACAAATTAAATACCTTAGTATCTGTGTGAGGCATGTGTTTGATAAACCATTCAAAACCTTCAAGTTCACCTACAACAATATAGAAGATAGAATATTTGTTGTTGAGCCTTCATAAATAGGTTGACGTGACTTCTTGAGTAGAGGATCAACATCATGACTATCATCCTGGTTATCCTCGTCCATTGGAGCAAATGTGTCTTGGATCAATATATGTATCTCATCTTCCTGATTTGAATCACTAACGTTATCTCCATCCATATAATCATTAATAACTTGATCAACAGCTTCAATATTCTGATCTCGAAGTTCATCACCCTGTAAAGGAATATTTATGCTAGTACTTGGCAAATAACTCTCTAGAGGTCGACATTTTGGGGGCATCGTCTATATATTTAAAAACAACGTAGAAAATTTAGTGTGTATAGAAAATATAAAATAAAAGCTAAGAAATACTACTAAAATTCATGACATGATGACTATTACAGAGAATAAATTAAATATCGAATCCTCTTACTAAGGAACGATATTCATAACCCCCTTCGGTGTGCCCCTTCTCCCTACAATGTCTTTAAGCTATGTTTATTAAAATTCTTTTCTTTGCAAGCCCCTGCAATTATAGCAAGGGAAATAACATTTTGCATCACCCCTCACCTCTAATGTCGCTCTTAATCGAGAAAGCTTCTTGTCATTTTCGTTCATAGTGACAAATCCTTGTACTGACAAGTAATTGTCTTACCTACACCATACCAAACAGTAAGTTGTCAATTTTTTATATTTTAACTACTCCTTCATGATATTTTAGCTACTCCTTTCGATTATGATATGTTTATTTACAGTGACCTACAATCCTCACAATTATTTCTTCTAAGACAATTTGACATTTTTTTTTTTTATTATCGATTAACTATTAAGATCGATATGCTTCAATTTGTACTTTAGAGTAGTGTGTATTGAATCACCATGGAAAATAATTACACACCATTTAACGAAAGTGGTCAAAATTTCTCAAACTTGAATGACTCGACACCATACACTAACCTCTAAGTTGTTTTGTAGAGAAAATGTCAATCTTTGAAATTCACCACTAAAAAAAGAATGCCATCCACTTGTCATCCACAATTGGGTTTGGTTGGTTTAAATTGTGACGTGTTGATTTGTAGCTACATACAATGGTCACAATTATATGCTACTTACAGTGGTCGCAATTTTATTTTCTAAGACACTTTTGCATGTTCTCATTTTTCATTGTCTCACTAGTAGATTTCATCATGTTATCATAGATTTCATCATGAAATTTTTATATTTTAGCTACTCCTTATTAATAGTGTATAAAAAAGTTATATCAACTACAAACTAGAGTTAATCACTACATCTAGATTTGCGTGTGATTATAAAAAATTGAGAGAAACAACATCACATAAGAATACAATGTTATATGACTAACCTAACCTAATACTAGACTAAAAATATGACATTAATATATATAGGCACAACATCATAGAAACACAAAAGTTAGAGAGCTAAAAAGGTCGCTAAGGGATAGGATTAGACCTAAGAGGATTTTTTTTCCACTTTCTATTTCAAACATTAGTCCAACCGGTAAAGATGTTATGAGTTGGTGGTTTTGTAATAAGGATTAAATTTACATAAGGAATTGTAGGCTAAAATTAATCTAGATTGATAATAACATTCGTTTTTAATGTTTGAATTGACTTATTAATGGGGTAATTTTCCCTCTTCTTAAAATACTTCTTCGGAAAATATTTTTCTTGACATTTCACATGAATTTCCATAGAATATACTAACTAGATCAAAAAACCAATGACATAACAATTTTGAAATATGGTATTGCACATATAATATAATTACAAGTTAAATGAGTACATAAATAAAAAAAACATACTAACCTTGCAAGTTCAAAATCCGAGCTATGTAGATCGAGAATTGGATTTGTTCAACCGGTGGGTGAAGGAAAAAATAAACAGCTCAAACAAAAGCCACGAACAGTGTCACAACTATAGAAAATGTGTTGCAAAGTCTCTTAAAGTCAGGTATATATAGATCGATTATCGTCGATATAGCAACGAAAATGCCTGAGTTGACCTGCAAAAAGTCAACTAGTCGTTGCAAGCCATGTGTGTTAGCATATGTCTTTGTATGTAGGCAATAATCGTTACTATAGCGATGAACTTTTGTGGCAATAGCGACGAAAATCCCTCCCAATTTAAAAAAAAAAAAATGAAAATAATGGAAACATGGAAAAATTTTGTGGAATAATCCGCCCATATGTAGTAGTGTTAGGACCTGAAAAGCTAGAAAAAAACTGCCAAGATGACATCTATATGTGAGCTAGTTGGAATAGGTGGGTGGCCACCGATATCCACCTGGATCACAACATGACCAACAATTCCAATGATCAAAATGACCAAATTAGTGTCAAAGCCCATAAAAATGGACATATATTAAATTATTTAAAAGTTGGCATTATCCTTCCTTTACTTGCCCTCTATCTCATTGATGATAGATTTACAAAATAATTTGTGTATAAGTATGAAACTCCTATTCATTGTAAACCAAGATGAAAAAGTGTAGGATTGTAGAAAGTTGTGTAAACTACCAACATATTTTTGTATACATGATCAAGCTTTGTTAGAATTATGTTCATAGCTAAAACCACATCAATTTGCCACATTTATTTAACTTTAACTCCTCTATAACATTTTTGTAACATAAATAGCATTGTATAATTGAGCCACATCTTGCATTCTATTGGGTTTTTTACCTCTCTTTCCATATAGTGTTAGTTATGTTCACACTTAATAAATGAGTTTCATAACATGTAATATTCATAATATTATTTTGTACATAGAAATGCTTCCCTGTCCCCAATTTGTGTTTTCTTAGTTGAGTTCCTATTTACAACGAATTACCACCCCATTGTGATTAGGTAATGCAACATGCTAGGGAGTTGTGTACAATGCAATGTAATTCATATTCTAACCATTGTCTTCATGGTGAAGAGAAGTGCACCTTGGGTGAGAAATCATGGCCTAGGTAGAAGTCATATTCCCACTAAAGTGCAATGTAAACATGTAATTCCTTCCATTAGTGGAGTTAGTTTCAATGCTAAGATGATTAGAGGCTAAATTCCCACAATATTTACCCTATATTAATAATTTAATGAGTGATTTTTGCTAGAATTCAAGTCTCTCAAATAAGTTGTTAGTACAAATGCACATCATTTTAGGCACCATTGTCAATGACAATCAATTGGTGATGCATCTAGTTGGTACTCTTGGTGATGCATCTAGTTGGTACTCTCGAGTAAACTAGATAATAGTCACTTAAGTTTCAATTCAATTGTGGGTCAAATATCTTATTTTGACCAAGTAAATACAAATTTTGGAATTTGTATTACTCCTTCGAGGAGAGAAACCCAATTAGCACTAAAATTCCCTTTCCCACAAAAAGTTTCATGAGTTCAACATCTTCAAGACATGGAGCAATTTCTTAAACCACATTCTTGTCAAAATATTAGAGGAAGAAGTTTACAATACAAAAAAACCTTGAATAGTGAATCTTTTAGAAAATGAATAGAGGAGCTTGGAAGATTATAATCATCCACATATATAATATCGAGTGGGTTTCCCAATTGATGTTGGAGCATTGGTACCATAATATCACATGAAAAAAAAAAATCCATTATGCCATTGTTGAGGAACAAAGAGAGAGGATCCAATAAAAAGTCTCTTTCAATTCAATTTCTTTTGTCAAAATGTGAACTATACCACTAGGCCCCAACAACCATAAATGTCTTTGGAATCGTCTTATTATTTTTCACACATGTTGTTCCTTCCAAATTAAACGTAGGCAATTGAATCAAGAAACTTATCAACTATTTTCATGACCAATATAGCAAGTTCCATATGTTCACCCTATCAATTATTTTCATGGTCAATATAGTAGAAGATTCCATATGTTCACCCTATCAATTGTTTTCGCGAACAACATAGTAGCAGTTTCCATATTTTCAATGGCCACAAAGAAATGTTGAATATTGTTCTTCCCGCAATGATAATAAATCAATCTACCAAGTCAAGTAAAGAATACTATAAGAGTCAAGAAATTCAATAACCTCACCTTTGTCATGGCCCCATCAAACTACTAATCCCAATAACACCATAAGTATTGCCAAATTATAGTCACATTTGACCATGGAATCATCTTATAATTTCACCCATGTTGTTCCTTCCAAATCAAGCATGGGAAATCTAATCAACAACCCTTAAATATTTTCATGAACACTATAGTAGCAGTTTCCATATGCTCAGTGACCACAAAGAAATGACAAATATTGTTTGCACTATGATAATGAATCATCCCACTAAGTCAAGTTAATAATACTAGATGGGTCAAAAAATTCAATATCCTCACCTTCATCATGGGCCTATAAAACCACTAAACCCAATAACACCATTAAGTATTGCTAGATTAAAGTCACATTTGGCCATGTAGTCATCTTATTATATTTCACCAATATTGTTCCTTCTAAATCAAGCATAGGCAATATGATCAATAACCCTCTCAACTATTTTCATGACTATATAGTAGTAGTTTCCATATGTTCAATGACCACAAATAAATTATGAATATTACTCTTCTCATAATGATAACAAATAACCCCATTGAGTCAAGTCAATAATAGTAGAAGAATCAAGAAATCCAATAGCCTCACCTTCATTGTGGCCCACCAAACCACTAAACACAATAACACCATAAGTGACCAATTCAAATCAGATTTGACCATTTATGCAAGCTTATCTAGTGGAAGAAAGTATGGAATTGAGCAAAAACTTCCCATAGAATGGAATTTAGCTAGAATAAGCTTCCATGAACAAGTTGTAGAAAAATTTCAAGAACCTCACAAGCCTAAGTAAAGGTGCAAGCATGTGGGAAGTTTAACTATGGAGACTATAAAACAAGCCTTAAATCATTATGTTTTTGTTTTGTCCATCATTTCCAATTGGCATTTCAAATATTAATTTCATTTCATTTTTAATGCAAATTAAGTTTTCATGCTTTTGAGTTGATATTTAGGAAGCTAAGAGTAGAAGTTTTTTTTAGTTTGATATATTTTCCCTCCAAACATTGTTACATTATAATTCAACTCTTTATAATTTATCAATTTAATTTCTTGTTTCTAAGTTCCATTCCATATATTGCTTCAAATCACAAATTGTTATTTAGTAATTGTCAATTAGTTAATTTCAAATTACCAAGTGATTTTTAGCAATTATCAATTAGTTAATTCCAAATCACGTATTGTTTTTTAGAATATATTGACTAGTTAATTTGTATCAGTTTTCCTTCTATTGTAATGTATTAATCATTTAGGCTTGAGCCTCTTCCCAAAATTTTGCATTGGATATAGTTTAGCTCGAGTACTTGGTTGGTGAGAACAATTAGATTTTGGGATTAGAACTTCCTTTTTCTTTAGTAATTTCCTTTTTTTAGGATTTAATACAGTGACTTATATTAATCTATGCATTGATCTATACCTAATTGGAACAAACATTCAACATCCATGATCACAACTAATCAAATCCTCAAGATAGATTAATGATTGAAATATGTTCCTCATTGCATTCTCCTAAACTACAACCTATGTCTAATCCTCAACATGTCATGAGTTCTTTGGAAAAACATCCATCTAGTATCCCTAACAAGTCAACATGCACTTGACCATGCCAACTAAACACCAAATTCCTTCACATCATTATAGGGATCTCATAATTGATGAGGTTAACAACAACAACAAGTCCAATGATCAAATTGACCACATAAGTGTCAAACCCCATAACAACAAACAAATATCTAACTTACCTAAAAGTTTGTATTCTCCTTCACTATCTTGGCCACTATCTCATTGGAGATAGATATACACAATAATTTGTGTATAAATATGTAAGTCCTATTCATTGTAAAGCAACATGGAATATTTCATAATTGTAGAATACAATTCATTGTACACATATTTTTGTATAGGTATGATCGAGCTTTGACACAATTATGTTTATAGCTAAATCCATATCAATTTATCACATTGCTTTGGTCTCTAACTCCTTTGTAACCCTTTTGTAATATAAATAGAAATTGATAATTAAGCCAGATCTTAATCCTTTTGTCTTTGTTATCTCTCTTTCCATTGCTTGTTCATTATGTCCACACTTAACACCATAAGTTGCATAACATGTAATAGTAGCTATAGTATGTTTTTGCACATAATAATACTTCTATAGTTCTAATTTGTTTTCACTTAGTTGAGTTCATATTTATGACTCACCGCCCCTTTGTGACTAGGCATTTCCATGTGCTAGGGAGTTGTCTACAATAAATGTAATTTATATTTTAACCATTGTCCTCGCAATAAAAATAAGTGCATCTTGGTGACCAATCATTCCCTAGATACAAATCATATACCCCACCAAAGAGCAATGAAAACGTCTATTTTTCTTCCATTGGCAAGGTTAGTTTCATTGTTAAGTTGATTAGAGGCTATATGTTGATGTTTTGGTAGATACGGGAAGTATTTTCCTCCTGGACAACCTTTCTTAGAAGAAGAATATTCCAGAAGTCAAAGGAAGACCATTGAACAGTGGAAGAACACCCCGTAAGAGAATTCAGCCCACAGGAAAAGAATAAAGCAAAATTAGAACCTCCAAGAAGAGAAGTCAGCCCACAGGAAAAGATAAAAGGGAAATAGAATTTCCTAGAGAAGAATTCAACCCCAGCTAAAGTGACTTGAAGGATATAAATAAGATGTCTTTCTCATTTTCAAACACACACACACTCACTCATCTCTCACTCAAGAAGAAGGCACTAGTCTAAGACAAGGAGAAGACGCAGCGACTGGAGTTCTTGGTTATTCTTAGTGGTGGTTTCTCCTATGCACTATCTCAAGAAAGAGGTGCACTGACCTTGTATGGTGTTGTTCTTGCATATTTTTGGTGCGCTACCCCTTATTGGTGTGCTAGTATTTTATTAGGGTTTCTTCATTATAAATTTACTCTTGAGAGCTTGTTCATGGTTGGATTATATTATTGGATGGCATCTATCTAAGAAAGGTTGGTTGGGATTTTTCCCGGGTTTGGGGTTTTCCTAGGACAACTCTTGTGTCTTCTTATAGTTTCTTATGTTTCTCATATTTCAGTATATGGTATATGGTTATTGAATGTTAAAATAAGATCTAAATATACTAGTAACCTATTGCTCTGAAAATTTTAAGGAAATCTAACATGGTATCAGAGTTGGTTACCTTCATAACAGTTTAACCATTGGAAGGAAATATCTTGAGATTTGCAGTTGTACATTCTTTTTTCAAGATCATTGAGAACTTATTCCAAGTCATTGGGACTATATACACCTCATATAAACTATCCTAACCCTAGCACACTCACTGCACCTCTCAGATTGCAGTTTGGTGAAGTTTGAAAATTTGCAAATTTTCAGATCTAGGGTTTCTACCAATGAAAATGATTACTAGTATGAGAGTTGAGGATAGGTTGGATGGAGCAGACAAATTCATATCATGGAATCATAGAATACCCCTCATTCTAGAACAGAATGAGTTATTGGATCATGTCAAGCAAGTTCTCCTAGAACCAGAAGAAGCAGACGTCGAGGCAAAGTTCAAGAAGAATAAAATCAAGGCCAAGAGGATCTTGACAGATTAAATCAAAGATCATTTGATACCCAATGTATCATAATTGAAGACACCAAAGGAGATGTTTGATGCCTTAACCAGACTATATGAAATCAAGAACACCAACAAGAAGCTAACCCTAAGGCATCAACTCAAAAATGTGATGATGAACAAGTTAGAAACAATTTTAAATTACTTCATGAGAATTTCACAGATCAAGGACAAGTTAGCATCTATTGGAGATTTACTGGATGATGCATAGCTTGTGACCACTACTCTTAATGGATTTCATTCTTCTTGGGACCCATTTTTTCAATGAATTTGCACAAGAAGTAAGATGCCCAAATTTGACAAGTTGTGGACAAACTGTACCCAAGAAGAACCTAGATTGATATCCAAATTGTTGAAGAAAGACGATGAAGAAAACTAAGCTCTTGTTGCTCATGTGAAGAAAAGGAAAGAAAGGAAAAGTATTAGTCAAAAGAAAACTAGAATACCAAACCACAAGAAGGATGTATCTAAAATCATAAGTTACACTTGTAATAAATTGGGGCATTATGTCTATCAATGTCTTCATGGGAAAGGAAAGAGGAAACATCATGCACATGCAGTACATATGGAAGATTCCACACCTCACAAGAAGTCAAAGGAATCAAAGGATGAAGAATATGTCTTTGTCTCGGCTCTCACAGGTATTAGCACTCAAGGAAGCGATATTTGGCTCGTGGATAGTGGTGCTTCCAAGCACATGACTAGGTTCAGAAGTTCCCTCAGGAAATTGAAAAAAAAAAGAGTTCATCCCTTCAGGTGGAACTTGGGGATGATTCTAGGCATGCAGTCAAAGGAATAGGATAAGCCTCCTACCAGCTTGATTCAGGTAATTCTATCTCAATTAAAGATGTATTGTTTGTACAAGGCTTAAAGAAGAATCTTGTTTGTATTTCTTCTTTAGAAGTTAAAGGCTTCATAGTAGTGTTTGTGGATGGCCAATTTATTCTATGGCCCAAGGTTTCAAATATTGATTCAGCTACTGTGATTAGTGTCCGAGAGGGAGGATTGTATAAATTGAAGGGACACCCAGAACAATCCCTTGTACATAACAATATTAGCTCTAGTGAGCTATGGCACCGAAGAATTTCTCACCTCAATTACAAAGCATTACCAGTTTTGAGCAAGATAGTTACAGGTCTACCAGATATGCAAGTAGAACACGATGGAGTTTGCAAAGGATGTGCACTTGGAAAGAATGATAAGGGAATCTTTTCAAATAGTGACAACAGATCCAAGGGGATCTTGGACATCATACATTCAAATGTATGTGGACAAATGGTGGTGCCTTATCTAGCTATTTTTTTGTACTATGTCATTTTCATTGATGATTACTCATGTAAGATGTAGATCTATTTCTTAAAAGCAAAAGATGAAGTGTTTACCAAAGTCTCAAGAATTCAAGGCTTTAGTAGAAAATCTCTCAGGAAGTAAGATTAAAATCTTGAGGTTAGATAATGGAGGTGAATACACCTCAAAATATTTTAAATACTTTTGCAAAGAATCATGAATTAAGAGGGATTTGACAACTCCCTACAACCCCCAGTAGAATGGGCTTGTAGAGAGAAAGAACAGATCGATTGTAGAAGCAGTAAAAGTGATTATCCATTACCAGAACTTACCCATGCACCTATGGGTAGAAGCATCCAGTACATTCATTTATGTTCAGAGCATAAGTCCTCGGAAGATATTGGGGAACAAGACACCAGAAGAAGTATTCACCAGAAAGAATCCATAAGTCAGCCGCCTGAGAATATTTGGTTGTCCAATGTACATTCATTTTCCCCGCAAAAAGAGAACGAATTTGGAGCCTTCATGAAAGAAGGGCACCTTCGTTGGATACAATGAGACTTCAAAGGATTATAGAATATACATCCACGGACATAGATAGATTGAGATCATCTAGGATGTTACATTTGATGAAAAAGAATCCTTCAGAAAATATAGGGAGTCTCACATGGATGAGGACAAAGAGGAGCAGGAGGCTCCAAGGGATGCAATAATAGTTGACTCTACTCTAGAAGAACACATTCTAGAATATTAGAATGAGATAGTAGAGCCAGAGAAACTTGTAGATCAACCCAAAGAAGCTACAGTTACTAGGAAGAGACAACATGGCTCCGGAACATTTTGCAGGAAGCTAAAGGACATGCAGCTCCCAAAGTTTGTTTTAGAGAGAAAAAGAGACCACACAATTTTTCCATCTATGTGGCACCAATGAGTGAAATAATTGAATTAAAACCTTCCACTTTTGAGGAAGTTGCTAAAAAACAGATGTGGAAGGATGCCATGATGGAGGAGTATCAGTCCATCACAAAGAATGATGTGTGGGAAGTGGTTTTGATATAAGAAGGGAAGTCAGTAGTGACTTCCAAGTGGATCTACAAGATTAAGCATGTTGTAGATGGCAGCATAGAAAAGTACAAAGCGATATTTGTGGCTAGAGGATTATCTGAGAAAGAGGGAGAAGATTATGACGAGACATTTTATCCAATAGCAAAGTACACTTCCATCAGATCTATTATTGCTATTGCTTCCTTTATGGGATGGAAACTACACCAGATGGATTTCAAGACTGCCTTCTTGAATGGTGTAATTGAAGAAGAAGTGTACATAGAGCAGCCAAAAGGTTTTGTAATCCATGGGAAGGAGTCCCATGTCTACAAATTGAAGAAAGATTTGTACAGACTTAAGAATGCACCCAGGGCATGGTATGCCATAATAGACAGTTATCTTATGAGCTTGGGGTTTACCAAGATCGATGCAGATCCCAACCTTTATTACAAGGTTGAAGATGGTTTCCCATTGATTTTAGTCCTATATGTGGACGAATTATTTCTTATAGGAGATGAGAATCTCATATATGGGTGCAAGAGGGAGCTCACTTCAGAGTTCAAAATGAAGGATCTAGGACTGATGCACTATTTCTTGGGATTAGAGGAGTGGCAAAGACTAGATGAAATTTTTCTTAGCCAAGGAAAATATACAGTTGAGATCCTGAAGAGATTTGGGATGATGGACTTCAAGTCCATGGCCACACCTATGGTTACAAATCTGAATCTCTTTAGTGATTCATCTTTAGATTTGGTTGATCCCACGATGTACAGACAGTTGATCGGATCACTGATGTACTTGGTTAACACCATGTCGTATATATGCTTTGCAATGAACACCTTGAGTTGGTACATGGTCGAGCTTAGACATATACATTGGATAGTAGCAAAGCATGTGTTGAGGTATATGCATGGTAAGATTGGATATGGGCTTAGATATGTCTCGAATAGTGAAGTAAATTTGCAAGGTTTTACATACTCTCACTAGGCGAGGATTGCAGTGGATAGGAAAAACACATCGGGATGTTGCTTCAATTTGGGATTAGGTATGATCTCATGGTTGAGCATAAAGCAGATGTCAATGGAACTTAGTATAATAGAGGCAGAGTATATTGTAGCCAGGTAGACAGTGTTGCAAGTCCTGAAGCAGTGTGACTTCGGAATTTGCTTGCAAGGTTATTTGATATAGAGTTGGAGCCAAATTTGATATATTGTGATAATCAAAGTTGTGTGAAGCTTTTAGAGAATCCAGTCTTTCATGACAAGTCAAATCATATAGATATCAAATACCATTACGTCTGAGACATGGTGTAGAGAGGAGTAGTGGAGCTCCAGTATAGTAGACATTCTCACCAAGCCTCTATCTAGAGTGAAGTATGAGTACTTCAGAGAAAATCTTGGCATGATGCAAAATGTCCACCCTCATTGAGAGGGAGGTGTGATGTTTCTCCTCTAGTAGGCTTCCCTTTTGGAAAAGGGTTTCCCATATCAGTCATGTGGAGTGACTAAGGGAGTAATTTAGTAGTCTTGCCTAGTAGATGGGTGTGAATGAGACTACTAGGAGAGGAGAAACACCATAGAATAGTCATGGAGACTATAGGATTGCATAGTAGTAGCCTTGCAACTATGAGTTGATTGCAGATTATGACTATGGTTGATGGCATGGTAGTAGTTGTGTGCTACTAGTTGATTGTTACATAGTCATGGAGACTATTGGATTGCATGGTAGTATCTTTGCATCTACTAGTTGATTGTATATTATGACTATGGTTGATGGCATGGTAGTATTTGTGTGCTACTGGTTGATTGTTGCATAGTCATGGAAACTATTGGACTCCATGTGTTATTGGATAAATCCGTAGGTGCGGACACTAACCGATCTCCCTAGATCCACCTAGATCTATAACAAAGCAAGACAGAATATGACTCTTTCCCTAGATTTGGACCATTGAATTAAATAGGAGGCAAGAACTAAGAACATACCTTATTATCGCTTCCTATGATCTTTGTTGCTCCCACTTCGCTCCAGTGCTCTCGTGTAGTCCAAACCAAGACAAAACAAACCAACCAAAGTGAATATAACACAATCTATTCAACAGTCAATCTATGTATATGATCAAGGAATTATACAATAAAGTGACAATAGTAGCTTTATGGGAAAGGGACATATTACTGTATCATATTGATGGAAAGTAAATATTACAACCTGAGCCTTGATGTCACAAACTTCATTTTGATGACCCTTGGCTCTAACACACACACTTCCTCACTTGCATGAAGAAGATCAAAACCCTTATGATATTCTTGCTGGAGTTTCCTAGCCTGTTGTTCAAGCTTCAATCCTTCAGACAATTCTTTCACTAATTCTCCAATGAATCTTGCTTAACCTTTTCCATGAGAATTCCCTCAATATATAGGAGAGAATGAATTAGTTACTTGGATAAGAATAATCCCAAAATATCAGGAATCCAGTACTAGGATAACCATTTGAATGCCATCTCATCCTTCTAGAAGATTCCCTTCTAGAAGCTTCTAGAATTCATCTTTTTCCTTACTCAGTAAAGAGTTTGCACCCTAGCAGTTCAAAACAGTGCGAACTTCTCGCACCCTGGCTTAAGGCAGCCTACGAGAATCATGCATTCTTGCAGGCAAATGTATTAGTAGCCTGCGAACCTCCTTCAAAAATGATATTTCTAGAAAGAAAAGAAAGTAACTTTTCTCAGGAGAAAGTTCTTATGAAGAGTCTGAGTACACCATCATCAATACATCATCATGATGACCAAAATCATGGGTAACAAAATTCCCCCCAAAGTATGAGAGTGGAACCAGTGACAGTCGATAGACTTTGTAAGCTGCATGTGTGTGTCGAGAACCAGGAGCACATCTAATTGGAAACCTGCGAACAACCAAGCATCTGCAAAAAATCATATATATCAATTCTGAGGTAGGCATTCCCATACTCATATCACAGACTGATGACATTATAGACATGGGTCATGGCCACCGATCATACACTGTGGATCCATGCCATCAAAATATAGCATAGCCACCCGGAATACACTGTGGATCTATGTGAAAATTTAAAATCAAGACGACATAGCCACAAGACATACACAGTAGATCTATGTGTCGCAAAATATGCATACTCCATTGCAACCTAGATCGCTAAGATGATATCCAGGGTCTTCAATCTCGTCTCCCAAAGTACGAATCTAACCATGTGATTACATGTGTTGAAGTCAAACATGGTAGAAACCACTTGATTACCGGTCATTGAAGAAACCGTTAACAAGTGCGAGGGAAATCACCATTGATGTCAATGAATCCCAAGGTACCATAGTACAATCCATCGAGTGTGAATAAATGAGTTGAAGTCGAACATTCGATGGAATCTTTCGATCAGGGGTCAATGATGTAAACCCACTGTCGAAAGTGAGGAAAACTGCCATTGAGGCATGCAAGCTCCAAGGTACCAAATAATTTATAAGTCTTGATTCCGGATAATGAGCTGAAGTCAATGGAACAAAACTCATCACAGGAGGGCCTTGATGTATCCCCCATCAATGACACGAAATGAGTAACCAATTTTGAAGGTGAAATAGAGTAGGACTGGACACAGGGAAGGCCGACACAGAGAGAATGGATAACTGTAGATGTCCGACTCAATATAGGTTTCAGATGGACTCCTCTTGAACATATGAATGACACAACCAATGATTTGGTAGCATTGACTCAAAAATGACACAGAGAATCACCTTGTAGCAAATCGAATGAGAGGCAAATGGATTTCCCAAACCGGATTCAAATGATGAATAGGGGGTGTCATGTTCAAGAGCGACACTTACTGCCAATCAATACAAAGATGAAAACATATCCCTTTCCCAAATTTTCCCCCACCATTTCTGGCGAGTACCTCTTTATTTTTACGCAAGCTTGAGGAGGATAACATATTCTTGTTGATGTAAGCTCATCCTTTGGACGAGTCCCTCAGAGTATATTTAACGAACCCTAAGAAGGAGTGGTTCAGTCCCATCACGGTTCTGTCAATGTTTGTTTAACGAGTCCAGAGATAGAAAACTCGAAGGTTTTTCAAGATTATAAAGTTTGGAAAAACAATTAAAAGATAAGTCTCTCAGTTCCTTTTTCGTAAAATAGCCTGGATGAGACCAAAAAAGAGATAAATTATCTCTCACCAGACGCTTACTTCAAATACCTTATCGAGCGTGAAAATAGCAAGGTCGCTCGGCGATCTTTTCATGTTTAGAGAGTATGAAAAGAGCTTAAAGAGGACTCCAGGGGGGTTCCTTTTTCGTATAACCTTGTTGAGCCCGAAAAAGTGATAAAAGTATGCTCGATCACGTTCTCAAGTATTTACGAGTGCAATAACGGACAAAAATGATGCTTGAGGTTTTTATATAAAAACCATAAAAAACAATCAAAAACACGCGATAACAAAGAAAAACATGTCCGTAGCCCTGTATTGAATTATCAACGTCATCATGCCTGCAAGAATTACACTCAACATGCCATTAGGAATTAGGGTTTAATCAATAAATAATCATAAAAAACCCAAAATGATATAGTAAAAGTAAATAAAAGGAGTAAATACTCTTTTTACCACACCATTTTTACATTTCCACTATTGAGCTACAAAAAACCCCTCTTTTACCCTCCAA
>ML778782.1:1239024-1254162 GCA_009831015.1 Picea engelmannii
TTCTGGAAAGATTTCAAATTACCGTCATATCCTGGTACACGAGCTTGAACTTCTATGATTGCCCGCTTTCACCAGCACATGTCTCGGATCTTGTTTTGACGTGGGGGGTGATCACCTCATCATTTTGTGCATGCGTGGATAATGAGCACGTGATTTCCGCTTCATGCAGCTGTGGTGCTTGGAGAACATCTCTGCCATCACGCTCGCTTTCTACTTTAACCAGCACACGATTCCTTTAAAAAACCCCTGTTAGCTGCGGAAAGTGAGTACTTTCCACAGCGCACCGTTTGATAGGAAACGCACCTTAGCCGCGGAAAGCGAAACAGTGTGCCACATCACTTGAAAATGTTCCTTAGTCGTAGGAAGTAGGTACTTTCCACAGCGCGCCACGTGCGAACTGTCTGTCAAACCTTTCGCGCTTTGTCACTTTCCACAACGCTTTTAACTGATGAAACGATGTCCTTAGTTGTTGAAAGTGAGCGCTTTCCACAGCGCACAATGAACCTTTTGAAAAGACGTTAGCTGTGGAAAGTAAAAATTTACATTTTTGGAGGAGAAGACTTTATGGATCGATTATTTCCTAAGACACACCAAAACCAAACATTTTCTCAGCTGTTAAAAAGCTCAAAAATGACTTGAAGACACTATCTAAAGCTATGATATCAACCCAAAACTCGGCCGAAAGGACGGTTTCATTTTGGGAGTTAACACCACCTATATCTTTCAACAGTGCCTTCTGTTGTGCAGGACAAGACTGAAGGACTTCAAGGGCTGACATCGTTGAAGGTGCTTGGGCCATATCTTCAACAATACTGTAGTTCTGGGCCGCATGAGCATGAGGATTGAAAGTTGATTTATGTACGACACCCTTAGGGGGGGGTCACAGAACTATATCGAGGCTCGGTCATTCGATATGAAGAGGACCGCTAGTAGGTGGAGTCGTTGGAGAGGGTTGTACCAAAGCAGGCGGTAAATTGTCAACCTTCTCCTTAGATGGAGAATAATCTTTGGATCGAGTTGTGAGTGCAACGTTGTTCTACTTAGAATCACCAGTACACATCAAAACATATGATGTAGTAGAAGAAGATGTTTGGTCATGGATAACCAACTGAGCCTGTTGTTGAGACGAGAAGGGTTGGGACAAGACTGTCGGTGCAGGGGGTTTCGGGGTTCCCTGAAGGAACTTAGTGACCTCGGCACGTCGTGGACAATCCTTCGTGTAGTGATCATCACCACAAATAAGGCAAGCGTATCGGGATTTGCACTTATCCCGGTCATCAACAGGAGTAGTTTTTGCTCGGCTTGATTATTATTTTTTCCCTCCTTATTCATGCCTCTCCCCTTTTTAGATTTGTTTTTACCAGCTGGGGTAGATTGGACAGCATTTACCTCAAAAGTTTTGTCGGTGGGAGTGGCAGGAGATGGAGCATTTTTAACATTAGAAGAAGCTGATTTAGGGTTGGTGCTTGAAACAGAATGTGATTGGGCTTGGGCAGTACCAATCACACCGTCAGTCGCATGCGAGGCAGCTAGAGCAGTTGAAGTGTTGGAAGTATTAGGACGAGGTAAATCTGGCAGTAAATCGTAAAGAGTTCTCGTCTATGAGTAAACGAGATAAAGATATTGAGCACGACTTATAGCCTGCTCTTCTATGACGACACCACCCATGGAAATATCCTTACCGATTTCGTTCACAAAGGATTTTGTAAACCATTCCGCCAGCAACTGATCGGGGAGCTCAAGTTTAATGAGACATTGTCTCCTTGGCCACTCATGGATATGATCAGATATATGAGTGCCTTTACTTTGTTTGAAGGAAGTCAAAATCTCAGTCCCCGTATCATAACGGATCAGTAACTGGTAATGCGTAAGGAAAGCCATAGCTAAAGTGTTAAAATTAGAGAAGAAACCTCGTGGCAATTCAATATGCCACTTCGCAGCAGAACCGGTAAGGGTTCATTGAAAAATATGTAATCGAATAGAGTCATCCATCAACGAGTTGGATGAACACCATATGTGAAAAGTCATAATGTGGTTGTTTGGGTCCTCTCCCTCTTTGTCGTCAAATTTATGAATATTCGATGGAAGCTTGGTTGGAATAACAAGCCATTGGGGAGAGTGACGAATAGGATCATTTAAAATCCTAGACAAATCCGGCAAATCCAAAGTAGCGAGAAAAGGTAACTGTCGATTCACCTGCGGGTACTGGTGGCTTTGGGGTGGAAGCCCTATCGGCAAACCAGTAGGACCATAAGAAGTTTGCCCATAATGGGAAGACCCAGGCAGATTCGAGGGTGGTTGGAGAGGATAGTAGCTCGAGGAATTATAACCTTGACTGGGGACATGAGTTTGAGCATTCGTACCCAAAATAGGATTAGGTATACCTGGATATGGTTGGCCGATAGTAGGGACAGGCAATTGCTGCCCCCCAGTCGTTTGAGGAAGATTTTGGATCATCTGATTCCAATACTGGGTCAAAGCAAGAGGTATATTTTGTCCAAAAGGTGGGGTTGGTCCCCCTATCGTAGGCGGAGTTCCAAACGGAAGTTGTGTTCCAATCAAAGGTTGTGTAGTAATGGGATTGTGTCCGGTAAGAGGAAATTGAATCGTACCACCTTGCCCGCCAACAGGAATCTGCAAGTTAGGTGTAACGGACGGTATAGTGCCACTAGGATTAGGATTTCCAGAAGGAAATTGAGGGAGTGTCGGAATAAAACTGGGAATAGGGTGCCCAGGAAAAGAAGGACCACCAAGAGTACCGGATGGGGTTTTTGGAGGTGTTGGAATAGAAGCATTCAACAAAGCATTCAACTCATGGTATCTGGGTGGTAGTGTCAGAGTGACATCGGGCGTTCACTGTGTGTTTAGAGGAGCAAGACCAGCGGTAGTGAACTTGGTTGGGACACTCGTAGTATTCATGATATGGTCCATCTCGGACGGGAGAGTAAAGTGATAAGTGGTAGTCAACGGTATAGTCTATGTCTCAGAAAACACCGGAGGGTTGATTTCGGAGACCACAGGCGATCCAGGACCAAAAAGGGTCCTTCGAAAATCACCTGCAGACCAAAAAGGATCTTGGCCTTCTACACCGGGAAAAGGCCCAACGGGTGATCCAGAAGAGGTAACAACTAAGTCTCTGGAAGAATTCAATCGTCTAAAAGGGCGCTAAGAATCATTGGGAAGTCGAAAATCCTCTCGAGTATTTGTAATTCAAAAACGTTCTAGAGAATCAGTTCGTTCCACTTATGGTGGGGTGACGATTGTGGCTTCACTTTGCCCAGGAGAGCCCTCAGGTGCAGCTGTAGGCAAGGGTTGAGAACCGTCCAGATGCTCTGGAGATAAACCTTGCATTCTACGTGAATGACGTGGAGGAGATTTTGTAAACGAGTGAAAAAATTCGCGAAGAAAATCCTATGGTCAACTTTGAGAAACAAACAACACGCACTAGTAAACAAAATCTAGGAAGTAATCACCAGGAAAACAAGACCTTCTAATTTCGAAGCCACTAGTTGGTGATGAAATCCAACATCGCAACAACGAGACGAGAAGGGGCGGGGCTATGGTGGAAAAGTTACGCTGACAACCTGCTTAACGGACTTACACCCTGGTGCAAGCTCCCACACATAATCGTGGGTATACCCTCCAAGGAGCCCGAGTGAGTTTGGTCAACGTCAATTCCAGGTACCGTGAAGACTTTCCCGTCCATGGTCACCTCGGGTAAGAACCTAAAAATATAGGCCACTAAGGTCACCACAAACAACAATCAAACCTAGGGGAACAGTCGACAGTCCGATCCACACGTAAAGGCAGAGTATCTAGGCCGCAATCAACTCAAAAGGCTTCCACTCATCATTGTGGGTATACCTTCTGAGTGATCCCCGTAATACGTGCAATCTCTACAATGACACCAACAAAGCAAGGTGAGTAACTCTGCTAGTATCAATGCGACCCCGTGCTTGACCCTTGTGTGAGAAGGGCTTCCTAAGACAAGATGTTGCAAATGGAATTTAACACTCCCTATCACAAGATGCTATTGTGTGTTTTGTGCTTTTAGAGAGTGTATCTCTCTTCCTACTCCAAAGCGCTAGCCTAGCTAAATGTTGGTGTAATAGAACCCTAGAAAAGAGTTACTAGATAAATTTTATGATTACGCAATGTTATTAAGAGTTGTTGTTTACTCAAAGGAAACGGAGGGGAAACTTATGTTGTATGACTATGACCCAATAATGCAAGGATGAGAATGAAAATGTATCATGTTTCGTTCAATGAATCCTATGTATGGGAGAGACAGAAAGTTTTCCAGATCAACCTTGAACTACAATGCAAAATTTCCTTTGAAATGCCAAACAAACAATCACTGATAAAACGACAATTCTCTATTGTGTCTTTTCCAAATACTTCAACAATCTCAATAATTTGATTTTCAATGTTTTCTAAAACGAAAAGAAGTTTTTGAAAGAAAAACGTTTTGTTCACTTTTCAAAAAGGATCCTCACTATGCCAATGAGAATACAAAAAAGCAAAGAATCAAGCAATGAAAAACCCAATCAACTCTTTCAATGAAAGCAAAAATAAAGAGCAAACCAATGAAGTCTTTTTCAAATGCAAAAGAAAAAATATTTCAAACCAATAGGCAAATGAGAAAAACCCAAACACTCAACTTTCAACCAATCACTAGTTCTTAACTAATCAAACACATTTAGAGTCTGAAGTCAGAGAGAATGGTTTTTCCAAGAAAAGTCAAGAAACGAAAGTCAAGATATAAATGACAAGAAAATCCTTGGAACCCTAAGACTATTCATGCACACAAACAAAGACAAGAAAGATATCAATCAGTGGTCCAAGAAACTCATAAGAGGCAATCAAACTGATCTGGGCAGTTGGAAATACCAAAACTTAAATCCAAATTTTTGACAAAATGAGTTCGCAGGCAGGCAGTATAACACAATGCGAGAATCATTGATTCTAGCAGGTGACCCTTGAGCAGGGTGTGATAACCTCGCACTGAAACCTAAAGGCAGAGTGTGAACTCTACCTATTCTCACAGGCTGCAATGAAGTACAGTGCGAGAATGCCTGAACATAGTCAAAATTTTGAAAAATGAAGCAAAATTTAAAAAGGCTTCTGGACCCAGAAGGTTTATCGGGATATCCTGAAGACTCAGAGATTGACAGGATAGGAGAAAATTGAAACCAAAGAAAATGGCCACAGAAAAATATCAAAAGCCGCAAAGAAAATGGTGTTCCCCAGTGGAGTCACCAATTTTGTTATTGGATAAATCCGTAGGTGCGGACACTAACCGATCTCCCTAGATCCACCTAGATCTAGAACAAAGCAAGACAGAATATGACTCTTTCCCTAGATTTGGAACATTGAATTAAATAGGAGGCAAGAACTAAGAACATACCTTATTATCACTTCCTATGATCTTTGTTTCTCCCGCTTCGCTCCAATGCTCTCGTGTAGTCTAGACCAAGACAACACAAACCAACCAAAGTGAAGATAACACAATCTATTCACGAGTCAATCTATGTATATGATCAAGGAATTATACAATAAAGTGACAATAGCTTTATGGGAAAGGGACATATTACTGTATCATATTGATGGAAAGTAAATATTACAACCTGAGCCTTGATGTTGCAAACTTCCTTTCGATGACCCTTGGCTCTGAAACACACACTTGCTCACTTTCATGAAGAAGATCAAAACCCTTATGATATTCTTGCTCTAGTTTCCTAGCCTGTTGTTCAAGCTTCAATCCTTTAGACAATTCTTTCACTAATTCTCCAATGAATCTTGCTTAAACTTGCTTAACCTTTTCCATGAGAATTCCCTCAATATATAGGAGAGAATGAATTAGTTACTTGGATAAGAATAATCCCAAAATATCAGGGAATCCGGTACTAGGATAACCATTTGAATGCCATCTCATCCTTCTAGAATATTCCCTTCTAGAAGCTTCTAGAATTCATCTTTTTCCTTTCTCAAGAAAGAGTTCGCACCCTAGTAGTTCAACACAGTGCGAACTTCTCGTACCTTGGCTTAAGGCAGCTTGCGAGAATCATGCATTCTCGCAGGCAAATGTATTAGCAGCCTGCGAACCTCCTTCAAAAGTGATATTTCTGGAAAGAGAAGAAAGTAACTTTTCTCAGGAGAAAGTTCTTATGAAGAGCCTGAGTACACCATCATCAATACATCATCATGATGACCAAAATCATGGGTAACACCATGGTAGTAGTTTTGTGCTACTAGTTGATTGTTGGATAGCATGGTAGTAGCTTGGTGCTACTAGTTGATTGTTGCATGGTAGTATCTTGGTGCTACTAGTTGTTTGTTGGATTGCATGGTGGTAGTTGTGTGCTACTAGTTGATTGTACTATAGTCATGAGACTATAATTTTGTGCTACCGAACGACATGGTAGTAGCCTTGGAACTACTAGATGATTGTAGGATAGTCGTAAGACTATGGTAAGAATACTTCCCTAGCTAAGAGGGAGTGTTGATGTTTTTGTAGTTGCGAGAGGTATTTTCCTCTTGAACAAGATTTCTTAGAAGAAGAATATTCCAGAAGTCAAAGAAAGACCATTGAACTATGGAAGAAAACCCTGGAAGAGAAATCGGCCCACAGGAAAAGAATAAAACAAAATTAGAACCTCCAGGAAGAGAAGTTGACCCACAGAAAAAGATAAAGGGGAAATCAAATTTCCCAGAGAAGAAGTCGGCCCACAGGAAAAGATAAAGGGGAAATAAAATTTCCCAGAGAAGAAGTCGCCTCGAGCTAAAGTGACTTGAAGGTTATAAATAAGAAGATGTCGTACTCATTTGGACACACACTCACTCATCTCTCACTCAAGAAGAAGGTGCTAGTCCGAGACAAGGAGAAGATGCAGCAACTGGAGTTCTTGGTTCTTCTTGGTGGTGGTTGTGTTATCTCTAGAAAGAGGTGCGCTGACCTTGTATGGTGTTGTTGTTGCAGTTGTTTGGTGTGCTAGTTTTGTATTAGGGTTTCTTCATTATCAGTTTTCTCTTGAGAGCTTGTTCATGGTTGGATTATATTATTGGACGGAATCTATATAAGAAAGGTTGGTTGGGTTTTTCCCTGGGTTTGGGGTTTTCCCAAGATAACTCTTGTGTATTCTTGTACTTGTTTATGTTGCTCATATTTCAGTATATTGTATATGGTTATTGAATGTTAAAAGATATAAATATACTAGTAATCATATTGCTCTGGAAATTTTAAGAAAATATAACACTATATTCCCACAACATTTAACCTAGATTAATAATTCAATGATATGTCTATTCTCGAAACCAATTCTCTAAAATTGTTGTTAATACAAATACACATCGTGTTTGGAACCATTATGATTTATATCAAGTAGTGATGCCTTTAGTGGTTACTCTCAAGAAAATTATCTAACATTACAAAGTGCCTTGGTGCTCAAGTTTGAATTCAATTGTCAGTTGGATATCTTATTTTGACCAAGTGAACACAACTTTTGGAATTTTGATTACTCCATTGAGGGAGGAAACCCAAATAGCACTAAAATTCCTTTCCCCGCCAAAAGTTTCATTGGTGCAATATCTTCAAAAGATGAAGATGCTTCTTAAGCCACACTCTTATTAAGACATTGGAGAGGAAGTTTGCAATCCAAGAATACCTCTAATAGTGAACCTTTTAGAAAATTAATAGAGCTTAGAATTACAACCAACCACAAACCCAAGATCTAGTGGGCTTCCCAACCCAATTGTTGTTAAGCACTAGTAATAAAACATCCCATGACAAATATTTTTTTTTCCAATGTGTATTCTTTTGGGGAACGAAGAGAGAGGATCCAATACAACTCTTTGAATTCAATTTATTTTGTGGAAATATGAACTACACCACTAGACCCTAACAATAAAGGTTGTCTCCTACTACATTGAAGGACTCCAAGCATGTGGTTTTAATTTCTTAGGACCAATTCCATTTCTTCGTACCAAAAGATCAATGGTGTGTTTTTATAAAAGTATGATTGATATTGCAATCAATTTAATCCCAAAGATAAGACTACGAATGAGATAGAAGGATGATGAATCATTGGAAGAATATATTAAAAGACTATGTATTTGATAAATAGATACACATATATTTCCTTAAACAATAACACCATTAAGTTGGTTTCATTATAAGGATTAAAGAAAGAGGCAACATGTTAGCTTTGTCTTGTCTTATAGAAAGACCAAATAGAAAGCTTTTGAATAGCTCTTAACTCTAGATAAACAAAATTTAAAAAGGATGGATCAATCCATCTAGACTTTTTTAAGAAAAAGTATCAAATAACTAGGTCATAATATCCAAAATGACATGATTGAATATATGACCAGACATATAACCACTTTGCATTTGAAAATCAAACAATTAAAGGTGGATAAATCTAAAATCATTCTAAAAATTTGGTTTGTTCCAAAGAACTTCCCAAATACAAGTATGGAGGGATAACAATGTTCAACTTACCACACTTATGAGAAGAGAAGAAAGAAAAAGGAAATATATAACACAAATTAAAATGAAAGTTAATGGCAATGCAACAATTCCTACAACCCATGGGAAGGACATTCCAACAATTTAATCCATAAATGGGAGGCTACCATCCATACTTTCTACCTCGACAAATTTACTACTATCAATATGCCACAACCATATCAACATGAATATGCATATATTTTATGCCAACAACCATAAATGTCTTTGGAATCATCTTATTAATGTCAACCCTTCCAAATCAAGCATATGGGTAATCTAATTAGCCCTAACAACTATTTTCATTGCAATTTCTATATGCCACAACCATATAATTTGTGGGAAATTATATATGCCACAACCATATCAACATGCATATGCACATATTCTATACCAACATTTTCATATGACATAACCATACCAACATGCATATGCACATATTTCATACCAACAATTATAGATATCTTTGAAATCATCTTACCAATGGTGTTCCTTCCAAATCAACCGTATTAGCAATCTAATCAACACTATCAATTATTTCATGGAAATTTCCATATGTATAATTACAATGTCCTTATCATGAACATATCAAAACACTAAATCCAACAACAACATAATCAATGCCCAATTTATGTCACTTTCAACAATTGATGCAAGTTTATTTTTGTAAACTCATCAAACCACTAAACCCAATAACAACATATTTAATGCCCAATTTAAATTACATCAACCACTAATGCATGTCAATCTAATGAAAGAAAAACCCAATATGTAAATTAAATACACCATAAGACAGTTGAAATAATAATTATAAAACTTAGATAAATATGTGATACATTTAAACAAACATGAAGAATGACAAGCTTATGGTCACACAACATATAGAGATTTTGCATGGGATTATCTTCAACCTAAGTTATAAATTGCCATGATTCAAAAACAAACACAAAACCAAACAAGTATTGCATGGCAGCGTAGTCCTGCCAGGTTGGAATGGGAATAAATGCACTACTATGGTGGGACCGAAGGAGAAATAGAAGTCTGAAACAACAAAGACATGTGGGAAGCATCTTGAAGTACATGTGGTATCCATCCAAAGGATGAATCGTACCAGTGTGTCGCACGTCAGCCATAAGACATTGGGTTGGTAGATGACCCCCAAAGAACCTCCTGAATTAGTTAATCATAATATTATATTAATATGTGGTTACTATGCGAACGAGGCATTTTTTTCCTGGGGTGTGTATAGTTCAAACATGGGACTTAGAATTTTTTTGCCTTGATGACTTGAAATAAAGGTTCCTGGAAAAAAGGATCAGGAATCACACACATTAAACATTCAAATATAATAAACACAATTTCCTGACATCTAGCATAGCTGAAGAAAAAAAAAATTAGCATTCTGAAAGCAACCCACAAAAATTGTTCCTGAATTAGTTTTCTTTGAAATTTATCAAAAATTAATAATGTGTGTTACATGTTCTGGAATCTGTTCACACTGTCCAAATTGTTCCCTAATTAGTTTTCTTTGACATTTATTAAAAATTAATAATGTTTGTTTCATATTTCTGGAAATTTAAATGTGTTTGTCATATAGACTGGGATTGGGGCTCTCGCGTACCATAAAAGAAAGAAGTACAAGAAACAGGATTGTAGAAAGAAGAAGTGTGCGACGGTAGAGAAGAAGACCTAAAAAGAAGAAATTGGAAGTTAGGAGTCTTTGGTTAGAGATTTCTATTTAAAGAGGTAGAATAAATGGATTTATAAAGAAAGCAAGATGTGATCAGTATAGATTTACTATGAAGCTGATGCACTTTTGTTGCTCTCATCGACGGCGACTGGAATCCATCCAACCGGTTGTTTCCCTTCGTCGGTGAGCTTGTCCATTCTCCTTTGGAGCCATCCTTCAATGTAGCTTTTCATGGGGACCATTTTGATTTCATCCCAAATTTCTATATCGAAAAGATCATTTTCTAATTTCCTTAGATCCATAGAAATACTATGCAGGTCATGTTCAATTTCTTCATTGTGTGTTGAATAGTCCACTAGCCAGTTCTCACGTCATCTTCACCATATTCAAGGATGTCGTAAAACTTTTCTAAAGACAAACCCTTTAAAATATCAAGTTGTTCATCAAAGGCTTGTTTGGTTAAGGACAAGGATTTTAGGATTAAGTTTGGGTCTTGAACCTTGTTGGTACTTCCGACTAAGTCTATTTGGGTCAGGTTTCTGAATAATTCTTCTTTCTCTGATATGGCTTGTTCGCGTGATTCGATAATGAGCTGTAGGTTCTTAACTTTATCTTTCCAACATGCTTTTAATTTTTTGATCCGCTTTGGGGAGGGGAGATCCTCTTGTCTTCTTTTCAGATCCGAGCTGTTGATGGCATGGTTGGAAAAAGGGATCATCGTCTGTTGATAGAAACGTTCTTCATTTTTTAAATTCGTCTGCAAATGTATGTGCAAATCATTTGCCCTCGTTCGAAAGGAAGCTATATTTTGTGATGTTTCCTAGGCTTCAGTAATTAGCTTCATTCTTTTCTTGATATTCTTCTCTACGTAGCCTCTACATGAGGAGGCTGGAGGATCCTTATAACTTGGTTGCAGGGGTAGCAGGCACAGTTTTTGCTAAAGGACTGGAAAACACAGGTAGAAATGAAAGCCTCCTCCAATTCCTTGATTCGATCGTTCAGTCTAGCATTCTCCACTTCAATTCCTCCAATGGAATCATCAAGAGCATCAGCGATTGTGTGGCGAAATCAGGAGATTTGGGACAACTGCATTTTCCTAAAGTTAATCTATGAATGATATTTTCCTTTCTTATTTGTTACATCTCTCTTTTCAATAATTAAATTTTTAGATTGGTTGTTAAAAACAATGCTCTTGAATACAAAGGATTCATCTTCGTCAAAAATGTTAGTCTCAACTATTTCTATTATGGAACTATGGTGCATTGCGTCCATGGGTGGAACAACTTTGTGGAACACGACATCCACAGAGGTTTCAAGTTGCATGTCCTCACTTTCAATTTCAGGCTCTTTCGCCTACCCTACAATGTTTTTTGTCTTCTTCGTCAGGGGAAGATTGTGAGAATTATCATTTTTTCCATGAGGAGGGTTCTTATCTCCTCCTTTGTTTGAATATTTATGGGTTGCTTTCTTACTGGGGTGGGTCGTTGAAGCGATTCTACATGATGTCATTCTCCTGGGAGTGCTAGTTGGGGACTAGACACTCTTCTCACCAGAGCATTTTCCCTGTTGTTTGTACAATTCAGTTATGCTTTGCAATGTCTCTGTGTCGCAATCGTCAGAAGCAAGAGTGTTGTTGTCACTGTGTCTATATTCGGTCAGGCGTCTATGGATAAAAGAGTTGCTAAATCCAACTGATAGTAAATGTTCTCAAAAAATCTCATTAGGGTCGAACCCTTTTAGCCTTTAATCATATGTTAGGTTCAAGTTCTTGAAATGGTCTGTGAATTCGTCAATCTTGTTGACGTTTCTGAACACGAAATCCTCGACTTTCTAGGGTACAGAAATGAACTATT
This sequence comes from Picea engelmannii, assembly GCA_009831015.1. Taxonomy (NCBI): domain Eukaryota; kingdom Viridiplantae; phylum Streptophyta; class Pinopsida; order Pinales; family Pinaceae; genus Picea; species Picea engelmannii. Next base: position 1,251,074 of record ML778782.1, read on the forward strand.
TTTTTCTCTTTCCATGGAAAAAATACAACCAGTGGTTGTATTACCTTACTATTTATGTAACAAACATATTGTTTGTGATGTGACATGGAAGGAAAGCAGGATTTTACTTGAAGCCAAAGATCATTATTACACTGTAATTTTCATTTCGTTCAAGTGTCCCCTTCCTGTCCAAAAACTTGGTTTCCTAGACAAACATAAGAGGAGCATCATTTCCTAACAATAAATCTTTGAAAACTGATACAAAGTCATTAAAAACCTCATAAAAACAATGGGAGGCCTTGTGCCCCCACAAGGCCTGGTACCAGAATGTTACTGGGTTGAATTCATAGTTTATTTTCTTGGAAAGAGACAGTTTTGGAAACGAACAACAATGCGCTATTGTGAAAATCAAGTAGGATGACATATAAAATTTATTCTCTTCTTTGAATCGTGACAATTGGGAACATATATCAATGGAAATTAGCTTCCCCCAATAAAAAATGAATTGTTCCTTGACTGTGAAGTACAAAATATAAATAACTATACGGGAAATGCTTGTTGTGGATTCATGTCCCGTTATTCTTGTAAACAGCCAAGCAATTTCCCGGAATGGATTTCTAAAGGAACTGACATGCAACTTTGTGATATCTTCAAGAACTGTTGTCGGGTCTTCGAGGAACTTGGGTAAGATGTCCAACCCGTTATCATGTTTTTTCTAGGAATTGCTTGTAGTCTTGTCCTTTGAAGGTCAATGTTGGCTCTGGAAATCTTAACATCTTGTGGAAGACCTGAGGTGACAAAGAAACAGGATAATGGTCACGCAGTGGAATAATTCTTTGGCTTGAAATATATATTTCCGACGCACCAAGAGACCACCTCCTTACATTCAAAAACCTTAGGGACGCATCCTGCAAGAGCAATTCTAGAGGTGCAAATCACTTTGTTCTAGGCAGAACGGGATGAATAGTAAGAGTATTCCCTAGACCACTGGAAGTTTTGGTCCTCACATTTGAATATATTCACTATATCTCCACAGAATTGTTGTCAAGTTGTTGCCATAAGTTTACGAGAACGTTGGTTTGCTCCAGGCGATGTTTGAAATGAAGAGTTGGTAGGGATAATATAACCTCGTGCAAATCTTGGTCCAATGCATTTGAATGGGAGATCTCCTTGAGCCTTTTGCTCATTAATGACAATCTCGACGATTATTGCATGATGCATTGTTAGCATTAAAGACTAGTAATTGCATACCTAGAAGTGCGAACATGGAGGGTACAGCAATGAGCAATTAAGAATTGGAGATTTCATGAACGGGCCAACACGACGACCCGTGTTTGAGATGAACAATCGGAAGGGATAATATAGCTCTCTGCAGATCTTGGTTTAATGTGTATTAATGGGAGATCTCCTCGAGTGTTTCACTCATTAATGAAAATGTTGGCAGTTCCTGCATGGTGAGTTGTTAGCATGAAAGGTTACTAATTGCATATTAAGAAAGAAGTATGAAGGTCGTGGGGACGGGAAAGGAGTGTCTAATTATCGAAAGCAGTCGGGCGAGCTTCAAAATAGGGTTACAAGGTACAACAATTAGAGGTGAGGGCCCGAGGGTCAAATTGTATGTCTCAGAACTTTTTGAGTGCAAAATGCATAACACAGAAGAGGGCATGATGGGACAGTCCAGAGGGAAATTTGTATATTGCGAAACTCTGGGTACTGTTTGTGGGCCATGGAACAATGGAAGCGTAATCATGAGCCTGTCTTTCCAGGAACTCGCAATCGAAAAAGTGGCTTAAGTATGGAATAGGGAAACAGCTGGTCAGACTCATTTTCGCTATTATATTGAAATTTGTAATAGATATCCCATTACCTGGCAAGATCTTTTCTACATGCCTCTGGGCATATTTTGTGGTGATAGTCAATGTGACTGTCTCCTTGAGCCTTTTGCTTTTTAATGAAGGTATGTGCGGTTGTTGCATGATGAACTGTTAGCATTAAACCTTGGTCATTGCATACTTTGAAGGAAGTGCAAAGGTGGTGGGCACAATAAACAGTGACTAAGAATTGGAGATTTCGTGAACCCGCCAACTCGAGGATCCGCAAAAGAGATTCCATGAAATGGGAAAGTATGAAAGTGGTCAGACGGGCTTTAGAATTAGGGTGACAATGGTTCCCCAAGAGACATGACTTCCCGAGGGTCAAATTGTATGTCTTAGAACTTAAGTGAAAAATGTGTACCACGGAAGAGGGGATGGTGTGGGAGTCTGGCGGTCAATTTGTATATGGCAGAAGTGTGGGAGATGTTGGAGTTACTTCACACACACCTAGGATTTATTTTTCCTAAGGTTTTTATTTGTTTATTATTCATAATTAGTCATTATCTAGTCTCCTATATTTTAGGAGAGAATATTCCACCTAGAGAATATTCTCTTTCAGTTGACACTTCAGTTTGACTAGTTGAGTTGAGTTTAGATGTTGCATTGGGATCATCACCATGCAACATTGGGATCATCACCATGATAATTCGACCTTGCCTTGGTATCATCACTAGAGTGGCACATTATCCTTGATTCCCTGAGTTAATTCCTCACTACACTTTGTTCAGTCAGTTAACTGAAGACTAGTTGACTAGTTAACTCAACTAGGTGGCAGTTCACTCCTGTAACTGCCTGAGAGACTAGAATAGGTGGCAGTTCACTCCCGTAATTGTTGGTGTGTGTCCAGATCACTCTATACCACCACTATGGTGACTTGTTTCACCTCAAGTCGAACTCATTGACTTATACAGAGTATATCATGTGTAAATTATTCAGTATTCATTACTGTTAATGAGAATTCTTTCATTCTTTCTCTCCTTCTTCTTCCTTTTCCAATTCTCTCTTCAAATATGTGTATTATTGTTTAGCTAGATATATTATGTGCAGGTTCAACACATTTACATGGTATCAGAGCCGACGGACTGCTAAGCAAAAGCTATACCAAAAAAAATTGCAGGTACAAAAGATTGAAGACAGTGAAAAGATGGAATTCCAAAAAGAATTCATTCTTACACCTTACAACTATTTTGCATGGAAGGAGAAAATAGCCATACATATCTGATCCAGAGGTTTGTA
>ML778782.1:1260108-1308401 GCA_009831015.1 Picea engelmannii
TTTATTAGTCATAATTAGTCATTATCCAGTCTCCTATATTTTAGGAGAGAATATTCCACTTGGAGAATATTCTCTTTCAGTTGACACTTTAGTTTGACTAGTTGAGTTGAGTTGAGTTTAGATGTTTCATTGGGATCATCACCATGCTAATTCGACCTTGCCTTGGTATCATCACCAGAGTGGCACATTAGCCTTGATTCCATGAATTAACTCCTCACTACTCTTTGTTTAGTCAGTTAACTGAAGACTAGTTGACTAGTTAACTCAACTAGGTTGCAGTTCACTCCCGTAACTGTTGGTGTGTGTCTAGATCACTCTATACCACCACTATGGCGACTTGGTTCACCTCAAGTCAAACTCATTGAGTTATACAAAGTATATCATGTGTAAATTATTCATTATTCATTACGGTTAATGAGAATTCTTCCATTCTTTCTCTCCTTCTTCTTCCTTTTCCAATTCTCTCTGCAAATGTGTGTATTATTGTTTAGTTAGATCTATTATGTGCAGGTTCAACACATTTACAGGAGATCTCCTCGAGACTTTCGCTCATTAATGACATGTTTAAGGTTCATTCATGTAGAAGTGTTAGCATTAAAGCTTGCCAATTGTATATCCAGAAAGAAGTAGGAAGGTGGTCGCGACAGAGAACAACAATTAAGGAATGGCTAATTATTGAAAGTGGTTGGTTGGGCTTCAAAACAAGGCTACGAGATACAACCAGCAGAGGTGATGACCCGAGGGTCAAATTGTATCTCTCAGAAGTGTTTACCGCAGAACGCGTAACATGGAAGAGGGCATGATGGTGCATTCTTGTGGAAAAATTGTATGTCGCGGAACTCAGGGTACTATTTTCTAGTCGTGGAACATTGGAAACACAATCTTGAGCCCACCAGTCTAGGAACCCGTAATCGAAAAAGTGTCTAAATATGGAACAGGGAAACGATAGGCTAGACTCGATACACAATGGTTGCAGCATGTGCAACCATGGAAATGTACCACGTCATGAACATATAGCCAACTTGCGGCTAAATATTGAAAGGAACGGTGGACGGTTGATCTCGTGAAGGGGCATTCCAGCGGACAAATTGTATATCACAGAACTCTAGGCACTGTTTGCAAGTCGTGGAAGATTCGAAACACAATTTTGAGCCCGTCAGTCCAGGAACCCGCAATCGAAAAAGTGTCTAAGTATGGAATAGGGGAATGGTAGCCCGGACTTGTTTTCGTTGATATATTGAAATTTGTAATAACTTTCCCATTACCTGGCAAGATATTCTCTACATGTTTCTGGACAAGTTGTGTAGGGATAGTTAGTCCTCGAGGCTTTTTCTTATTAATGACGATCTTTACGGTTGTTTCATGATGAATTATTAGCATTAAACCTTTGTTTTTTCATATTTGGAAAGAAGTACGAAGATGGTCGGCATAGGAAACAGTGACTAGGAATTGGAGATTTCGTGAACCCGCCAACCCGAGGATCCAAAATAGGGTGACAAGGTCACCCCAAAAGACGTGAGGCCCCGACAGTCAAATTTTATCGCTTGGAGCATTTGAATGCATAATGTGTAACACGAAAGAGGGGACGATGTGGGAGTTCGACAGTCAATTTGTATATCGCGGAGGTTCGGGTGTTATTTGTAGGTCACGGAACAATGGAAGTTAATCTAGAGGCCAGAATAATTAATGTGCATTAGGAAGGGCACGATTGTGGTAGGGATGGAAGAGAGCCATAAATGGTTTGAAACTTTTTATGAATTCAGGTAAAGTGAAGCTTGCGAGTTGGAGGAGCCCGGGGTGGAATTGTAGATCAGGGAATTTTTTGGGTGCAAGATGTATATCACGGAACAGGTGGAAAATTTTGGCTAAGTATAGAAAGGAATGACGGTTGTTTCGAGTACTGTAAATGGTGATTTAATGCATGTTAATGGGAGATGTCCTTGAGGTTTTTTTGCTTGTTAATGCCAATTGTTTTGTACCAATGTGTTCAGTTGCAGTAGTAAAACCATAATTAATGTGCATTGGGAAGGGCACGAAGTTAGTGGGGATGGAAGGCAATGACAAATGCTTTGAAACTTTTGTGAACCCTAGTAGAGGGAAGCTTGCTAGTTCGAGGAGTCCACAGTGGAATTGTAGATCACATAAGTTTTGAGTGCAAGATGTATATCATAGAACACGCAGCAGCAGAGTTCGAAAGCGCTAGCCCCGGCAACCACGGTCATAAAATTGGCTAAGTATGGAAAGGAACAGCGGTCGGTCAAACTCGTCATGTGAAGATATAGATGGATATGAAGATCTATCAGCCTGTCAACCTGGGAACCTGCGATCATAGAAAGGCAACTAAGTATATAACCAGAAAGCGATAATAGACAGGAAGAAGAAAAGGGAAAAAGGGCTAAGTATATCACAGAACAACATCTATTGTTCGTTTATTAATGCCAATAGTTTTTAACCCATGGTGAGTTTTCACTAGTAAAATCATAAATTGCAGATCACAAAAGTTTTTGGGTGCAAGATGTATATTTTGGAATAGGGGACATAAGTGTTGGATACCGCAAACCCGGGACCCAGTGGTCAGATAATTGGCTAAGTATTAAAAGGGACCACGGTCGTTCGGGCTCATGGTGTGAAGATATAGATAAAGATGAGATTCTGCCAATCAACAAACCTGAGAAGCCGTGATCATAGAAATGCAACTAAATATAGAACCACAAAGGGATAATAGAGAGGAAGAAAACAAGAAAAATTAAAGAGAAAGTGTTTATATTTATTCCAATATTATTCATATTAATATATATTAATAGATTATTTCTAGTCCAAATGTAAAGCATCTTCCAATTTGCAGGATGTTGTTCAGTTCACAAATTTCGTTGAAACCCATAAGCAATAGAAAGAAAAAAAAAAATATATATATATATATATATATATATACACACACACATATGACGTAACATTTTTTATATGCACGAATATTATCAAATAGAAGAAGTTGTAATATATGCAAAATATTGAACAAGAACATGATGTCAAGACATGAGTTGTCTTGTTGAAATAGAGTCGTTAATTCATTCTATTTATGGGACCCCGAAGAATGAAAGTCGGACGGGTCCTCCCATTTCATTCTTAAGTATAGGGTGGGCGCCACATAAGTATGGCCTATCACAAATTATTTTTCCAAGTAAAATGTAAGGAGCGAAAAGAGTAGCCTTTATTTAAATTGAAGTGTTGGGTAGCAGAAAGAAAAGTTTGTCGTCCATGTTTAACCACACACACAAAAAAAGTACAAAATAAATTAAAAAACAATATCAGAGATTGGAAAACACCATACAAAAACCTCAAATATTCTATATTCAGATAAATTGGGTTACAAAATACAGTTGAGATTATTTCCCAAAATAGTTGTCTTGAAAAAGTTCAGCAGATACTCTCTGAAATTTAAATGCATTTGCCATAATGACTGTGATTAGGGTTTCCGCCGAAAAAAAAAAATAAATATGTACAATAATAAAGCCTGTAGAAAGTCTTTTACAGATTTCAACTTGATCATCAAATGCTTGCTTGGTAAAAAACAATGAGTTGAATATCAATTTCGGGTCTTGGACTTCATTGGTGCTGCCATCTAGATCTATCCCATCTTTTTGAATAGCTTGTCTCTTCTAGATATGGCATCCCTGCATTAGTTGTTTATTCAACATTCCATACTTTGTTAAGTGTTAATTTCCCTCTATCATCGAAAACTTGGGGTTTAAGGTGCCTTCCTTGTAATGTTCCTGGTCATCGACATCTGAGACAACTTCAAAATGTGATTCAGGCCCAATTCAAAGGCGAGGGAGTGGTTTTATGTGAAATCATCTTTGGGGGAAAAAATCTTGTTAGCCAACAAAAGCTGAAACAAAAAAAATTCAAGTATGTTGTGACTGATATTCTCCTTGTATTTGATCATGTGTTTGGTTGAAACGTCTGCCTGAAGATTTGTATGTTGAATTTATTTGTTTTATTGTTGTAAATAGGAAGGGACGTCCAAGTCACCTGCAAAATGATCCTCTATTGAAGTACATAGCTTATTCCAGCAACACAGATCTGACAAGTGTATCAAATGTTGCAGATCACATCAGAATATATATTTTGTCAAAGGGGTGGCAGACATAGCGACTCACAAAATGTTCTAGAATATTTGGAAGTGACACCAAATATTACTCCATGCTCGAATATACTCAGAAGGAAATTATAAATTTGGATCCTCATGAACGTGAGAAATTGTATGCGCGTTTGAATCAACATTCTAAAATTACATAACCTTTTATGACAAAGTTGTAACAGACTTGACAGACAGCTAGTTTATATGTCAAATATTGTTGAGAGACCTCTGGATGTAGTAACATACTCAACATACAATCAACTTTTGATCGCTACTGATAATAATGTCAAGTGTAACAAGTCGTAATCCCAGGCTCTAGGTAGTTTCAGCTTCAGGCATCCACACTGGCGGTGACTCCAGGCTCCAGATAGCTTCGGCTTCGGACATCGACACTGGAGGTGGCAATGGGAACAATTTTATTGAATGCAGTGTGGCAATGCGATGAACAAGAAGGGTTGTCATTGTCAAAGCACTTAGACTGTAGGACTAGCAGACCTGCAAAGAGACTTGACTTTAGTGTTGCTTTGTCACGACAATTACAATGTTGCTCTGAGTCCATAAATCTTTGGATGTTGGGTGTCCTGTGTGATAATGACCTTGACATTAGGTACATGTTAGACATATATTATATGAAATTGCAGTGTTAATTCAATTTCCATAGTGGACGACGGATCGATTGCATTGGAACAAGCAATATTAATTGTGTGATTAATTAACATCCTTGCAGGACGTGAATCCCAAACAACACCTGAAACTTTTCGAACAATCGTGTGTTAAAAAAATGCATTGTTTTATATTTTAAGAAATAATAAATTGTATTTTCTATGTCTAACATTAGGTTGCACACATAAACCTTTTTAAGTTAACCAAAATTAATATATAGTCAACTCAGATTCCTAGAAGCGATCAAATTCCCTAGAGCTAGTTTATTTCCATCATGTTGGTTGGGATAGAAGAATCCACCACCAGGACAAAGAAAGAAGGTAGTAATAAAAGAACATGTGCAAACGCAAGTTGTTGATGGAAGCACTCTATGACCAGGAAGTCACTCTGTCCTTATCAATCTGTGATCCCGATGAACAACTCGAGAGGCGCTTGCGGCAAGGCCATGGCGATTTATTTGATCCAGACAAGGAAATACTTCAAGCATCGAGCAATTCCTTCTTCTTTTTTTCAAATATTGGATCTACTGCAACAAAAGAAATGCATTCTCCTTATTCAAAGCAAGGGAAACAACAGGAAGATTGATATTGGGTGGAAAAAGTTCTGGAATACACTACTACATCAAGGTCTCTTCTAAAGAATGAAACAAAATGATTACATGAAGGTGGTAGTAAAATGATATTTTCATAAACCAAATCATTACCTGAACACACCAAACTTCTTGCAGAAGGTGGTAGTATAAAGTAATCTTCAAAAAGTGTTGCAAAATCCATAATCCAGAATTCCTTCCCACTAACTTTTCCCAATTACATGTCAATGAAGACATTAGAAACTTTTGAGAGCCTTGTTCCCTGGTTATATACCCACCTTCAAGTATGAGGAGAATATTCGTGCAAAGAGGGGCAAGCTCTTCGACCCAGATGCAATCATATGCATAGGAATAATGAAAAAAAATGTGCAGTAGTGATAGAAAGTTGATTGCATGTGGAATCTGTTACTACATTCAGAGGACGGTGAACAAAATTTGATAAAGAATCTGACTTTCTGTCGAGTCTGTTACCACACCCAAAATTCGCTCAACAAACTTTGAAATAGAAACTTCTGTAATTTTAGGATGTTGATTCAACCACCCATATAGTTTCTCACATTTGTGACGATCCAAATTTATAATTTTCTTCTAAATATATTCGCGAATGGAGTAATATTTGGCATCATTTCTGAATATTCCATACCATTTTGCAAGCCACGATATGTGCGACTCCTCAGATTTGATACATTTGTCAAATCTGTGTTGTTGGAAGAAGCTATATACTTCAACGAAGGAGCATTTTCCAGGTGACCTAAAAGTCCCTTCCAATTTCCAGTAACAAAACAAAGAAGTTCAACACGCAAATCTTCAGGCAGGCCTTTCAACCAACCAAAGCATCGAATACAGGGAGAATACCAATCACAAGATACTTGTTTTTATTGTGTATGAATTTATGTTGGCTAAAAGAGTTTTTTTTTGCTCAAAGCTAATGTCACATAAAACCATTCCCTTGTCTTTCAATTGGGCCTGAATGACATCTCTAAGTTGTCTCACATGTCGATGACCAAGAACATTACAATGAAGGCACCTTAAAGCCCAAGTCTTCGATGATAAAGAGAAATGGGACAAAGTATTTAAAATGAACGTTGGAGGATGATAGTATAATCTTCCGTAAATATTGGTTTAATTCATTTAATGGAAAATGCCAATCTTTTCAAATATGTGTGTTGAATAGCCACTAATAACATGAGTTAACATCCCCATATGCAAGCAGATTCTCAAATATGACAATCTGTAATATACGCACAGTATTAAAAAGGGACATGATGTCAAGACCTTTGTGGATGACATGTTTTTGGATGACACATTTGTGAATGGCAATGTGGTAGTACAATATTGCACTGTTACTATGATGATGCCTTAAAAAAACTAAAATAATCAAAACTTTTTTCCAATTAAAGATGGACGCAAAAAAAATTATCAGATCCCATAATATTCGTCTGTTAATGCATTTTAATGGGAGATGTCCTCGAGATTTCCTCTTATTAAAGCCAATCTTTTTGAACATGTCTAGTGGGTTTCCACTAGTAAAAGCATAATTAAAGTGCATTGGGAAGAGCGGAAGGTGGCGGGGATGGAGGGGAGCGAAAAATTACTTTAAACTTTTCTGAACCCGGGAGTGCGTGAACCCACGAAACTTTGAAGACTCGACTAAGTATGGAAAGGCGGGTCAGAAAAATGGAGTCATCATAGGTAGAGTTAGGCTTGTGAGTTCGAGGAGTCTGGGGTCACATTGTAGAGCACCGAAGTTTTTGGTGCAACATGTATACCCACAACACGGGGCACCAGAGTTCGATAGCACCTATCCGCGAACCCGCGCTCATAAAATTGGCTAAGTATGAAAACGAACGACGATCGGTCGGACTCGTGATGTCAAGATATAGATGGAGATGAGGATTTTTCAATCGCCACCCTGGAAACCGACGAGCACAAAAACTGGACCAAGTATAGAACCAATATTTTTTAATATGTGTGTTGAATAGTCACTAATAAAATGAGTTAGCATTTCCATATGCAAGCATATTCTCAAATATAACAACCTCTAATATATGCACAGTATTAAAGAGGGACATGACGTCAAGACCTTTGTGGATGGCACGTTTGTAGATGACAGTGGGGTAGTACAATATTGCACTGTAACTATGACGATGCCTTAAAAAAACTAAAATAACCAACAATTTTTGCCAATTCAAGATGGACGCAAAAAAATTATCAGATCCCATACTATTCGTCCGTTAATGCGTTTTAATGGGAGATGTCTTCGAGCTTTCCACTTATTATTGCCAATCTTTTCCAACCTGTCTAGTGATTTGTCACTAGTAAAATCATAATTAATGTGCATTGGGAAGCGTGAAAGGTGGCGGGGATGGATGGGAGCGAAAAATGCTTTTAAACTTTTGTGAACCCGGGAGTCCATGAACCCGCGAAACTTTGAAGACTCGACAAGTATCGAAATTTGGGTCGGTCAAACGAAGTCATCATAGGTAGAGACAGGGTTGCGAGTTCGAGGAGTCTGGGGTCAAATTGTAGATCACCGAAGTTTTGGGTGCAAGATGTATACCCCGAACACGGGGCACCAGAGTTCGATAGGGCCTATCCACAAACCTGCGTTCATAAAATTGGCTAAGTATGCAAACGAACGACAGTCGATCGAACTCGTGATGTGAAGATATAGATGGAGATGAGGATTTTTTAGTTCACCACCCCAGGAACCCACAAGCACAGAAACGTGACCAAGTATAGAACCATAAACACATAATGGAGGGGAAGAACAAAAGGGAAAAACCGGTAAGTTTAGAAGAGGAAAAAGAAAGGAAGACAAGAACTTTATCGCTCACACAACAACACTTAGTCTCATAACTATGAAGCCATAGAAACACATTAACTATGGGAAAAACATTCTCAGCAATGAAGTATAGTTGGAGTTCGACAAACTCTGGTTCAAGTCAAAAGAGATGTTGTTTATATCTACTGCAAAATTTTGCATATTATTTTATCTTAATAGTATTTTTTGGTGGCCCAACTGTAAAACCATGTTCCAATTTGCGTTTTCCAAGTGGAGATGTGTTTGTGAAGAAACAAGTACGAAGAGGCTTAACTGCAGCTGCAAGACCTCAACTCTACAAAGTTGAATCAAACAACAATAAGCAACATCCAACAAACCAACGAGCAAGCATCAATTAGTCAACCAGGAATGCCGGTGAAGAACAAAATTGTCCAAATTTACTACAAACAAGATTATATAAAAAAATCGAAGGAATATATTGTAACACGCCTCTTAAGAAAACACTTCATATCGTGAGGCCTGGCAAGTAAACATGTAAGACTGCGAGGATCGTGAAAAGGCCTCCCACTATGAAAACATTTAAGGAAGTTGTAGTTTTGCACGATTGGCATTCTGCATCCGCAATTGGAACACCTCCATAGCACCCACTGACATATAAAAAAGAAATCGAATTTTCTCTTCGCATACGAACATGTTCTGGACGAGGATTTTGACTCAAGCATCTCCAACATTTAAATTTTTCACTTGCAAACTGAAAATAGCAAACAGCAAAGAACGAACACGAACGTAAATCTAGCAACGAAACCCACCCGTCAATGGGGAACAACGACAACAACAACAACAACAATACACAAACAAAAAACCATTCAATAAGAAACGAGTAAACAACAACCATTGAACCAGTAATGCCATCAAAGAACAATATTGCCCATATTCACTGCAGACAACATTGCAGAAGAAAAAATAAAGGACGAAAAATGTATTGCAACAAGCCTGTCAAACAATGCAAGAATGCAACCGCCACATCGAGACCCACCAGTGAATGGAAAAGGACAAAAGCGCAACCCCTGGCCCACAAACTATAACAACAGGTCCAACTATAGATGCAGGACCCCAACCTTGCAAAGTTGAAGAAAACAAGAGCAAGCAGCAATTAACAAACCAGTGAACAAGCATCAAAAGGCCCAACTACAGTCGTAGGACCTCAACTCTACAAAGTTGAATCAAACAACAATAAGCAACATCCAACGAACCGAGGAGCAAGCACCAACCAGCCAACCAGAAATATCGGTGAAGAACAATATTGGCCAAATTCACTGCACACAAGATTGTATAAAAAAATTCAAAGGTTGTTAAGAAAACATTTTAGGCTGTGAGGCCTGTCGGGTAAACATTTAAGGCTATGAGGACCATCCAAAGGCCTCCCACTGTGCAAACAATTAAGAAATGTGTAGTTTTCACGGTTGGTATTTTTCAATACTGGGAGTGATCAAAATCCTCTTGCAGTCCATCTTTGTATGTGATTACTACGACCAGAGAAGCAGGACCATAATGTTGTCTTTGTCTCGTTCCTTATTGTCAATGTTCAACATAGAACCTACCTCCATCGCAGCCACAGTGACATATAGGAAAAGGAAATCATATTTTCTCCTCACATACAAAGATGTTTTGCAAGAGGATTTCGACTCAGGCATCCCCAGTAGTGAGATTTCTCACCTGCAAACTGCAAATAGCAAAGGAAGCTAAACACAGCACCGAAACCCACCTGTCAATGGGGAACAACAAAAGGCCAATTCCAATCACAGTTGCAGAATCCCAAGCCTACAAACTGCAACAAGACCAACAAGAAAACAAGAACAACAAGAAGTAAACAAGAAATCAATGAACAAGCAAGGAGCAAGCATGAACCAATGAACCAGTAATGTCGTTAAAGAACAATATTACCCATATTCACTGCAGAGAACATTGCATAAAAAAAAATCGAAGGAAAATGTATTGTAACAAGCCTATTAAGTAAACATTTAAGGTTGTGAGGCATGTTAGGTAAACATTTAAGTCTGTCAAGACTGTTGTGTAAACATTTAAGAAAGAATGCAGTGTGGCAGGTCTGTTACATACGAAAAAAACAATCATTCTATTATTTTATAACAATAAAAAAACTTAGTAACAATAATTCGAACAATAGAGGCTATGCAAAAAAAAAAAAATTATTCAAAGGAAAACCGACTCTCTGTGTTCAAAACTTTGGATATCCAAACATTTCAAAAAAAAAGTAAAAATTCAAAAAGATCGTTTATGATCAAAAACTTTGAATATGCTAACATATAAAACATTCAAAACAGCAAAGCTAGCAATAAGACCTCCAATCTGTTATCCAATCAAATCATGACATATATGGTATTTTTTATTATATAAAAATCATTTTTTTTAGTTTGCTAGTTCCAACAATAAATATTATGTAGAGATGTAGATGGTGATTTTTTTTCGTTGAATGAGCTCTGCTAGGGTTTGCGTTGAAAGGGTCCGCAGCGATGAGCTCTGCTGGAGGAGGAGTGATGGCTCCTCCCCCTCCGTCCGCTGAAGAAGCTGCCTTCGCCCGCCTGGTGAATGTCCAAGGAAAGAAGAAAGATCTCGTCCCTCCGCCGAAGTTTGTTAAAAAGTTAGATGCCATTCCAGAGATCGCTTTGCCATCAGAGAAGCCTATCCAGTTGGTCGTCTCTTTGGCGGATCGTGCCCTAATAGGACAGTTTACTGGTCTCTGGCCAACTCCCCGTACCACTGACGCCTGGGTTCAAAATAACTGGAGACCTCTGATATCCCAAGGAGTCTCCTGCTATGCGATCGGACGAGGGTATTTTCTGTTTGATTTTGTCTCGAAATTCGACAGGGATCTGATTTTCCGAAGTGGACCTTACTTTATGGGTCCACAAGGGCTCTATCTGAACAAATGGACCCCTGATTTTGACCCGAACATGGATATCCCCAAAGCGGTTCCAGTTTGGGTTCGTTTACCAAACCTCCCCATGCACTGTTGGGGAGAGGAATCTCTCAGAGCCAAAGGAAATGGGTTAGGTAAATATATTGATCAAGATGACCCTAAAGGACAGTACTCCTTTTCCCGAATCTGTGATGAAGTTGACTTGGAGGCAGGTTTACCGGAGGCAATCAAGCTTACGGTTAAAGGCTGGCAGCATTTCCAGCAACTGGACTACTAACAGCTACCCTTTAAGTGTAGGCATTGCCATGAATATGGGCATTTTCAAAGGCACTGCCCCAAATTACAGGAGCCAGAGGCAAGGAAAGGGTCGGAGGAAGGATGGCAGCAAATGAAGAAACAGAAGGCAAACCCAAGAAGAAAGGGCTCTAAGGTCTCTGAACCCCCGGCCAAAGCTCCTCCTACGAAGGACCCTAAACCCTCTAAAGGTCAGAAGGAAATCCAAATTTCAAACTCTGGGAATAGTTTTGCAGCCCTTGAAGAACAAGAACCACCAGATAAAGCGAATGAAGAAGGAGAAATAACACCACCATCTGCTAACCCTCTAGGTGAAGGATCTCAAGATAAAGGAACCATGAATGTGGAATCCTCAGATCAGCAAGACAAGGAAGGCCCTCATGTGGAAATGGAATCTGAAGAAGGATCAGAGGAGGATGATACGGAGGAAGATGACATAGATCAAACGAAGTCGGTTAAGAAAGATAAGAGAGGAAGGAAAACAGACAAAGAAAGAAGGGAAACAGCTGCTTACCGAGATAAGCTAGCCGGAGTACAGTCTACTATTGAAAAACACCTGAATCCCAGAAATACCAGACATCAGGGAAATGCTGCGAGAGGGGCAGCGTCCAATCCAAAAGGTAAATAATGCAGATCGTCTCCTGGAATTGTAGGGGGCTAGGAAGAAAATCGAAAATGTTATCTATGAAAGATCTTGTCAGAATATCGATGCCTCATATCCTCCTTATCCAAGAGACAAAAATGGAAGAGCAATCTTTCCTCCAGATTGCTCATTCATTCTGGGTTAATGCACAATGTATAGCTGTCAGTTCTCGAGGAGCGTCTGGAGGATTGGCAACGCTCTGGGACCCTTCTAATGTTGAATTAGTAAGCTCGATAACCAATATTCATTGGATTTTCACTGAAATTCTATTTAAAGAATCTAATCTCTGGTTAAGCATCTTTAATGTGTATGCTCCTATTTCTCTCTCCGAGAAGCAATATTGTTGGAACTCTCTGAATGCTCATATGGTAGACTCTCATCTTGATAATTATATAGTAGCAAGTGATCTTAACTTAACCCTTTCCGCCCTTGAAAAAAGAGGAGGAAATGTGATTAGAGATCCGTCTAGGGAGTGGGTGGAAGACCTTATAGCTGATTGGGACCTGGAGGATGTTAAGCCTGTTAAAGGGATTTACACTTGGACAAACAGAAGGCTTGGCCCAGGACATATTGTTGCCCGTCTGGATCGGTTTTTGGTCCAACAGTCCCTTCATCTCCAAGGGATGGATCCCGTTTCTTCTATTATAGCTTTCAGCGCTTCTGATCATAAGCCTATAGCGCTCTCCTTTGTCAAAGATAAAAATCTGGGACCTATCCCTTTTAGATTCAATCCCTCTTGGATCTCCATGGACGGTTTCTATGACATTGTAGCTCTAGCCTGGAGCACTAATGTTAGAGGATCAACTTTCCATGTTTGGGAAGAAAAGCTACGAATCTTGAAAAAATCTTTGAAAGATTGGGCTAGACAGCGTAAAACGCCAAAACAGCAAAGGCTTGAAGATGAGAAGGAATTGGAAGACTTTCATTTCAGATCGGAAGGTTATCTGGACCAACCTACGAAGGATAAAGAATTACTTCTTCACGATAAGTTGCATGATGCCTGCAGACTCGAAGAAAGTTATTGGAAAATCAAATCAAGAAACCATTGGCTGCAGGATGGAGATAAAAATACCAAGTTTTTTCACAAACAAGCTGAGATAAGAAAGCATTTTAATTATGTTCCTAAGATTAAACATTTGGGAAATCAGCTCACTGCCTTTGATGAAATTAAAAAAGCAGCTCATAACCACTTTAAGGAGATATATTCGGAATCATCTCCTGACTTAAATCTCAGCAATATGGAAATTTTAGATCTTATCCCTTCTTTGGTTTCATCCCATTCCAATGTTCTTCTTATGCGTCTTGTCTCTCTGGAAGAAGTCAAATCGGTTGTTGAATGTATGAGCCCTGATAAAGCCCCCGGGCCAGACGGGTTCACTGCCCGGTTTCTCATCTCTTGTTGGCCCATCATCCACAGGGATCTTCTGAAAATGGTCAAGAAGTCTCAATCATGCAATAAAATCGGAGGAGGAACCAATTCCTCCTTTCTTGCTCTCATTCCTAAAGAAAAAGGAGCTTCATCCTTTGCAAGATTTCGTCCGATTTCCCTTTGCAACATTGGATATAAAGTTATCACGAAGGTTCTAGCCAACAGGCTGAAAGCTGTATTGTCGGGTATTATTCGTGAGAACCAGGGAGGATTTATCCAAGGAAGGCATATCTCTGACAATATTGTCCTTGTTCAGGAAGCTATTCACTCTAGTATCAACAGGAAGGAGAAAGGTATGGTAATTAAATTGGATTTGACTAACTCCTTTGACAGGGTTCGTCATGCCTTTTTGTTTCAGGTAATGAGAAGGTTTGGATTTGAACCTGGAGTTCTCTCTTGGATTAAAGCTTGTATAAGCGCGCCCTGGATCGCCCCCCTGGTAAATGGAAGAGCAGCTGAATTTTTCCAGGCCTCGCGAGGTCTGTGCCAAGGGTGTCCCCTTTCTCCCTTGTTGTATGCCATTCAAGCCGCTGCTCTTAGCTTTCAATTGGAACACAGTAGAACCCATCAAGATCTGCTAGGACTAAGGATCGTCAGGGGGGTCAAAGAAGTTAATCACACTCAGTTTGCTGACGACACTCTTCTCCTTGGAGGACCGAGTACAAATGTGGCAAAAAAGTTCAAATTGGCTCTGGATGACTATCAAGATGCTTCGGGAAGCCTAATTAATTATTCCAAGAGTCAAATATACAGCTGGAATTGCTCCCCGATTGAATTGCAAAATCTGGCTCGAATTCTGAATATTGAAGGTAATTACCTATGGACCGATTTCACTTATTTGGGAATCCCAATCTTCAAAGCAAAGCTGAAAGTCTCCAGTTGGGGCCCGTTGATTGAAAAGCTGCAAGAAAAAATCAAAGCATGGGGAGCATCATGGCTGAACTTAGCTGGGAAAACTGTGCTCCTTAAATCAGTTCTCGCTAGTATGCCAGTCTTTCAAGGCTCTCTTCTTCTAGCCCCAAGTACAGTTCTTGGCAAAATTGAAGTGCTCCTGCGGAGATTCCTGTGGAAAGGGGGGAAGAATAATGAAAATTGACTCCCTCTGGTTAACTGGACAAAGGTCACAGCTCCCTTGTTGGAAGGTGGGATGCAGCTTCGAGACCTTCGTGCTCAAAACTTAGCCCTGGGAGCAAAGCTGCTATGGAATATGGTCACCGGGAAATCAACCTGGTGTAAGCAGGTGCTCTGGAAGAAATATTTTTCAGGATCAAGACTTCGATGTTTGGATAAGGGTCTGAAAGTTGTTAAGGGATCTACCTTGTTTTCCCTCTGTTCTAAAGCTTTGACCTTCTTCTCTCAAGCTCTTACTTGGACCTCGAGAAATGGTAAGAAAATCAGGATTTGGGAAGACTCCATCTTCGGACATCCCCCACTTGGGACTATGGAAGGAATGGAAGGGATAAGGAGATACCTCTCAAGTACCGGGAAAACTACGTTATCAGACATTTCCAGATGGACTAAGGATGACAAACAACTGTGGGCGGGATGGGAAATACCGGATTGTCCGTCTCATTTATTAAATGAACAGTCATTGATTTTCCATTGTTTGCAAGGGAAATCTCCTATAGATAACCTTCTGAAGGATACTAGAGGATGGGGATCCAAATCTGGGCGTTATTCAGTAGTCGAAGGGTACAAATGCATCAAGGCAATTCCCCATGTGCCCTCTTCTCCTGTGGTCTGGAAGTTTGTCTGGTCTATTAAATCCCTTCCCAAAGTTGATCATTTTACTTGGTTATTGGCTCACAATAGTGCTCTCACAGCCGAAGTTCTTTGCCGGAAAGTCTGGGAAGGCCCCTCCCGTTGTCCTCTCTGTTTGGCTGATGAAGAGACGACCTCCCATCTCTTTATCTCCTGCCCCTTCGCCCAAGAAGTCTGGGCCCTTATGACTTCCCCTTGGTCAATTTCTTTGCAGTATGAAGATGTCTCCTCTCTTTTCAGTAATTGGGCTCTTACCTCCCCTGTTTCCTCTCATTCGAAGGACTGTTTAGGATTCTCATGGCTGATTCTGCCAAAATTTATCTGCTGGAAACTTTGGCTTGAACGAAATAATAGGATCTTTCGTGGTGTCTGCTCTAGCCCCCCTCGGGTAGAGGTCAAAATTAAAGCTTTGATGGGTGACTTTCTTTGTTCTCAACCTTCTAGATTCATTTGTTCCCCTCTCAATTCCTTGGAAGAATCTTGGTTCCTCCCCTTGAACCCAGGTAAACTTTCTGATTCAAGTCAGGACCCCAAGTTGCAGGCTTGGGAAATTAGGAAGAATAGCACTGATTTCCTGATCTGGAAAAAAAAAGTAGGAAGACACCTGTTGTTTTTTGATGGTGCTTCAAAGGGAAATCCAGGGAAGGCAGGAGGAGGAGGGGGGCTTTTTGATCCCGGAGGAAATTTGATTATGAAGTTTTCCTGGGGCTTAGGAACGGAAACCAATAATGTGGCAGAGGCTCTTGCGTTATGGCAAGGACTGAACCAAGCCTCGCAACTGGGAATCATTGATCTAACGATCGTGGCGGATTCTAGATTGATCATTCAAGCGATCATCACTCGTAATCTTCCACCCTCCTGTCATTTGAAGCAAATGATGAAACGCATTCTAGCTCTGCTGCCAAAGTTTTGTGACATTGGGTTTTATCATGTTCTTCGCACTCATAATGGCATAGCGGATCAAGCAACTAATGAAGTCGTCTCCCTAAGCAAGGGATCTCTTAAACTCAATAATGCTCTTAGTCTTTGTCTTTTACCCTAGGCGCATAGCCTCAAATGGTCTCAGGAGCGATCTGAGCTCTCTTGGGGGAGTTTTGAACGTGGAATGGAGGCTTCTCAAGGGAAATCTGGTAATACATTTGCACAGGACGTTGTGCATGGGATCGAGCGGATATATGGCATCCATCGAAGGCTTAGGTACCTCCTCTGCAGACCCATGGGCAGGAACAAAGGACGAGATTACAGCTTTTCGTAGAAGGGATCGTCGCCTTGGCCAAATTCTCCAAAAGCTAGATGAGCTTGAGGGCAATCGTCTAGATGACACTGAAACTAGGATGTCTGAAAAAATAGACACTGTGCAAGCCAGGACTCAAAAGGTAGAGATTGAGGCACGTAAGCAATCTGAAGGGCAACATAGGTACCGAGGAGATCAGATGACAACATCCAAGAAGAAAGAAGGGACTGTTGTTGTTAATTACAGCTACTCGGGCTCTAGATTCTAGCGTTCTGTCGTTGTTTGGTGTTAACTCTAGCGCAAGACTATATAAGCCTGATTTTGTCTCTACAAACTGTTAGGTTTTTGGGTTTAGGAAAGATCTGGTTTAGTCTCAGGCTTTTAAGATGTAAACTTCATGTGGCCCAGCCACTGTTTTTTATTATATAAAAAACCTACCCGTTATTGTTAAAAAAAAAAAAAACAATAAATATTATGTAAATATTTTTAGTCAAAGGACAAAAATAATATAAAATCAACAAATTATCAATCATTATAGTCCCTCTATGCCTTCAGCAAAGACTTATAACTAATCATTAATGATCTTACCTTATCATCATAAAGATGAAAAACATTATCTAACAAAATTAAAAACCAAAAGGTAATTACATTATAACTTCAATAATAATAACAAATAATCTTTATATATATATATATATATATATATATATATATATATATATATATATTAAACAATTTTATTTAAAAAATAAAAATACAAAAAAATAATAATAAAAACAATATGAGATGCAAATCTATAAATCTTGAATCGCAATCAAATTACTCTTCAAATGAGCAATAACAATGACCAGAAAAGGGAAAACTACAAAATAAAACCAATACAATAAATACATAAATAAAAATAAAACAACTTACAAATAATTTAAAAATATAAATAATAAAATAAAGATTAAGACCATTAAATTAAATAATTCAAATTAAATTAAAGAGTTAAACAATACATTATTATTATTAATGTATAATATTAATTAAATAATTCAAAAATTAAACAATACATTATTATTAAGATACAATATTAAGCTACTCATTTAACTGAAAACTGAAAAAACAAAGATTTAACTTCCAAAATGGCCAAGCATTGAAAAAAAATATTGAAGCCATAAAAGCATTTGTCCAATGCTTAAAAAAATCCATATCAGCTACCGTGAACTAGATGGAACAATGAGCAAGAAAAGCCATGACATCTACAAAAATGTAGGAAACATGCCTTTACAAGCTAGCACAATATTGAGAGGTACAAAGACCATAAAGGCAATTAAAAGTCGAGAAAGATTTGTACAAGAACCATTCCAAAGTCAAATAAATTATGGCATTGATCATGTTGGATAAGACCAACCATACTTGGGATGAATTGGTATACATACAGAAATTTTTTACTTATGAATTATGGTGGATAAGAGAGGATGAAACCGATTCAAACGACAACTAAATTATAATATTAATGTTTGGAAGCCAAGAGAGATGCCCCGCTATTTTTGGAAAATAGTTTTAAAGATATATTGTTATTTATGACAAATTCCAACCAAGCTTTCATACTATGTTATTATTGACAAATAATCAACATACCCTTAAAGTAAGGGAAAAGAAACATCAAATTGAATTAAAGGTTATGTTATTTAATGATTAGGAGATTTTGTTTTTTAATGAAAAATAAACATTTTAAAAAACCTTATAGCAGGGGTAAATATGAATGGGTATGATGTCAAAAATCATGAAATACCCATTCATTAGTTAATCAACTTCAATTGATGTTTCTAATATCTCAAGAACTATTGGAATATAAGAAAAGAAAAGATGGTTGTTATGTATCAAAAGATTTTCATTGATCATTAATACAATTCCATATATTAGAAATGGTTCAAATGAGATACATAATCCAAAGTGCAAGAGAAGGTCATCACTTCAACAATTTGTAGTCATTTATAAGATGTTACTCCCAAGTTGATAAAATATTATGAAAAAAAAAATACTATGAAACAAATTTATGATAGAGAGCAAGATGTGAAATGGTTAGAAGATCATAACTATACAAAGTTTGAATTTGAAAGGCAATGCCCATCATTCTTTTTCTTATTTTTGAATATTGTAAAGACTAGGTTATTCCAATACTTATTCCTAGTATTTGGCGTACATATCACTTTTAAAAGAAAGTTAATCCATCACAAATAATAATTAAATAATTTAAATCTAAAATCTAATTTAATGATAATATTATATAAACTGAAACACTTTTAATAATTTAATTGTTCATACAACTAAACCAATAAATGTTTATGGATTTCATTTAAAGCAATTTAAGTCTCAGTGATGCCATACATTACAAAATGTGCACAAAATTGCATTTATCTCCCATCTCAATGTACACCTACACATATTTATTAACCCAAAAAATAATATTCTTATTATATATTCACACTTTCATGTTGTGCAACCTTTTGGGACAAGTGTATAACACCTTATACATGAAAATCTAATGTTAAGCTTTGATAGCTGATATATTATATTCCTTGGTTAGTCTGTTTATCTATCATCTCAACATACACCTACCCATATCTATTAACCCAAAATATAATATTCTTATTATATATTCACTCTTTCATGTTGTGCAACCTTTTGTGACAAGTGTATAAATACATGGCAATTTAATGTTAAGCTTTGATAGCTGATCTATTCTATTCCTTGGTTAGTCTATTAATGTATAATGTATTCCATATGTCCATCACTATACAATGAACCCAATTTATAATTTAGACTTAATCCACTTTATATCTTTCAAATTATGTTAAGATAAAAATATATAAACCAAGATAAAAATATATCTTTCAAATTACATTAAGATAAAAATATCTCTCAAAATTATGTTAAGATTATATTAAGATAAAAACATATTTCTCAAAATTATGTTAAGATTATATTAAAATAAAAAATATATAAAGTTTTTGAAAAGGTAAAAATATATAAAAATATATCTTTCAAATTATATTATGTTAAGATAAAAATATATAAACCTTTTGAAAAAGGTAAAAATATATCAAAAATGTATCTTTCAAATTACATTAAGACAAAAATATATAAGCTTTTTGAAAAAATTACCAAGTAAACACAATCATAAACTCTAAAATGAGGTTTTGAAAAAATTATGTTAAACTAAAAATATATATAAACTTTGAAAAAATCATATTAAACTAAAAATATATAAGCTTTGAAAACATTATGTTAAATTAAAAACATATAAACCTTCTAAAAAACTGACCAAGTAAACAATCATAAAATCTAAAATGAAGTATTGAAAAAATTATGTTTAAGATAAAACCATATAAGCATTTTGAAAAAAGGATTAAATAAACACAATTATAAACTGTTTTGAACAAAACCAAAGCCTTTTGAAAAAAGGATTAAATAAACACAATTATAAACTGTTTTGAACAAAACCAAAGATTAAATATTAAATATTTAGCAAAATTAACAAGAATTTAATTAAATAAAAAAATAAAAAATAAAATAACTTACAAGGGCGGCCATAAACGAAAAAAACTTATGACAACCATTCCATGTTTAATTGAATATAGTTCCATGTTCAATTGAAAATATTCAAGGTGGCAAGGAAATATATTTTTATAAAAATAAATACAATGTTATTCATACCTAATACCTAAAACCTCAATTACAATGGCAACAAAACCAAAGACAAACCAAAATTTTACAACAAATCCCTGATTTTGTTGTCATCGTAATCAATGTCTCAAATTCAAATCACATTGCACTTGTATTTTAAAAATATTTTTCCTTACAACTTCAAAATTAGAAATTAAATCATTTTATTTATTTGTGCACAAGGCTTTCAAATTTTCATTTTAAAGTTTATGCTCATGTTTATCCAATCATTTCTTTAAAATAATTATACATCCTTATCCTAACATAAATTGAAAGATTTAAAGCAAATTAAACCTAAATTGTAAATTGTGATCTTAACCTAAATTGAAAGATTTAAAGCAAATTAAACCTAAACTGTAAATTGTGCTTTGACTAAATTGCTGCATTGTGCAAATTCGTCCAAATCTTCAGATAGCTTCTTGTCTAAATTCTTTCTTTAATAAGTTGGATTCAAAATATTTTTCTTTGCAGAGAATAGTTGTTACTGCGAAATTAAAGCGAGGTAAAATTCTGATGCTAAATCACAATTCATTAAGTTGTGATTTGAACTGAGGACGTGCAAGAAACGAACGGAGAAGCGCATGCGGCATTGGGAGGGCCAATAACTCGCGGATACAGAGAACAGATGGACGGGCTGGGTGGCATGGATGGACAACAAAGGCTTATACACGACCTTCCCCTTAAAAGAACACCTTCGGTGCAACAACGCTCCTACTAACTGTCAAACAAAAAGATCCGACAAAGAAGGTGGTGTTATAAAACACCATTGCTTTCCATGAATTCAAACAAACCCAGCGTGAATGGACGATATTTTCTACTTAGATTTGGGGGACTTTGGCGCAGAAGCCTTCTCCGCCTTCTCAGCGACCTTCTTCGGGAGGAGAACCTGATGAATGTTTGGCAGCACTCCACCGCTAGCAATAGTCACTTTTCCCAAAAGCTTCCCCAATTCATCGTCGTTTCGGACTGCCAGCTGAATGTGACGAGGTATGATTCTAGTCTTCTTATTGTCACGAGCAGCGTTTCCGGCTAATTCCAACACCTCAGCTGCCAGATATTCGAGGACGGCAGCAACGTACACGGCGGCACCGCCTCCAACCCGCTTGGCATACCGTCCCTTCTTCAGATATCTGGCGATCCTCCCCACCGGAAACTGCAACCCGGCCTTGACTGTTCTGCTCACCGACTTCTTTCTGGAGCCTCCTCCTTTCCTCCCTCCCTTCCCGCTCTTTCCTGAACCCTCCATTGTCTAAGTAATGCTCTTCTTTGCCGCTAATGTGTTGACGACCAACTGCTTCTATCACAAAGCTTTCAACAATACTTGATTGAGGGTTGCAAGACAGTTTAAATAGGAAGATTTGAATACATTTGGGCGGGGCAATCCATTCGACGGTTTAGATTTTACTAAAAGGAATGGTCATGATTAACTCTCGCTCGATCCGCGGCATGCCTCGCCGACCAATCGCAAGGTTTCGTATAGGGCAGAAGTGTGCTTTTCTTAATCGACCTGAACGGTCATGATTAACTCTCGCTCCATCCGCGGCATGCCTTACCGACCAATCGCAAGGTTTCGTATAGGGCAGAAGTGATGACAATCACTCACATTGCTTTCGGTCCAGAATGTGAGAAGAACTTGACTATAGAGGGCTCTCCCGATGGTCGAGAAGGCAGAAAATACACGGAGGAGGATGGAATTTTATTGTAAAGAACCAGATTGTACACTATTCCTTTGATTGAATCTCCAAGTCCAAAAGGTTGCAATCATAAGGAAGGTATGTCCATTAATGACCTCGCTCCCCTATGTAGTTTTTCTCTTGCTTTTGAAGGGTATGGTGTTGTTTCTAGGACTAGTGGTGGGTTGAATGAGGTTTTTTTTTGTTGGGGGACTCACTTACTTCATGAAAAGTGGGATGAGTGTTCTCTAAATGTTTTGAAATGTATGGGTGTTTTATGGGGTAGAGAAGTTGAGAAACTTTCTCAAAAGTGGTGTTTGGATTTGGATTAATTATTTTATTCTCATTAAATGAGGATGATGGTATTCCTAATGGGATATCTCGATTTTTTTTTTAGGTTTGGAAAAGATAGCCCTTGTTTTGTTAAGGTTCGGGTAACTAGTGGTTTAGCTACAATGGTGGGAAAAGGGCTCGAGAGTGGAGGTAGGGGTAGGAAATCACATGTCTTTATTACACAAGAGAAGGCACATATTGAGGTGTAATCTAGTAGACAACTTTTTATTTAAGGGGTACTCAAAGAAAGTCAAACCCTAGGGACATGTTCATAATTTTTTGTATGTCTTTTAATTGTAGGGGGGTGGGCAGCCCTGTAAAAAAAAGTGTTTTTAAATTTAGGGGGGTGGGTGGCCCTGTAAAAAAAAGTGTTCATAAATTTAGTGGGGAAACAAAATCTTGATATTGTCTTGTTGCAAGACACTATGGGTGTAGGGGAGGGAATATGTTGTGAGTTAATAAAACTTTAATGTGGATGGGATTTCATTTACTCTAATTCTAAAGGTACATCGGGGAGGGAATCTGTTGTGAGTTAATAAATCCTTAATGTGGATGGGATTTCATTTACTCCAATTCTAAAGGTACATCGGGAGGGATAATTTTTTGTTGTGAGTGTATAGCTTTGTCTTGCTCTAATTCTTGGCCATTTGATTTAGGTTTAGGATTAATCATTTACTCTTAGGAGCTAGGGATGGAGATATTGGTTATGAACCTGTATGGACCATACTCAAACAAAATCAATTTATGGGATAATTTCTTTCATAGGAGTTTCCTAGGGCATAATCATATTGTTGTGGGTGGAGATTTAAAATTTTCTATTGGAAACTCTAAGATTCAAGGTGAAGCTTCTTTAGTTGACCCCTTATCAGATTATTTTGTGAGGAGATTGGAGGAATGTGGTTTAATTGATGTGGATCCAATTAAGTCAAAGCCAACATGGAGAAACAAGAGAGTGGGTGTTTATAGTATTTCAACAAAGCTGGATAGGTTCTTACTTTCTAAAGGATTAGTGGGTGATAATGTGGGGATTAGGAAATGGAATGGTACAGGTGGGAATTTTGGCCATTTCACAGTTTCCCTAGAATTGGTTGGCACGAGGAAAAAACCAACAAGTCCTTGCATATTCAATCCTTATTTCCCGAAGGATGACGGATTTGTTCAGCTAGTCAAGCACCGGTGCTATCCATTTGACATGGGTCTTAGGTAATCTACTACCATACAATTTGAAATGAACTTAATGTAAGCTATTGTGAAACAGGCTTATGAGAAGAAGATCAAGGATGAGAGGGTCTTAAAAGATGTGGAGTCCCAGTTGGAGGTTTTATATTTCCAATATTTGGCTAGATAGTTAGATGAGGCACATAAGGAGAAGATCATTGACTTGGAGAAGAAGAAGGGAGCTCTATTGGATGAAAAGGAGGCAGTCTGTAGAATCAAAAGTAAAGTTCGCTCACTAGAAAAGGGAAATGAAAACACACACAAAAATTCCACCAATTTGCCAACCGCAAGAAAAGTATTAACACCATTTGGAAAATACAGAGACATGATGAATCCATGGATTCTAGTTTTGAGGAACTAGCAAGAGATTGGGTGGACCATTTTAATGGTCTTTTCAGGGAAGATAATAGAGTTACTATTGTTGAAGTTGTTAAGATGGCAATTATTTTTCCTAGTTTTGTATCAAAAGAAGATAATGTCAATTTACTAGATGTAATTCCCTTGTTTCCCCCAGTTTGTAAATATAACTATAATTGGCCAAGAGACTATGGCGGATTAAATATGTGTGAATGTTTGATTTGATGAACCTTTGTATAAAAGGGTCAATGTATGAATTTTTTGTTATTAATATAAATTGGATATGTGTTGCACAACTGCTGAAAGGGGGGGAGTTTGCCAAGATAGACCATGGATGCTATGAGAGATGGTGAGGGGAAACCAAGAATGGTTGAGATGACCCTCACCAGACCAATACCTACTAGGTGTTATTGTTCAACAGTCCTCTGACCCGAAAATGAATTACCAGTCAAGCTAGTAGTTGGAAGGCCATCCTCAAGAGTTAATGAGGAGATGAGGCAAGGTACCCCTCTGTAAGGCTTCCAAGCCTGACCACAAATTGGGATTCATACCCATGCAACCTTGCTAAGGAAGGCAAGAAAGGAGGTAATTTGGGGGACAAAGATGGATCTGCAAGATAGCAGAGAGAAGAGAACAATCTCGAGAGGAGAAGAGAAGCATGTTTTTTACTCTGGAATAGAGAGAAAAACTGAGAAGCAAGCTCGTTTTTGGCTGAAAGAAGCCATGGGCAGGGTTTCACTACAAGCTAATAAATGAGGCTGACGAGTGACTGAGGAAGTACTCGTGTAGACCTCCTTGCTTGGAGTAGAGAAAATCGGTTGCCAATTTCCTGTGGGAGGAGGAGAGTAACCTCTGTCGTTGACTGTCGTGCAGCAAGGAGAAAGGGTCTCTTAGAGCATCATTGTCTAGCTCGGGGGTGGCCAGTGGTAAATCCGTCAGGAGTGGTTGTGCCTATGGTTGGTAGGAAACATGCACCCTTTTTAGCAGTCACTTTACATTCTCCATTTTTGATAAGTATTGTCATACTCTGTGTATATATATTGGATGCGACGATGGAATGTCTGTGTTTATGGTTAAGTCTTTCAGTATTTGAACAGTTAGTAGAAATGCTCATTTGTTTCTGTAAACTGTTATATCTATATGATCTTTGATTTATCTCAGTTTAGTTGTTGGAGAGTCATGGGATGTGAATCCACAGAAGAGACGGGGTAAGATTGAATGAAACATCTAAGTCTTGCCGACCCTTTGAAGTTTACCTTAGCGAGAAAGTCAAGATCAACTTGAAGGGAGAAGGGCATTCCCTTCAGGCTATCTACCCATCTGATCGAGGGCTCATGCCCATGTCCTTAACCCATTTGTTGCTAAAAATATTAGTGCTTATCCCACAAAATTTCCCAAGGGACCCATGTGACTAGGGCCTAGGAACCCTGCACTAGTCCAAAAGGAGCTAGTTCTTTCGACTTCGGGACTTCGGGACTTATGACTCCACAATCCTCGAAAATAACCGAAGGTCAAAGTCATGAATTGATGGGAGTTGTCGATCTGGAGATCCAGTGGAGATCTGTCTCAGCCGTTAGATCAGACTTAGGAAGGGCAACGTTAAGCGCTTCAGCGAGGTTCCACTTCAAAAGAATAGGAGTGGTCTAGCGTCGAAACTCCCAAATGTCGGAGTCGTAAAGTAATATGGACCGTTGAAAGTGGAGGGACATGTGTCCACAGATCAATGACTATCCGGAAGTTCGAGTATTTGACAGTATAAGGACGCACGAGTTTCCCCAGAGCTCTGCAAATCGGAGTATATCCTGGTCGTGAATGCTAGGTACACGTGGTGAAAGATCAGGCGTGGTTCGGAGAGGAAGTCGAAAGATACACGTCGAACTCCTGAATGTCGAACTTTCAAAGCGACGTGGACTATTGATCTTCGATTCCTTCGGGATCCCCCTCATCCGTCGATCTAAGGAACCCACCCTCGACTGCCCAACCAACCGGGAATGCATCGGGGAGCGACACATGGCCCCTAATTGACCCTTGCCTAAGGTTGTCTGTCGAATTAGAGTCGTTGGATGAGAGGGTACGTGGCAAGCGATCCTATAGTCTGGAGACTTAGTATTCCGGAGGAATCTGGCCAAGAATCTACAAAGTGTGAACACCTCTGAAGTCACCAACGCCGAAATGAATCTCGGTTGTTGGTAAGATGAGGACACTTTGCGCTAGATTAAGGAGTTTGGAGACTTGGCTCTTCAGGGAATTCGCGATGTGAGGAGTTGGTAAGCTCTAAAGTCTAGAGTCGTGAAGTAATGAGAGTCATATATTTATGGATCCATGTGGACTCCTACTAACCATGAGATCGAAGGGTTGGGCAGTGATTAGCCCAAGATGACGTGGCATGATGACGTCATTCGATGTGACGTGGACCCACATTACGCATGCCATGTGTCACCCAGATATGGCCGATTCACATACCCCTTATGTCTATTAGAGCATGACATGTGTCACCCCCTAATGAGGACACGTGTCACCCCTGGCCCTTGCTGCGTGTCAGCTTCTGGTTCGTGCCTGCATGGCCAACGTGGTTGGTGACGTGTCCAGGACTCCAGGAGTCTGGATAACTTTGGGAGTTCAAAATATTTGGGCATAGTATAGTAAAGGGATGTTCAACGAAGATCGTTGATCATCGAACGCCGAATGTTCAACGATGATTGTCGATCGTCGAAAGCGTAGGACGACGATCGTTGATTGTCGATTGTCAAATGCCAAAAAAAGGGACGTTCAATGTAAAATGTCGAACGCCGATCACCGAATGGATAAGGCCACGTGGCAAGATTTCATGACTTCTGGGATTAGGAAAAAGGAGTGTTTAGCGTCGAACGTCGAAGACCCCAATTAACAACGCTCAGGTAACCTCAGAAGGCCATAACTTGCAGACCAGAGCTTGGATTTTAGTGCAGTGGTGACCTTTAGAAAGCTCGTGACGAGCAATAATCAATGAAGATCAAGAATTAGGATTTGAGATAGTTAGGAAGAACAAAAAAATGATGCCCCATCCCTAGAAAGGGTATTTAGGAGTCATGTGTGTTACAAATTGGTATTAGAGCATGGCAACAACACTTGACCTGCTTGGGCTCATGCACAAGTCGCATAAAAATATTATTAGAGAGTTTTGTGGGGTAGCACCCTACCTCAACCCCCTTTTATTAGAAGCTTGTCTGAACCTCTACTGAAGAGAGGAACGAAACCTTCTATTGTTGATAAATGTTTTGGAAATATGCATTGTATGTTGCTAATGTTTCCAAATAAAGAAGTTGACTTCACTTTGAAATAATGTGTGTTGTTCATGAATTGGTAGATTAATAACTAACATAAAATGTTCTATCAGCACTCAAGCAATCAATGAACATCAAGGAAAACTACAACGTAAGGGATGGTGACACACCATGAGTTAGGGGAGAGATCCCACAATAGAGAAGAAGAATATGAAGAAAGGAGAGCGGTGGAAACCCCTCTAGATTTGGCCAAAACTGTAAGAAGCCTCATGGAAAAATTACGAAGTTATAAGGCTGACAATGAAAGGTTGATCAAGGAGCAAGAAAAGAAGACTAAAATCAATGTAGTCTTACTGCAAAGTCTATCATATATACAAAGGCAACTGCAACATGGTCCAGATGTTAGTCATGTGGACATCCATCATACTAAGAAAACTCCAAGTCCACCTGAGATACAAAATCATGGTCCGGAAAGTGGCCACACCAAGAGGAGCACATCAAGGAAGGCCCAACATGGAGCCAAGAGACATTCAATGGAAGATTCCTCTAGTGAGGACACTGACAACTCTAAGGAATCTTCCAGTGGAAAAACTAGTTCTCATTCCCAAACGAAAATAAAGAAGAGGAAACCTTCCAGGAGTCATGACCCTGAAGAATTCAAGAAAGCCAAACCACCCACCTTCGATGGAGAGATTAATAAGGAGGAA
Organism: Picea engelmannii; assembly: GCA_009831015.1. NCBI lineage: Eukaryota > Viridiplantae > Streptophyta > Pinopsida > Pinales > Pinaceae > Picea > Picea engelmannii. The sequence goes on from ML778782.1 coordinate 1,287,848, forward strand.
GAAGCCAAAGTTTGGCTACTCGACCTGAAGAAGTACTTCAAAGTTCATGACTACTCTAAAAACTTAAAGGCTCATATAACCATTTTCAACCTAAATGGGAAAGCTTCCATTTGGTGGGAGGACCTTAGGAATGTGAAAGGAATCCATGAGAAGTACTTGTCATGGAAACAATTTGAGAAATACTTCAAGAAGAAGTACCTGTCATAAAAGTACTTTGATAGGAAGACCAAGGATTTCTATGAACTCAAGTTGGGAAAACTCACCATGGATGAATATATCAACAAGTTCCTTAAGTTGATGAGGTATGTTCCCTACATAAAAGATTAAAAAGTAAAGATGCACCAATTTATTAGTGGATTACCTCAGTCCTACCAGGACAAAATTGAGTTTGATGAGCCAAAGACTTTAGAAGATACTCTTCGAAAAGCAAGGTATTGCTATGAGCAATTCAAGAATAAGACAAAACCCCATGAAGACTGGAAGAAGAAAAACAATCTGGGATTCAAGAAGAAGGGGTTTAAATTCTCGGGACTTAAGAACCATGGTAAGAGCTCTAGGATGTGCCTTCCTGCCAGAATTGTGTATCATCAAAATTTTCCATCCCATAGTGATAAACCATTCGGAGTAGCTCCAAGTAAGATTGATAACACAAAGAGAGAACCCTTAAAATGTTTGGGTTGTGGAGAGGAACATCTGTTGAGGGATTGTCTGCATAGGCAATAGAACAATGGGAGGGTCTACAACATCCAAGAGGCTACCATAGTTAATGATGTGGCTTGGAGCATGCCACAAATTTATGTAGCCTTGGATAATAGACAAGTTGGCCACCGAGCTTCAGTGGTGGAGATGGAAGGTACGATTTCCAACCATCTTGTTTCCATTTTAATTGACCCTGGTGCTAATTTAAGTTATGTTGCCCCTCAAATTGTTGAGAAATGTAAATTGCAACAAGTTACACATGTTAAATCATGGATGGTACAACTAGCCACTGGAACCAAAAGAAAAATAACTGAAGTCATACCAGCATGCCAATTCGTTATAAGTGGGTTTCCCACCTAAGCGAACATAAACATACTTCCTTTAGGATCTTATGACCTGTTGATTGGCATGGACTGGTTGTCTACCCACAAAACCAAGTTGGACTCTTACAGTAAAACTTTGGAGTGTGAAAGTGAAGAAGGAAGAAGGGTAACCCTACAAGGGATTCAAAAGCATGTCTCAGTGAGACAAATGTCATCCCTCCAAGTGAAGAAGTATTGCATAAAGGGATGTCCCTTGCATGCAATACAAGTACTAAACTCTGTTTGGAATGACAAACCCAACCTAGAGGACCATCCCACATTAAGAGAATATAAAGATGTATTCCTAGAAGAGGTGTCAGGTCTACCTCCAAGAAGGGATATTGACTTTTCAATAGAACTTGTACCAAGAGTGGTGCCAATGTCTAGAACGCCCTATAGAATGAGTACACCAGAGCTAGTTGAGCTCAAACTACAGCTAAAGGAAATGTGGGACAAATGCTACATTCGGCCTAGTGTGTCCCTATGGGGACCACCAACCTTGTTTGTGAAAAATAAAGATGGTACACTCATATTGTGCATAGGCTATAGACAACTCAATAAGATGACCATCAAGAATAAGTATCACTTGCCAAGGATCGATGACTTGTTTGACCAATTAAGGGGTGTTACAATCTTCTCCAAGATTGACTTGAGGTCTGGATACCATCAGGTCCAAATTAAATATGAAGACATCCACAAGACAACCTTTAGGACAATATATGGTCACTTTGAATTTGTGGTGGTGCCATTTGAGCTTACCAATGCACCAACCACTTTATGTGCTTAATGAATACATATTTAGAAAGTTCTTGGATAGGTTTGTGTTGGTTTTCATTGATGATATTCTAATCTATTCCAAGAATAGGGAAGAGCATGCAGAATATCTCAAGCTAGTACTCCAAGTACTAAGAGAACATCAACTCTATGCTAATCTTAGTAAGTGTGACTTTTTCCATAAACAAGTCCATTACTTAGGCCATGTTATCTTTGAGGAAGGAGTGGTAGTTGATCCTGACAAGATTAAAGCCATCATGGATTGGCCTACCCCAAAGGATGTGTCTGATATCGGATCCTTTATGGGCCTAGCAGGATACTATAGGAGGTTCATAAAGGGATTCTCTAAGATTGGTTGCCCAATCACCTCCCTTCGGAAAAAGGGGGTTAAATTCATTTGGACATCAGAATGTGAAGAAATATTTCAGGAGCTGAAATATCTTCTAACCAATGTGCATGTACTGAAGATTGCAGACTCAAACAAGGACTTCCTTGTGTGTACAAATGCCTACAAGGAAGGGCTCGGAGGAGTCCTTATGCAAGAAGGAGATGTGATTTGCTACGAATCCAGAAAATTGAATGAGCATGAAGTCAATTATGTGACCCACGATATGGAATTGGATGTCATAGTGCATGCTTTAAAAATGTGGAGGCATTACCTCTTAGGTAGAATATTTGTACTTATGATAGACCATAGTGGATTGAGGTATTTGTTTGACCAACCAAAACTCAATGTGAGACAAGCTAGGCGGATGGCTCTCCTTAGTGAGTTTGATTTTGAAATCAAACATATCAAAGGAAAGGAGAATAGGGTGGTTGATGCCCTTAGTAGAAGTATGAAAGTGGTTCACTTGGCAGCTGTAAGCGCCAATGAATCAGACATCAAATAAAGAGTCAGAAGTGCACAAGAAACATATGCATTTTTCAAGACCATGACATCATACCTAAAGCAAGATCCCACATGGATGAAGTACGAAGGTTATCAGATGCTTAATGATGGCATGTTGACTTACAAGGGCAGATTGTATATTCCAAATTGTGACGACTTGAAGAGGTTCATAATGGATGAACTACACAAAAAGACCATATACTAGTCATCCTGGTTATCAAAAAATGATCATGACCACTACGAAACTATTTTATTGGCCCAGACTGAAAAATGACGTAGATGATTACTTAGCTAAGTGTCTAGAATGTTAGCAAGTCAAAGTAGAGCACCGACACCCAGCAGGGTTGTTGCATCCCCTACCAATTCCCGAATGGAAATGGGAAACCATCTCCATGGATTTCATCACAGGACTACCAAGATCAACCAAACAGAATGATGCCATCATGGTAGTTGTGGACAAACCGAGCAAGGTTGATCACTTCATACCCATCTAGTCAACTTGCAAGGCAATAGATATTTCCAACATTTTCATGAAAGAGATATTTAGACTACATGGCATGCCTAAGGAAATTATATTTGGAAGAGATACAAAGTTTACTTCAAACTTTTGGAAATCTTTGTTTGTTGGTTTTGAAAAAAAATTGCTCTTTAGTACAACCTATCACCCTCAAACTGATGGGAAGATAGAGAGGGTTAACCAAGTGTTAGAAGACATGTTGAGGATGCATGTAATGCATCAACTCAAGAAGTGGGAAGACTACCTACCATTGGTAGAATTTGCTTAAAACAATAGCTATCAAGAGTCATTAAAAATGATCCCTTTTGAAGCCCTCTATGGAAGACAATGCAACATTCAATCAATTGGAACAACCCAGTAGATAGAGTCACAATCGGGAAAGATATGCTAAAAGAAATGGAACATCAAGTAATTTAGATCAGAAAAAATCTAAAGATATCCCAGGCTAGACAAAAGAGATATGCAGACATGAAAAGGACTCCTGGAGAGTTCAAAGCAGGGGAAAATGTGTATCTATGAGTTAGACCCAGGAAAAGCTCCTTGAGGATGGGAGCTTTGCCAAGCTGACACCTCGATATTGTGGACCCTTTGAAGTTTTGGATAGAGTGGGACCAGTAGCCTATCGGCTAACACTTCCTCCCACAGTGAAGTCACGTAATGTTTTCCATGCTTCTTTATTAAAAAAGTATGTACATGATTCTAATCATATTATTGTCTGGTCTGTGATTCAGGTGGAACCCGAGGGAGAATTCTTGCAAGAACCTCAATGAATAATAGACAGGAAGGAAACCCCACTCTGGAACACAACCATTGCACGGGTCAAGGTGCAGTGGAAACACTTTGGCCCAGATGAGGCTACATGGGAAATGGAGGATGCCATGAGACAAGCATATCCATTTTTGTTTACTTCTATACATACAGAGCACATCAGCAGATAGAACATCGAGGACGATGTTCCTTTAAGGGGGAGGGGATTGTAATACCCTTGTTTCCCCTAGTTTGCAAATATAACTATAACTGACCAAGAGACTATGGCGAACTAAATATGTGTGAATGTTTGATTTGATGAACATTTGCATAAAAGGGTCAATGTATGAATTTTTTGTTATTAATAGAAATTGGATATGTGTTGCACAACTGCTGAAAGGGGGGGAGTTTTCCAAGATAGACCATGGATGCTATGAGAGAGATGGTGAGAGGAAACCAAGAATGGTTGAGACAACCCTCACCAAACCAGTACCTACTGGGTGTAATTGCTCAACAATCCTCTGATCCATAAATGAATTACCAGTCAGGCTGGTAGTTGGAAGGCCATCCTCAAGAGTTAATGAGGAGATGGGGCAGGGTATCCATCTGTAAGGCTTCTAGGCCTGACCACGAATTGTGATTCAGACCCACGCAACCTTGTTGAGGAAGGAAATAAAGGAGGTAATTCGGGGGACATAGACATATATGCAAGATAGCAGAGTAGAGAGGAGAAGAGAAACATGTTTTTGACTCTGGAATAGAGAGAAAAATTGAGAAGCGAGCTGATTTTCGGCTAAAAGAAGCCATGGGCAAGGTTTCGCTACAAGCTGATAAATGAGGCTAACGAGTGACTGAGGAAGTACTCGTGCAAACCTCCTTGCTTGGAGTAGAGAAAACCAATTGCTAATTTTCTGTGGGAGGAGGAGAGTAACCTCCGTCCCTCACTGTCGTGGAGCAAGGAGAAAGAATCTCTCATAGAGCATCATGGTCTAGCTCGGGGGTGGCCAGTGATAAATTCGTCAGGAGTGGTTGTGCCTATGGTTGGGAGGAAACATGCACCCCTTTCAACAGTCGCTTCACATTCTCCATTTCTGATAAGTATTGTCATACTTTGTGTATATATATTGGATGTGATGATGGAATGCTTGCATTTATAGTTAAGTCTTTCAGTATTTGAACAATTAGTAGAAATGCTCATTTGTTTCTGTAAACTGCTATATCTATATGATCTTTGATTTATCTCATTTTAGCTGCTAGAGAGTCATGGGATGTGAAATCCGCAGGCGAGTCGGGGTAGCATTGACTGAAATGACTAAGTCAAGTCGACCCTTTGAAGTTTACCTTAGCGAGAATGTCGAGTTCAACTTGAAGGGAGAAGGGCGTTCCCTTCAAACTATCCACCCATCTGACCAAGGGCTCATGCCCATGTCCTTAACCCATTTGTTGCTAAAAATATTAGTGCTTAGCCCACAAAATTTCCCAAGGGACCCATGTGATCACGACCTAGGAACCCTGCACTAGTCCGAAAGGATCTAACTCTTTCGGCTTCGAGACTTCGGGACTTATGACTCCACAATCCTCGAAAACAGCTGAAGGTCGAAGTCGCGAATTGATGGGAGTCATCAATCCAGGGATCCAGTGGAGATCCCTCTCAATTGTTAGATCAAACTTACGAAGGGTAGCGTTAAGCGCTTCGACGAGGTTCCACTTTGGGAGAATATGAGTGGTCTAGCACCAAAACTCCCGAATGTCGGAGTCACGAAGTAATCTAGACCGTTGAAAGTGGAGGGACATGTGTCCACAGATCAACGACTATTCAAAAGTTCGGGTATTCGTCGATATAAGGACGCGCGAGTTTCCCCAGAGCTGTGCAAGACGGAGTAAATCCTGGCCATGAATGCTAGGTACGCGTGGCAATAGATCAGGCATGGTCCGGAGAGGAAGCCGAAAGATACACGTCGAACTCTTGAATGTCGAACTTCCGAAGTGATATGGACCATCGATCTTCGGATCCTTTGGGATCCCCCTTAGTCGTCAATCTAAGGAACCCACCCTCGACTGCCCAACCAATCGAGAATGCATCGTGGAGAGACAAGTGGCCCCTACTTAACCCCTGCCTAAGGTTGTCCATCGAATTAGAGTCATTGGATGAGAGGGTACGTGACAAGTGATCCTATAGTCCGGAGACTTAGTACTCCGAAGGAACTTGGCCAAGAATCTACAGAGTGTGAAAACCTTCGAAGTCGCGAACGCTGAAATGAATCTTTTTCGTTGGTAGGATGAGGACACTTGGCACCAGATTAGGGAGTCCGGAGACTTGGCTCTTCGGGGAATTCGTGACGTGAGGATTTGGTAAGCTCCGAAGTCCGTAGCCACAAAGTAACAAGAGTCGTAGATTTATGGATCCACGTGGACTCCTACTGACTGTGAGATCGAAGGGATGGGGAGTTATTAGTCCAATATGATGTGGAATGATGATGTCATTCGATGTGACATTGACCCACATTACGCGTGCCATGTGTCACCTAGATATGGTCAATTCACTTACCCCTTTTTCCTATTAGAGCATGATACGTGTCACCCCCTAATGAGGACATGTGTCACCCCTGGCCCTTGCCGCATGTCAGCTTCTGGTTCATGCTTGCCTGACCAACGTGGTTGGTGACGTGTCCGGGACTCCAGGAATCTGGATAACTTCGGGAGTTCGGATGATTTGGGCGCAGTATAGTAAAGGGATGTTCAACGAAGATCGTCGATTGTCGAACGCCGAATGTTCAACGACGATCGCCGAAACACCAAAATCATAGGACGATGACCACCGATTGTCGACTGTCGAACGCCAAAAAAGGGACGTTCAATGTAAAATGTCGATCGACGAATGACTAAGGCCACGTGGCAAGATTTCGGGGATTAGGAAAAAGGAGTGTGCAACGTCGAACGTCGAAGACCCTAATTAACAATGCTCGAGTAACCTCGGGAGGCCATAACTTGCAGACCAGAGATCAGATTTTAGTGCGGTGGGGACCGTTGGAAAGCTCGTGACGAGTAGTAATCAATGAAGATCCTGGAATTATTATTTGAGATATTTAGGAAGAACAAAAAATTGATGCCCCATACCTAGAAAGGGTATTTAGGGGTCGGGTGTGTTACACTAGAAGAGGTGTCAAAGGATGAACTTCGGGTGGTTTTACATTATTTTCACAAGGATAAAATCCTAGGCTTGGATGGGTGGCCAATTGAGTTCTTTTTAGGGCTTTATGGTACCATTGAAGAGGATATTTTAAGGGTAATTGAGGAGTGTAGGGCCTATGGCAAAGTACTGGAAAATTTTAACACCGCACTAATTGCTCTCATCCCGAGGTTGAATAATCCAGTGAGTTTTGAGGATTTTAGACCTATATCCTTGTGCAACTGCATATATAAAACAATCTCAAAAATAATTGCAAGAAGGGTGAGGACATTACTTTCCAATTCTATATCATAGGAACAATTTGGTTTTCTAGCTAGAAGGTAGATCCATGAAGTTGTGGGGGTGGCTCAATAAGATTTTCAATCGATCAAAACCAAGAGACTACTAGCTATGGTGATTAAGCTTGATTTTACTAAATCCTATGATAGAGTTAGTTGGCTCTACTTGCATTTGATTCTTATCCACCTTGGTTTCAATTTACAGTTTGTCAATTGGGTTATGAGTTGTGTGTCAATTATATACTTTGGAGTCTTGATCAATGGGTCTACATCCGAGTTTTTTAGGCCAAGTTGAGGATTGAGGTACGATTGTCATTTATCCCCACTATTGTTCCTTATTGTGGGTTAAGATCTTAGCAGATTCATATTAGAAACAAAAAGAAAAAGGGATTTCAAAGGAATACGAGTGGGAAATTCTCTATATATATCGCATTTATTATTTATGGATGTATACTTCTTTTATACGATGGATCCCATGAGTATGCCCTCAAGCTAAGGGATATTTTATATCTATACTGCATAGTTACTAGTATGCATATAAATGTTGGAAAGTGTATTGTCTCCTTTGTGGGATCTGTGAGGAGGATAAAAGTTTGTTCTCTCAACTATTTCCCTATCCTCTAGTAGAACTACAAGTGGGCATCAAGTATATGCATTTCTATCTAGAGCCCAAATGATTACACCGAAAAGAATTGGGGTAAGGTTGAGAAAGGGTAGTTGATCTATTGTAATAGGTGGTTATCTCAAGGGGGTAGAATGGTATTGGTGAATTTTTTCTTGGAAGCCATATATATGTATTGGTTGTCTTTGACCTTCATTCATAGAGGGGTATTAGAATAGATCAAGAAATTTAGATTTAGGTTTTTGTGCGCAAAAGAAAAGGAAAATAAGTCCTTCTCCTATGTTTCTTGGAAAAAAAATTGTGGTTCCCAAAAAATTTAGAGGTTGGGTCTTAATAAATATTCACTCCTTTGCCAATGCCTTACCATTTAAAGGTGCCTAGAGGATCATTGTGGGGAAAGGTCTTTGGATGAAGGTAGTGTTATAGAAATACATAGAGATTATGTCCATCAAGGATTGGATTAGATCATCCACTAAAACTTTTCATAATTCTTCTACTATTTGGAAGGTTGTGGTCCTAGCATTTCCTTTAGTTGAGAACTGGTTGGTTTTGAAGGTTGGATCAGGAAGCAAATTTAGGTTAGGGGAAGGCCCTTAGGTTGTGTGGAGAGAATTTTTTTCCCAAAAATAAGGTTGATGCTCTGAGAGATAGATGGATTTTTAACTTATCTCAAGTGGTCGATTATAAAAACTCCTCTATCTAGAGTAAGGAATGGCTCTCTACAAACATATTACTTTTTTTGGTGAGGAAGGGCAGAGTTTGATCCAATATATAAATGCTTTGAGAGCCAATCATGTCAGAATCAAATACATAGGGGATGAACTGGTATGGTGAAGGAACCATGTCAGTTGGGTGTATAGTCCAAATCTGGGATATAAAGCTCTTATGGAGGAAGAAGGCATGCAAGGGGTGGAGTGGTGGTACAAAGCAGTTTGTAAATTCAAATGTCCCTTGAAATCCAGAATATGTATGTGGTTAATTCTCAAAAACAAAGTTCCAACTTGGGATTACATGCAAAAGAGAAGTTGGTAAGGCCTTGGAAGATGCCCTCTCTGTGAGGTATGTGATAAAACTCTATCACACATGCTTGTTTCTTGTTTTTACATTGATTTAGTTTGGAAGGAAGTTGAAGGAGAAACTGGTTGTATGAATGTATGGGGATGATAGTCTATTAATGAGTGTCTTAAAGAATGGTGTGGAATTCCTTGGTAAAACCCTTCAAATCCCTTTGACTTATTATTGCTTGGGGAATTTGTTTAGCCAAAAACTCATGACTATTTGAGGATAAGTTCCCTCCTCTTTAACAATGTGCATCTAAAAGTATATCCATTCTTAAATGTTTTAAGCATGTAAACGATGGGAAACCTCCTAGGGTTGTGGTACATGAGCTCATTGATAAAACCGGGGCATGGGCCTATTTTGATGGAGCATCTCAAGGAAACCCACTAGTTGGAGGTGCAAGGGGGTCCTCTATCTATTGGACTCTCATCAAGTTTAAAGCGATATTAGGTGGGAGCATAAACAATAAGACTGAGCTCATGGCACTTAAGCTAGTACTCATGTTGATTGTTCAAAAAGGGGTACAAAGACTTCACGTGATGAGGGACTCAATGATTGTCATAATTTGGTTAAGGGAGGCCAGTTATATGCAAAAATTACATCTAAGGCCAATTTATGAGGAAGTCTTGAATATCAAAATTAATTTTAATGGGGTTTCTTTCTGTCACGTTGACATAGAAAGGAACATATTGGCAGATGCATTATCCAAAGAAGGTTTACAAATGAATCTAGGAACATGTCACATATGGATTCAACACACGAGTTTTATTGTTGAACATGACTCGGGACCTTTTTTCCAATACTAAATAAATTTAGAAATATACGTTGAAGGTGGTGTTTCTATTATGGTTCTTAACTTTTTAAATTACTTATTCTTTTAGGGTATCAATGTGAATGTTAAAGCTCTCAAGCTTAGCATTTAATGGAAAACTATATTTGAGACTGTAACTAATTTTTTGTATTAGTTCTCTTTCTAGTTGTTATTGAGACTAAAGTTAGGTGTTTTTGACTTATTTTTTCTTATATTTGATAAACAATTTATAGTGTGGTTAGATGTTTTTTACTTATTTTTTCTTATATTTGATAAATAATTTATAGTATGGTTGTGGAGAAAAAAGTATTCATTTTTATATCAATATCTTTTTTTCAGAATACTAAAAAGACATTTACAAATTGTAATTTTGTTAATAAATTACTAATTTTATTTTCTAATTATATAAAAAATAAATAAATTGAATAATACTAATAATTCCTCTTGACGTGAGTCTCATTATAAACAAGCATATTGAGATGGAATGGAATTTATGAAAAATTAAGTACAAAGGAAAGTGGAAGAAAGGGGAGTGTGTAATACCAAAAAGCTACATATTGTAATGTGTGAGTATTTATGAAAATGTTAAATATAGAGAAAAGTAAAAAAATACTATGAAAAAGTTAAATATGGAGGAAATTACAAGAAACAAAAATGTAAATGAAAATAAGTTCATTTGGTGAAAGTGTAAAAGTATCATGAAAATTGGTATAAATATGGAGGAAGTTATAAGAAATAAAAATGTAAATGAAAATAAGTTTATTTAGTGAAAGTGTAAAAGTACTATGAAAATTGGTATAAATATGTATTACGTAAAAATATAAAGGTGTTATGAAAATTAAAATATAAATGTATAATATTTAAGCATATGAAAGGATAAGTAGCCATGAATGAAAAAAAAAAAAAAGTATATAAAACAATATGTAGATGATGTTGAGCATGATGATTATATATGGTATATGTTAATGTTTATGTGAGAAGAAATTGGAAAGGTATATGTGAATATATATATATTAGGAGATAAATAAAATCTTGAAATTAGTGTATTTGTTTCTCGGAAAAAGTTTGGCCAAATTGCTAGTTGTTGGGAAAGATGTTGTAGGAAGTAACGGTTTTCTCATCGTTGGTGGTGACCTTGAAGGAAAGGCTCTGTTCGTCAAGGCAACTCTTGCTCAACCAATTTTGGCCCTAGTTCCGGGACATTAACTGTCAGCCAGTTCTGGAGCCTTTGATAGAAACAGTCTCGATGTCCCCTGCTCCACCAACGTTAGTGACGAGACCTAGATTGAAGTATGAGTGACCATTCATGGTGAACTGAATTCCTCCCTTTCTTTGACAATGCACCCTTCTGTATTGAACAGGGACGATGCCCGCCCTATACTTGGCAATGTGTTGGAAAGCAGGCACCGAGAGATCAAAGTGCTCTAGGGGAGGATTGCACCATCCGCCCTCGTCATAGGGAAGCACATTGTTGGGCAGGCAGAAGTTGGTAGCAGTGACAACGATAGACCTGGGAAGGCACCATTTCGGGTCGTCATTGTATTGGATTTCATAGCAAGCTCTGTAGCTGAAACCTTTGTTGAACAATGCAGTGCTTAGAGCCATAGTCTTGGTACTGTAGATCTAGTTGTACAGATTGTCGTAACCGCAAGCATCACCCATTGCACTACTGGTCTCACCATTACCACCAAAGAACATAGCATTAGTATTGATCCATCCGAAACCGTGCGCAACTTGGAGCATTGAAAGGAGCCCCAACGAAACACGCCATAAAAACGTCATTTCCTGGATGCACAACACATGGTTAGTACAGTCTACGGAAAAATCTCATACATTAGAGCAGGGACGAGACAGGTCAGAAATCTCACCAGAGAAAGCAATAGAAACTGCAAAAGATCTGAACTCTTACTAATAATGAAGAACCATGAATGAATGTGAAAAACAGAGAAAGGCGGGTTAGTTATAGAGATGTTGTGGGCCGAAAGCAGAAGCAATATAAGGAGTCATCTTTGTGAGTCTGTGCATCTTTGGGATTGCTTTTACTGGAGTCATCTTCACGAGTTTGTGCATCTTTGGGATTGCTTTTACCAGAGTCAGCTTGGAGAATATGTGCATATTAAGTGTAGCATTCACTCAAGTGTCCAATGTCATATCTAATATTTCTTTTGTTCATTGAATACATTATCAATAAAAAAAGTCCTTACTGCTATCACTTATTGGACGTCTAATGGAGAAGGAATAAATGTAGACTACTCTTATTTTAATAATCAAAGCCCAAGTATTCCCTCCTTTACTTACTCTAATCTAATAAAATCAAAATGCATTGTTAGTAATCTCACCTACAACCATATACTTATGTTTGATCAACCATCTGTCATTTCTACTTTACACCATAAATTATAGTTGGATCAACAGAAGAAAAAGTAACACTTTTGACTGTTACACACACACACACACATACAGTTACAGTTTTTCCAAAAGGCGACCTAGAATGTTAGCCTCTGATATGATTCCATTTTGGATTTGATGACAGTATCAATCCAGTTAAGACTGCAAATCCTCATCTCTTAGTTTATAGAACCATTTTGATAACTAGACAAATATTGAGATTGTTCCCTGATTACGCCATTCTGAAATATGATCTTACTATCGATTTTATGTTAGTTTAATGTTATTGAAAACAAATTTTCAATTATATTTTTATTATTATAAAATTTCTTTAATGAGATAATTTTAAGGATGAAAATTTATTTTAAAATGTATAAATATGAGCTAATTTTATGAGTCTTTAATATACAAAATATAAAATATTTGACCATAGCTTTATAAAAACATCTAAATGGCTTAGAGTTATTTACTCATAATTAGATAAACAACTAACACTTTAGAAACATGTACAACTACCACTATGATAATGTTATTATAGTTTAAATTATTCATAATTCTATAAATATGGTTAGAGTATATAAATTAAAATATACTATTATAGTTTAAATTATTATATAATAAATTATTCACACTTCCATAACTATGATTAGAGAATATAAATTAAGATATTTATAAAAGTATTTAAGAAGACTCCTCTTAAAAAAAATCATCATAAAAAAATACTATAACAATTATAACTAATTCCATAACTATGATTAGAATATATAAATTAAGAAGAAGAGAATTGGTTATGAGCGCGAGCGCGAGCGAGCGTTAGGGTTGGTGCTGGTGCCGAGCGTAGAGTGATTCCATGGCGGCGCCTGGGGGTGGGGAGGTCGCCCCCCCTCCTTCGAGATCGGTCGAGGATGCCTTTCGAAGGCTCGTCAACAATAGAGGGAAGAGACCATCCCCTCCGGTGGTTCTGAAATTTATCAAGACGCTGGAGGAAATTCCTGAAATCGTTTTACTCGAAGAGAAACCAATGAAAATAGCCTTGGCGTTGGCCCAAAAAGGCTTAGTGGGTCAGTTCATGGGTCTTTGACCATCCACCAAGACTATCGATGACTGGATCCAACGGAATTGGAGGCCAAATCTGGAACATGGAGTAACCTGTTACCCGGTTGGAAGAGGGTTCTTTGTGTTTGAGTTCATCTCAGAAGAAGATCGAGACTTAATCTTCAGGAATGGGCCCTATTTCATGGGGATGCAGGGTCTATATTTGAATAAATGGACACCCGATTTTGATCCCTTGGTGGACCAGCCCAAGGAAGTGCCGGTATGGGTTAGACTACCGAACCTCCCAATGCACTGCTGGGATTTTGAATCGCTACAGAGGATAGGGAACGAAGTTGGCAGGTTCATCGACAGAGCTGACAATAAAGGACAGTACACCTGTGCCAGAATCTGCGTGGAAGTTGATCTCGAAGCGGGCCTCCCTGAAGCAGTAAAACTAACTGTTGGAACCTGGACCCATTTTCAGAAACTAGACTATGAGCACTTGCCATTCAAATGTCGGAACTGTCAGGAGCACGGTCACTTTCAAAGACACTGCCCCAAACTGCAAACCAATGGGAAAGAAGACGCAGAAGGCTGGTAGAAGGTGAAGAAAGGGAAAAACGCTTATAACGCTAAAAGCAAGGATAAAATGACCCAGGAACCTACAAAAGAGGGCAGTTCAAAGCAAAACCCCCAAGAAGGCCCAAAGGAAAAGCAAATCCCCACAAACGAACCAAAAGGAAGGAAAGATCAAACGTCGTTGGTCCCAGTAGACCCAATCTCGCCCTCCATGGCTTCCAATCCGACAAAGGAGAATATTAGTTTAGACACTGATACAGGAGCTGAAACTCCGGAGGAGGAGGACACAGAAGCAAGCATCCCGATAGGAACACCAGACCAGCCAAAGCGGGGAAGGAAGACTGAGAAGAAGAGAAGGGAAGAGAAATCCTACAAGGAAGTGGTTCAAGGTACACAGTACACAATCCTAGAGATGGTGAACACCAGATCGGGGGCGAAACTAGGGAAGACCCCGAAGGGAGGTCTCCCACCACATCCAGGTAAATAATGCAATACGTATCCTGGAACTGCAGAGGACTGGGAAGCACCCTGAAAGAGGAAGCCATAAAGGACTTAGTAAGGCTTGTGAGACCAGAAGTCCTCCTTATCCAGGAGACGAAAATGGAGGAGGAAGACCTCCTCCGGGCAAGCAGTGCGTTCTAGAAGAAAGGCCCTGGACGGGCAGTAAGTGCTAGAGGAGCCTCCGGGGGGTTAGCAACTTTCTGGGACACTACAAAGCTCGATCTAGTAGAAGAAGAAGGAACCACCCATTGGTTCTTTACCAAACTGTATCATAAAGGCTCTGGACATCTGGTAAGTCTTTTTAACTTGTATGTCCCTGTTTCATTTAATGAGAAAAAAGAATGTTGGGACTCATTAAAATCGTTTCTCAATCGGCACGACACTGAAAACCTAGTAGTGGCTGGAGATCTAAATGTGACCCTCTCGATGGCCGAGAAGAAAGGGGGTTCTATTGTCCGGGACCCTGCTAGAGAATGGGTAGAAGACCTGATGTCAGATTGGGAGCTGGAAGATATTTCACCAGCCAACGGGAAATTTACTTGGTCCAACAAAAGGATAGGACCAGGTCACATAGCAGCCAGGCTTGATCGTTTCCTCATCCAATCCTCCTTTCTTACTCTCGGCCTCATGGCGACCTCCAAGATTCTCCCGCATTACACTTCTGACCACAAACCAATTTCCCTCTCCCTCTCTCCTGGTTCAGAGCTAGGCCCTATTCCGTTTAGATTTTGCCCAATTTGGATAGGACAAGATGCCTTTCTCAACATAGTTCAAAACACCTGGAACGAGCCCATTTCCGGGGCCCCCTTTTTTGTTTGGGAAGAGAAGCTCAGAAGACTCAAAGTTAACCTAAAGATGTGGGCTAAAAAACTAGGCTCTCCCATGGCCGTAAGGAAAAGAACTCAGAAGATTTTGGAAAGGCACCAATCGATCATGGAGGAATCCCAAGTCACCCAAGAGATTCTCAGCCAAGAGTCTGAGCTTCAAAGAAAGTATCACAAAAGCTGCAGAGAAGAGGAAACCTATTGGAGAGTCAAATCAAGGGCACTATGGCTTCGAGATGGAGACAAGAATACAACTTTCTTCCACAAGCAAGCCCAGGCAAGGGAAAATTATAACTCCGTCAACGAGATTCAATGGCAAGACCAAGTCATTAAGGACTTCCAAGGCATGAAGGAGGCTGCTCATTCCTTCTTCAAAAATCTATACTCAGCTCCTGATATGGAGGCTTTGGACGCAAAATCCTATCCTTTATCAGAAATTCCAGCCCTGGTTAATGAAGATGACAACTGGTTGCTGAACAGGCCCGTTAGCATTAACGAAATCAAGAAAGTCATCTTCAATATGGATCCAGACAAGGCACCTAGGCCGGACGAGTTTACAGCCCGTTTCTACACTTCCTGTTGGGATATAATAAAAAAGGATTTGTGCATAATGGTTATGAAGTCTCATAATTGCACTAAGCTGGGGGGCAGCACAAATTATTCTTTCTTGGCCCTCATCCCAAAAGAAAAAGGTGTTAAAAACTTCAACAGATTCAGACCTATCTCCCTTTGTAACACGGGTTATAAAATCATCACCAAAATAATGGCTAACAGACTCAAAAGAATTCTGCCGAAATTAATTCTGGAAAACCAAGGTGGGTTTGTGAAAGGGAGACAGATTCTAGATAACATTATTTTAGTCCAAGAAGCCATCCATACCAGCTGTAGGAAAAAATAGAAGGGCATGGTAATCAAGCTGGATTTAGCCAATGCTTTCGACAGAGTCAGGCACGTCTTTTTGTTTGCAGTCATGAGGAATTTTGGGTTCAACCAAAAGTTTATTGAGTGGGTTAAGGCCTGTATTACAACCCCTTGGATCGACCCTTTGATAAATGGTCATCCTGCTAAGTTTTTTCAGGCCTCAAGAGGGCTTAGGCAAGGTTTCCCTCTATCCCCTGTGCTCTACGTCATTCAAGCCTCGGAGCTAAGCTTCCAATTGCAGAGTTGTCTTCAAAGCAGAGTCCTACCAGGCATAAGAGTAGCTCCTACTGTTAAGGATGTTAGCCATGCCCAGTTCGTTGATGACACCATGTTATTGGGCGATTCCAACCTCAAGACAACAAGGAATTTCAAAACTGAACTTGACCTTTATAAAGACAGCTCTAGCAGCGAAATCAACTATCATAAAAGTAAGATTTATGGATGGAACTGCAACCCGCGAGAAATGTTGCAGATAGGCCGGATTCTTGAGATAGAAAGTATCACAGCTTGGGACAACTTCATCTATTTGGGGATCCCAATTTTCAAAGCCTCCTCTAAGGTCGCGCACTGGCTTCCCCTGTTGGATAAACTCAAAAACAAAATCCATGCGTGGGGAGCAAATTGGCTCAACAAAGCAGGTAAAGTTGTCTTGATGAACTCAGTCATTACCAGCCTCCCAATTTATCAGTGTTCGGTGCTCCTCGCTCCCAAGACTATAACAAATAAAATCGATGAAATACTTCGGAGATTTCTATGGGAAGGAGGCAGGAATTGTGAAAAGAAACTCCACTTAGTAAGATGGGACAAGGTCAAGAAGCCAAAGATGGAAGGGGGTCTTAGTATCAGAGATGTGGTTGTTCACAATCTTGCCATGGGAGGTAAACTTCTGTGGAATATGATTACGGGGAAAAGAACCTGGAGCAAGCAAATTCTCAGGAAAAAATACTTTACAGGTGATAGAGAGAGGTGCCTTGAGAGGCCTGCAAAAGTGCAGAAAGGTTCCCCGATTTTTACCCTGTGCAAAAGAGCCCTGCCTTTTTTTAGTCCAAAGCTTACCTGGATACCGGGAAACGAGACAAAAGTTAGGATCTGGGAGGATTCCATTCTTGGAGAACAACCCCTTACATGGTTAAGAGAAACAAGGAACATCAAATAATGGCTCTTGTCTAATAATTGCAAAACTCTATGGGATATCTCTCTCTGGAAGAATGATGACAATAAATCTTGGGAAGGCTGGAATCTAGGGAACTATCCAGACGAGATCAAAGAGGAAGCAACACTTCTGCTGGATTTCCTTCAAGGGAAGTTGCCAATTAGTGCCAAATCCAAAGATAAGCGGGGATGGGGATCAGAATCAGGGTTATATATAGCAACAGATGGCTATTATGCAATTCTTGAATTGTTGTGGGTCCCTCCTAATCCAGGTCCGTGGAAAGCACTATGGAACTTTCCCTCGATTCCTAAAGTAGACCTTTTTGTATGGACCCTGCTCCACAATAGCATCTTAACCTATGATAATCTAAAGAGGAAAGGCTGGGAAGGGCCTTCTCGGTGTCCTCTGTGCAATCAGGCAGAAGAAACTACTGTGCACCTTCTCCTTAACTGTGAGTTCTCCAAAGAAGCTTGGGGCCTCCTCTTAGGATCGGTCCCTTTAAATTTTCCAGCCTCTGCCTCAGAAATTTTAAGCAATTGGTTGTCTATGTCCCCTTTCAACCTAAGTAAGAAAAACCTCCTCAAAACCGTCTGGATGTGGACCCCCAAATTCTTGTGTTGGAAAATTTGGTTGGAGAGGAATAATAGAATTTTCAAAGAGGAAAGCAGACTGCCATCCCAGGTGGCTATTAAAGCCAGAACTATGATCTCAGAAGCCTTAAACTCGAAGATCTCTATCAAGAACTTGATCACTCTCTCAGTTGAAGAAGAAAGATGGCTCAAGGAGTTCAGCCAAAACCAACCAAACATCAAAGAAACTAAACCCTCGTAAAAAAGGAATTGGGAAATACGGTTGGAGGAACAGGACTTTCTGAAATGGAGATCTGCATTGAATGAGTGGTGTCTCTTCTTCGATGGGGCCTCAAAAGGTAACCCCGACCAAGCAGGAGGAGGAGGCATCATTTTCGATCCCTCGGGTACAATCCAACTGTCTTACGCTTGGGGCTTAGGATTCACCTCCAATAATCAAGCTGAATTTCTGGCACTATGGCAAGGCCTCATTCAGGTGTTAAAGATGGATGTCCAGAGGATAATGATTTTTGGTGACTCAAAACAGGTTGTAGAAGCGCTGAACTCCAAGAAGATCCCAAAGGATATTACTTTGGCCCACTTGTACAAGAAAATATTCCTCCTACTGGCGCAGCTCAGGGAATATAAAATCTATCATGTGCTGAGAACTCTGAATGGACAGGCAGACAATGAGGCAAATCGTGGTACTCTTCAGAGCAAAACCCAACTGACTGTCAATGGGGGAGAATCTTACCATGCAATTCCCTAAGCTAATGGAAGAACGCGAGTTGTCTCTTCACGCGGGCAAGGCATCAGTACCCGTAGGACATTGGACCCAGCATAGATCTTGTGGGACGGGCCGCAATCTTAAATCAGAGATCCGACGTCAACATCAATCCAAGGTGGGATCACGAGATGTGGCAGGTGAACGAGACTATAAGGGAACCCAGTTGTTGCATGTCTTCATCTCCTCAGACAGACGCGTGATTTCGTAGAGCACAAGAAGAAGCAGAGTTTTAGAAGCATAAGGTATGGAGTCGTCTTCCAAGCCACCTCTCTCTCTCCGTGAGAGAGACTTGACCTGATAAGAGCTGAGCTGGAGAAATCAGAGCCTCCACGAACCAGAGGAAATGGGAAACGCTAAACATCGAAATGCAGGAACTCAGGGAGGAACTAACAGAAGAACTCCAGACGAGATTCAAGGGCGCTGCCATTCTCATGGGCGATCTGGGAAATCGCCTCTGCAAACTGGAGAAACAGGTAGAAGAGCTTACCAAGGCTCTCAACAAGATATCGGAAGCCACAGCAGAGGCAACCTCCAAAATCGGGTAAGGAAGGTCAACGGTGGTGGGCTTTGCCCAACACCCCTCAGTACTCTAGTTCGATCCCTACAGAAGTCAATGTATTCGATAAATAGTAGATTAGGCTATCATATGTATGTGAACTATCGGAAACTAGAATTCCGGATTTTGGATTGTAAGGATGAGGGATCAAACTGTAAGATGGAAACCAAGGTAGTAGATTTGAATATGCAATGTAAGTGTCTGGCAGCCCTCTCTGCCAGATATTAAATAAAGATCTCTAACCGTTCCTGTTAAAAAAAAAAAGAATATATAAATTAAGATATTTATGAAAGTATTTAAGAAGACTCCTCTTAAAAAAAATTCATCATAAAAAAATACTATAACAATTATAACTCACAAAAATGCAGGTTCAGTTATAAAAGAATATTATAATGAATATTTTTTTTACATTTTCATTTAATTATAATGAATATATATATTTTTTAATTTTTAATTATAATTATATAAGAGTAAAGAATAATAAATATATTTTTTATATTTTTCAATATAATTATATAAAAGTTTAAAATACTGAATATATTCTTATGTTTTTTATTTTAATGATGATAATGATGATGATTAACGTCCACTAAAATTGAATTGGTCTATCAGACCTTAAGAGGGTAAGTGATTACTTGTGATTCTTTAGGATTTTGTTTCTGTGCTCAAAAAGCATTAAGAGAAGCTTTCCAAGATCACCATACTTTTGTTGAGTTAAGAGGTTAGGAAGGTTGGTAGTGTAGTAAATATTTTGAAAATGAGATCTAATATGGGTATAGGGTGGACAATCTAAGAGAAAGTGTTTTTCATCTTCAACATTCTTAGTGTTGCAAAGGTGGCACACTCTTTCATCCCATGGCATTTTAGGAATTGACCAATGCCCAGTTTCACTATGGAGCTCGTGAGAATTTGTTCTTATCTTAGCAATGTTTATTTTTTTTCTTTACACTTGGCAAAACAAATAGATAATTTTGATCTTCTAAATTAGGGTTGATTACATCTTTATAATACCTTAATTTTATTTTTTCCTCTAACTCTTTATCACACCACATTTTCTCCTTAAATTTGATTTGACGTTTTTTTTAATAGTATCTTTATTCTGCAAAATGGTTTCTACCATGATTCCCCAATAGTTTAGCCAAGACCGAGAGTCTTTATGCCATCCTCGCTTGAGTCGATGGTGGTTATGACTTGATTTTGAAGCAATTTTAGGTAGCCTCTTGTCTTCCATGTTGTTTAACTTGTTCTTATACATTAGGTATCTAGTCATAGCCATGCTCTCAATGGGGGGGA